>RJVU01047928.1:3205825-3249503 GCA_003731715.1 Anabarilius grahami | reverse complement strand
AAAAAAAAAAAAAAAGTAAAAAAATTAAAACATGTTTAATCTGATATAAATTCTGCATAATTTTTTTCTTTCTGTCAACAAAAATACAGAGATTATATGTAACCATTTGTGATTGAGAACCATTCCCCCGGTTTCACCGACAAGGCTTAAGCCTAGTCCCAGAGAAAAATGCATGTTTGAGCTGTTTTAACTTAAAGCAACTTGTACTGACATATCTTAAAATATGTCAGTGCCATTGTTTTGTCTCAAGATGCACACCAGTACTGTTTTTTTTAAAAGCTTACGTTTATAAAAGCTACTTAAATGCCCTAATTGAACTAAGGCTTAATCCTGGCTTAAAGGGTTAGTTCACCCAAAAATGAAAATTCTATCATTAATTTCTCACCCTCATGTCATTCCAAACCCATAAGACCTTCGTTCATCTTCAGAACACAAATATAATATATTATATTAAATATAAATATAATCTTATATAATAAGGTACTTTTGATTAAATCTGAGAAGTATCTGACTCTTCCATAGACAGCAATTTAACCACCACTTTCAAGGTCCAGGAAGGTACTAAAGATATCATTAAAATATTTGTGTTCTGAAGATTAACGAAGGTCTTACGAGTTTAGAACAACATGAGGGTGAGTAATTAATGACAGAATTTTCATTTTTGGGTGAACTAACCCTTTAACGTGAAACCGGGCCATTATGTGTTAAAGGCACCCCCATCCACAGAACTGGGAAAACTTAAAAGAGACAAACAAGGGAAAGGGTTTTTATCTATACACACACTGAATATGTAAAAAGATTCATGCATTCAAAAATTCCATTATAACAAAACTTGAAATAAGAGGTTTAGGGGTTGCTGGTTGTGATACTTTCTGATGTTCTTGCAATCTTTGGGTCTCAGTCCAAACAAATAAAAGCAATAGAGTGAAACTGCAGGCACAGAGTGGATGACATTTGAACATCTCTCCATCTAACCTTTCCACCAGTATCCTGTCTCTACTGTGTGTAACATGCATTGTAAAGCATCTTCCTAGTTTCTGTCATCCATGACTGACAGGCATGTCTTGCCTCTTGAGTGCTCTGTAAACGTTTTACTGCAGTTCATTAGTGCATTATTTTGCCCAGCAACTATGGGAATTCCAGACAATCCTGTCAGAAATCTTCCCTGTTTGCTCTCTAAAATCCACCCCATTAGTCTATATAACATAATGGCCTACTCTGCTCTGTCTATGTCACAAAACTAACAAGCCCCAATTGAAGGCAAAATTAAAGCAAACAGAGAACTGAGGTACGTAGACAGAAAGTCGTCAAACTCAAGTTGAACAGAAGTCATAAAAAGTTTATATCCTGACGTCCTCAACTAGAAAAGCAGAGGATATCAAAGACACTCTTGTGGCAGTTTGAACCGTTGCCAGACCATTGTCAAAGCTCGCTGAAAAGAGGAGGCACTTCTCTGCATTTCCCTCTGGAGTGCCAATAAGCATGCTCATTTTTATTGGCACTAAAATATTCTGGAACATGTACACGCTTGCTTTCAGACTGACACCGCTGATGAATAATTCAACAGCACACACCATTCACACCAAAGCTCGACTTTTGCACCAATCAACAGTGGCTGGAGAAGACAGACAAGGGCGATTAAAACAGACGACATGACACTTCATTCTGACAAACTACTATTTAATGTGTCCCTTGTGATTCACAATCACACTGTCTGTGCAGACACCTATTGGGCAGCACGCTTGTTAAAACTGCCCCTGACGCCTGTTCATTTAACAGTTAAGTTGAGCATGTGCTGTCCTATAATTATATACAGTATGTATACAGTATGAGGTTTATACACATGGATTTAATGAATGGACAATGGATGGAGGAATATATCTTGAATGTTTTCACTCATTCACAAAGTTTGGTGGCTTTTGATGGTTTTTCAGGTTATGTCAGGTAACTCAATTTACAAATACAAATATATGTGTGATGGATTGGCATGTTCGTATATTCTGCTAAATATTAAAAGCAGTGACAAATGAGAAAAACGAATGTTCATCTGGAGGATAAATAACAAGTAAATGTGTCACTTACCACAACTGTGATTTGCACATCCTGTCTCACTCAATGCTGCTCATCCTGAGCACAGCATACTAAACACATCATATCTACTGTATAACTGTATAAAGCAATGAGCTGGCAAGTACCTTTCCATGTTGCAGACAATCCTTTAGTCATATTCTCCTAATATGCATTTAATTATGAGGGTAAATCCAAGAAACATGCTGTATGACACTCACCGCACAGGTTTGGAAGTTTGGGATCTGAACTTGCTGAACTCTCCTGGAGCTGTCCACTCTGAGCCGTGCTATATGACAACAGACAACAGAGACTGTAACTCCTCTCTAGCACAGATGCACAGGACACAATATCCAGGCTTGTACTATTCAGAATTGAATTGAAAAGGAGCCATGTATCATAGTACACACCTGTCCCACATACACCAGGAGTCGGGCATTGAGTGGACTCTCATCTGAGCTTAGCCACAGTTCAGAGTTATCATCCGATGCTATTGCGAACTGGAAATCCCCTAAAATAAATCATTTATCATTTATAGAGTTGAACAGTATAACCTTATGACTGACCTGCAGGTTCTCACTTTTAAGCTTCCTTTGATAACATGTTGTTTGGCAGTCACAGGTATCTCGCAGCAGTCTATCACCCAGTGGTGCTAGTGTCTTTATTCTGGCTGCCTGTAGTACTCTGGTATATACCTCAAATTGACAGAAGCTCTTCCTTCTCTTATTGTTTTGTGAGCTTGTGTGCCACAGTCAAAAGCCTGACTCAGCGACCCTAGTTATTTGCTAATGAAAACAATCTCATAACTTTTCTCCTGCAAACATGATCACACCAGAACACACCAGGGCTCATATAGTCGTTCCTCACAGCAGCTTTTTCTTATCAGGTTAGGCAGAGTGTGCAGAATGTGCTGACTGCAGGGGATCTATTGAAATAATGGTTTCTGTGTGCCTTTAGACGTCCTGTCAGCTTTGGCAATATTCAGATTTCTTACACATCAGTCAAGCCTGCTTTGAGGAATATTTTAAATACAAAGCAACACTTAATGTGTACGTATTGTATGTGTGCGATGCTACAGCACATAGGTTTGAGAAGATTTTAGAATTGGGCACGAATCACTTTTAATATTCACCATTTTTATTTAAACAGAACACATTTTCTTACATTAAAAAATAACTCATAGTTATTACCGATGATAAGAATTCTATAATGCCTGTGTTCATGACTTCAAACAATATGGTATAAAGTAACATACCAGATGTTTCACCTTTGAAAATGCTTCTAAAACAATGTCCTACGGACAGATGACAAAACACTTTCTATATATGCACAGTATATCTAAAGAAGACTCCAAAAAAATAGAAAATATTAGGCTGGAGGCAATATTATGATCTGGAGCTGCTATGCTGTCCAGGTGAAATCATAAAATGCTACAGCTCAATCTGAATCACGTAGCATGAACAACAACAAAAAAAGTTTTAGAATGACAGTATTAAATTCAGTCCATCTATTTTAAAGTAAGATATTCTGATCTCAAGCCAAGAGTCAATAGGATGTACAGACTATTTTTACACTGAACCATGCAAACATTATCATGCATTTTAGGAAGGAATTAGAAATTAAATAAGCATGTGTTTGATTTTAATTTTGATAAAAACAAATCCATAATATATCAAAGGGTTCAGAACCCCAGTGAAAAAAAAAGCCTAAACCAAAATGTTATGTAATGCAAGATATTTAATGTGTACCTAAAGTACACTTGCAATAGTTCCATTTTAGCACAATCAAATATACTTAAATATATCTTTATTTGGATCTCAGCAATACTTCCGGATACCTAAAGTGCATTAGTACATAAATATGTAAATGTATTTGTCGTATACTTATCACAATATATATATATTACATTAAGGAAATCAACTACTGTATTTCTACCATAACCCTTGATGAAATCCTTGTAATATGACAAAAACCTTTATGAAATACACTAACCATCTTTGTAAGGATGAATGAATCCAAAGACTCTAAGGCCATAATTCTTCCACTTTGGAGCCACTGCAATTTTCTTCACTGTGGTCCTAGTCTGTGGGGAAGAATTAAATATAAAAGCATCTGTAGGCTTATTCACTCTTAAACCCAAGGCACTAACACTAATTCACAGAATCACACCTCAAAAAAAATGTTTTCAATGTCTGAGAAACTTATGCTGGTCTTACATGTGGGTAGAGAGGAAAATGAAGATTCTTCCTGAGCTGGGAGATAGATGAGCCACACCAGTCTTCAAACACATGCAGATTGGCCTGACCTTTATACTGGTAGAGAACAAATAAAAAGAGAGAATCAGACTTTACTTTATGTGTAACCAGCATTAATATGAAGGAAAAAGCAAATGTCCTGGGATTAAAAACAAACAAACTGTAAAATAAAATAAAATTGTCTGAATCAACACTTTCAGAAACTCTCCACCCTCCCCAGCTCCACTTGTATAGATCTGCTATGAGTAATTCATGTACACTATATTGGACAGCAGCAGCATGTCTTACTTCCTCACAGCAGCGTGTTGTGTATGTATTGGCAGTAGCAAGTCCCGTACTTGCTCTGCAGCAGCAGCAGCAGCAATAAAAGCAGCAGGGTCATTCCATGTCAATTCAACCCGAGGTTCCCGTCTCAAATGTTTGATTTTGTTAATATTTTTTCTGTAGTAAGACAAATATAAAGAGTAAATATACATCTGTGACATGATTTTTTGGCTTTCATCGCTGAGTAATCCAATTTTGTAGAGGGGTGTAAAAATGACTTTAGAAAGATGGCAGCATCATTGGCAGCATCACTTTGTTTCATTATGCCAACAGTGACAGTTCAAAAATGGCAAAAAGCACTTCTTGTGTTTTTTGCCTCAAGTTTGCATGCCCGTAACTCAAGAATTATTAAAGATATATTAATATCCTTTTAGATTCTAGTCCTTAACAAGCTTTCCTTTTGGTATCTTCGTTTTAAAGGCCCTTGACGGTTAAATCCCAGAGATGGACATGCTAATGTGGCCCTATGAATAAATTGGTAAATTTAAAATTGGTCAAAAACTCAATGTGGGGAACTTTGCATACAGCTGATACTTTTTTCTTTTAAAGAGGAATATCTGAAGAACAAATAATGTTAAAACAAGAAATGTATCTCTCTTTTTTTTTTCTATCAGCTCAATTGCATAGAACATACAATACCTGCCTGAGCGCCATAAATATTCCTTTTCTAAAGTTTGCATGCCTGGAACTTTAAAAGTATTCAAGATATCTTAATATTCTTCTAGATTCTTATTCTTAATAAACTTTTCTTTTGAAATCTTTATTTTTAAAGCCCTATATTCAGTATTATAGATATGTGGACCCCAATGTGACTCCATGTCCAAACTGTTGAATTTTACCCATTTTCAATGGTCAAGAACCAAATGTAGGTAACTTTTTAAACAGCTAATAGTTATTTTCTTTGAAGAATGTCTGAAGAATAAATACCACCAAAACTAGAAATGTATCTTGTTTCACTCTATCAAAACAATTGAATACAACACACCTCTCTGAGTGCCACAAACAAACATTTTTCTGAAGTTTACATGTCTTTAATACAAGAAGTGTTAAAGATATCTTAATATTTTTAACACTCCTTGAGTGTTAAAGATACTCAAGTGTTAACGTGTAGTTACGATACTGTGTATTTGAACTCTTGGTAGCTTCAGAAGCTGTTAAAATTAACACATCCAAAATCCTTCCAAACATCTGGTTCAAATATAGATTCTTATAAAAACACTTTTGAGAGCAGGTTAATGTGCCTCAACCATTTTCAGTGGGTTTTTGGTACTCAGAGAGTGATGTTTTATGCTATTCTTTTGATAGAGGGAAACAAGATACTTTTCTAGTTCAAACATTATTCTTCAGACATTCCTCTTTAAATGCAACAAGTAATCAGCTGTGTGCAAAGTTAACCACATTTGGTTTTCGATCACTAAATATGGGTAAAATTCAACAATTCGCACATGGAGCTCCTTTGAGATCCTCATATCTACGGGACTGAACTATATAGGGATTTGAAAATTAAGATTTTGAAAGGAAAGTTTATTAAGAATGAGAATCTAGAAGGATATTAAGATATCTTTAATAATTTTAGAGTTGCAAGCATGCAAACATTGGAAAAGAAATATTTATGGCACTCAGATAGTTGCAGTATCTCACAGAAGTGACTACACCCCTCACATTTTTGTAAATATTTTATTATGCAGGGGCAGTCATGGCCTAATGGATAGAGAATCGGACTTGTAACCCAAAGGTCATGGGTTCGAGTCTCAGGTCCGGCAGGGATTGTCGGTGAGGGGAGTGAATGTCCAGCGCTCTCCCCACCCTCAATACCACGACTGAGGTGAGACCCTTGAGCAAGGCACCGTACCCCCAACTGCTCCCCGGGCGCTGCAGCAATGGCTGCCCACTGCTCCGGGTGTGTGTTCACGGTGTGTGTGTTCACTGCAGTGTGTGTGCACTTGGATGGGTTAAATGCAGAGCACAAATTCCGAGTATGGGTCACCATACTTGGCCACATGTCATTTCACTTCACTATTCACTATTATATCTTTTGATGTGAAAACACTGAAGAAATTACACTTTGCTACAATGTAAAGTAGTGAGTGTACAGCTTGTATAACAGTGCAAATTTACTGTCCCCTCAAAATAACTCAACACACAGCCATTAATGTCTAAACCGCTGGCCACAAAAGTGAGTACACCCCAAGTAAAAATGTCCAAATTGGGCCTAATTAGCCATTTTCTCTCCCCGGTGTCATGTGACTCGTTAGTGTTACAAGGCCTCAGGTGTGAATGGGGAGCAGATGTGTTAAATTTGGTGTTATCGCTCTCGCTCTCTCATACTGGTCACTGGAAGTTCAACATTGCACCACATGGCAAAGAACTCTCTGAGGATCTGAAAAAAAGAATTGTTGCTCTACATAAAGATGGCATAGGCTATAAGGAGATTGCCAAGACCCTGAAACTGAGCTGCAGCACGGTGGCCAAGACCATACAGCGGTTTAACAGGACAGGTTCCACTCAGAACAGGCCTCGCCATGGTCAACCAAAGAAGTTGAGCGCACATACTCAGCATCATATCCAGAGGTTGTGTTTGGGAAATAGACGTATGAGTGCTGCCAGCATTGCTGCAGAGGTTGAAGGGGTGGGGGGTCAGCCTGTCAGTGCTCAGACCATACGCCGCACAATGCATCAAATTGGTCTGCATGGCTATCGTCCCAGAGGGACTTCTAAAGATGATGCACAAGAAAGCCCGCAAACAGATTGCTGAAGACAAGCAGACTAAGGACATGGATTACTGGAACCATGTCCTGTGGTCTGATGAGACCAAGATAAAATTATTTGGTTCAGATGGTGTCAAGCGTGTGTGGCGGCAACCAGGTGAGGAGTACAAAGACAAGTGTGTCTTGCCTACAGTCAAGCATGGTGGTGGGAGTGTCATGGTCTGGGGCTGCATGAGTGCTGCCGGCACTGGGGAGCTACAGTTCATTGAGGGAACCATGAATGCCAACATGTACTGTGACATACTGAAGCAGAGCATGATCCCCTCCCTTCGGACACTGGGCCGCAGGGAAGTATTCCAACATGATAACGACCCCAAACACACCTCCAAAATGACCACTGCCTTGATAAAGAATGTCTCCAGACCTAAACCCTATTGAGCATCTGTAGGGGCATCCTCAAATGGAAGGTGGAGGAGCGCAAGGTCTCAAACATCCACCAGCTCCATGATGTCGTCATGGAGGAGTGGAAGAGGACTCCAGTGGCAACCTGTGAAGCTCTGGTGAACTCCATGCCCAAGAGGGTTAAGGCAGTGCGGGAAAATAATGGTGGCCACACAAAATATTGACACTTTGGGCCCAATTTGGACATTTTCACTTAGGGGTGTACTCACTTTTGTGGCCAGCGGTTTAGACATTAATGGCTGTGAGTTGAGCTATTTTGAGGGGACAGCAAATTTACACTGTTATACAAGCTATACACTCACTACTTACATTGAAGCAAAGTGTCATTTCTTCAGCGTAGTCACATGAAAAGATATAATAAAATATTTACGAAAATGTGAGGGGTTTACTCACTTCTGTGAGATACTGTATGTTATGCATTTGAGTTGATAGAAAACACAAGATACATTTCTAGTTTAAACATTATTTGTTCTTCAGATATTCCTCTTTAAAAGAAAAAAGTATCAGCTGTATGCAAAGTGACCCACATTTGGTTNTACTTACATTGAAGCAAAGTGTCATTTCTTCAGCGTAGTCACATGAAAAGATATAATAAAATATTTACGAAAATGTGAGGGGTTTACTCACTTCTGTGAGATACTGTATGTTATGCATTTGAGTTGATAGAAAACACAAGATACATTTCTACATTTTTCTACTAAAAATGTGTACAATTTACTCATGAAGCTGCATTAAGATCTCCATATCTCTGGTGAATGGGAATGGTAATAGATACTTTTCTCCAGTTACTAGAGACCACTTTGATTTTAACATCAATTGTAATGTAAACTATGTAGTGGCCTTATATCAATAATGTTTTTCTCCTTATAAGGAAAAGTATAATTATGTTTTGGCACGATAAACTGGATGCGACAAAACGCTCACATTTATCAGAGTGATTAATCATCTATTGGATACGCAGCATTGCTTTCAGAAAACACAAATTGTCATAAACATGAAAATTGAGCAATGCATTTCCAGCAACTTCATGCCCACGATTTAATGAAGAATTTATGAGTTGGTGCAGCAGTGGTGGGATTTAGCAGGAAATGCGTGCGCCTATGCAAATTTTCATGCACTGAATTCTGCACAACCCTTTAACTTTCTGTAATGCTCCTGGTGGTGGCGGTGACAGAGACAGGCATTAATCATCATGCAGGTGAGCTCACATTAGATTGCTCTTGCCCCTTCTGTCAGTCGTTTAGGTCTTTCTCCGCACAGCCACATTTAAATATAGCCTCTATAATTACAGCTGGTGTGGATGGTGGGATTGGCATCCCACCCATTTACAGGCAGACAGGATGCCACAGAAAACTGAGCCATCTTGGAGATGCTTATAGCTGTCACGGGCACACTGGACTGTGCCACTTCACTGTCACGGTGCATTCGCACATGGCAAGGATTCAGTTCAGGGAAAAGAAAGAATAAAATGTGGTCACAGGTGGTACGGTGAATTAAGCTGTAAGCATTATCAAGTGTACTATTTAAATTTTCATATGCTCAGAATAGATGAATAACTGTCACCCTGGTTTGTTTTGTGCAAGGGGAAACAAGGAGAATGTGACAGCATCTATATAAAAATGAGCAGCATAATACAAATGCACCATAAATCATGAAAAAATGGGATTTACTACCATAATCCCCCAGAGGTATGATAAAAATATCTAAATGGTCTCATTGTGTATCAGTAATAGACTTGTCTGTACTTGTTAGAATAAGGTATGCTTTAAATACCAGTGAATCTTGTGTTGTCACACAAAATTAATAGCATTCATCTTCCCTTTATCTCTGAATTATAAGTAACTCTAAAATACATTCTGCGGTGCCTGATAAGAGCATCTTATGCTGCAACATATGGAGTGTGAATGAATGGCCCGAGATCTTTTGTCAGAGTCATCTTGCTGTGCTTCGAGCCAAAGCCCTGATGATATATTTCCCAGCCTGGTTATTCCTACTGGCCATATAATAACATTCAATAATACAGAGACGAAAGCACATAAATCAATTGATAAAAACAGAGGTTATCTCTGCACTGGGGCATTTTTTTCTCTCTGCTGTGTATCATCTTGGATAAATATCTGACAAACAATTGATACATATCCAATGAGACAGATGATGGAAGAACAGGGCAGCACAAGGACTCCTGTGTGACGTTGCGCCGTTGCTATTTCTGGTATTTGATGCTCCCTAAATCACATGCCTCATAAGAGCTTCTGTGCTCTCTTAACTTCCTGGAGGGTTCGCCCACACCTGACACTTCAACATCGAACAAGGAGCTCATCTGTCACGGGCCCAAAGGAAGGGGGCCTCAGGGGCAGGGTGCGGTCAGGGACCCTCTTTGATCATTGTCTCTTCATTATCACAAAGTGTCCGGTCTCCTAGCCTGCTATGGCAATGAGAAGGGGAGAGGAGATAAGGACTGTTGGCTTATCGATCGGCAATACTAGAGTCTGGTTCAGTTTTCATGGTATTTAGAAAAAAGCTACACAGCAGCAGCTGGCTACAATATTGACGTTCCTTTATGTATGGTATATAGTAGGGATGCACCAATACCACTTTTTCCAGAAAGAGTCCGATACCAATACTTAAATTTTTAATACTTGCCGATACAGAGTACCGATACCTGTATTTTCATTGCATTTTTTAATTTTAAAAAATATTGGGCAAGAGAAACCAAAAGAATATGAATCAGATTAGTTGGTTTAGCAAATAGACATTTCCTTCAGTTATTTGCATGCCTAATTATGCCCGTTAAAATGTATTATAGGAGCTTCTGTTTCACTTTTCATATTATTGCTCTATCATATTTTATCTATAATTTAATAGCACAGTGAATATTTAGAGCTGCTCCAGCTGGGCTCAAACAGTCAAGAGCAGTGAGTGATTTTCTCTTTGTCTTTTGTTGTTAGATTAACATTGAAAATAAAAAAAACATTAGGTTTATTAGGCTGCTTTCACTTTAAGAGAACATGCTGTTACACACGTTTTCTTTCTCTTTCTGTTTACGTTCACTTAAGACATAACCGACTATGTTTCACAAGGATACTTGTCTACACGTGCCTTTTGACAATTTTGAGTGAATATGTCAGTTTAAGTGCAAGAAGTCACGAAAGAGAACTGTCTGAGAGGCAGCTTTCTGGGTGCACACTTCAGATGTTTGCACACAGAAAACATTGAAAACATCATGTTTACTGTATTACTGTACTGCCTTTCTGTAACAATGTAGGGAACCATTCGTTATACATAAATCATGTAAGTTCATGTTTTTTACTTGCACAATTTAGTTTTAATTCAAATGACGCATGTGTGCTGAGTGAGCGATAAGCAATCAAAAGCATGCAACAGAAGTGCTCTCTTTACTGTCAGTTAATGTTAGTAATATGCTTCTCACTTTATTGTCTTTGCCATTGCCATATCCGACCAAACTACAAACTTTCCAGCAATGTCTGTGAAAAAGGGATGTGTGTAAAAGATGATCGCACCGACGCCTCCATGTTAGATGTCATGCAGTAAGCACGCTACTATTCAGCTTTCACATTCCGCACAAACACTTCAATAGCCCAAATTTTTATCAAGTTGACGTTAAAGCGAGTGGCCATGTCAAGTTGCTACTACTCAGTACTACTACTTGGACTCCGTCTCTTCTTTGACTGCATGTCTTACAAATGAGCGTGCGCAGTCGATGCTGAATTGCCTGAAGTTATTCAGGGGGAAGACGGCAATTCCACTGAAACAATTTTAGAGGCTCCTGAGGCATATGGCTGCCTTCATGGCCGTGATGCAGTTCGGGTTATTGCATATGAGACCGCTTCAACACTGGCTTCAGACTCGAGTCACGAGATGGGCATGGAGCTGTGGTATGCATCGCATGGATATCACGTCGGTCTGCCAATGGCGCCTCTCTACCAGACATCTGCAGAGCATCTGGGCAACACCTAATACCTCCACAAGATTTTACAATCTCCAGTTTGAGCCAGTTTCGTCCGGTGTGTTATCAGTTACAAGCAGGTCAACTGCAGGCAACTGGCTGGGTGCTCCAATTGCACACAGTGCCTTTCTCATTCCCTGAGGCGATAACGCGCGCTTTTTGTCCACGTGAGTCCGTTGAACCTGGATGTATCTTACCATTTTCAGAACCCTGCGGCAGTTGAATTCGGCGGAGGAATTTAACTCCAGGCCCAGTACTCGTGATGCATGCCCTTTGGGTCATTCCATATACTGGAGCTAGGTGCCCATAATGGTAACCCCATATGATGTACTGACCACGATACGGTTTCCCTGACAGTAAACCCATGTATTCCCTTAGAAAGATCTGTTCCTACAACGATCCTCCCAGAGAGAGACTGTAATACTACTAATAGTTGGCTGTTAGTATTAATGCCAGAGTGTGAAAGCTTGATATTCAGGTGTCTGTGGGTGTCTAACTCATTTATATAAAAATACAGGATAGCAGTGCTAAGCAGAACTGGCTGGTTCATCATCAATACAGCTCCTGTTGCTCTCCTGTCTTTTTGGCCACCTGTTCATGTAATTTTAGCACGATTCCTGGTGGGATGCAGAGCTATGGGAGGACGAGCCTCCCTAGGGAAATCACACACAATGAGAGAGAGCAAGCGTGAGAGAGATTCACAGCTATATTGCACACTGTCAGTGTGGTTATAATAACAAAGTGTATCCTACACATTTCTTCTGTGTAGGAAACTAAAGTGTATGTTTCTAACACTATAAAAGCATGTTTTACCTCTGGTTTCCATGGCAACCTGAGGAACTTCTGGCCAAGGAGTCTGTGCATCTCAGCGTTGGCACGGCTCTCCTGAGCAGATTCATTGAGCTCTTCCCTCTGAAACAGCAGGAACAAGGAGTGCTCAGTGACCCAACATAAAGAGACGACTCAGACATTTCCGCGCAACACTCAGTGGCTGCGCTATACTACTAATCATATAATGCCAAAATACAGTGTTTAGTGCAGCTTGAATCAAGAAATTAAAGATTGATTAGTCCTTTTTTCCTCAAAAAACCAACCAGATGACACTGAATTAAAACAATGTCCAATTGTGTTTAGCTTTATTTAAAGGTACACCACGTAACTTTTTTTGTTCAAAATGTACAACATTTATATGAGTGAGTACATAATGAATCAATCTTCCAAACAATGTTTTGTCTTATCCTGAATCACTAAGGTACGCCAATAATAAGCAATTGTATTTTAGACCCTGCGGGACAATAACCGATGCGGAGTAACCCAGTACCTGCATGACTCGTCATATACTGTACATAAACAGAGAAAAGTTCTTCCACAAGATACATGCATTTTTGTTTATTAAGATAACAGTGTACCATTAACTATTTATCACAATTTGTGTAAATAATATGACACTTGAAAATTTGGAGGACTAATTATTCAGTGTAAAACATTTATTGAATGTTTAATTAAAATGTGGACTTGCATTCTGACTGCAAATCTAAAACTGTTTTAGTGCATGAAACCCTCATTAATATTATTTACAATTATTAATTTATCAGATGTTTTTATCCAAAGCAACTTGCAAATGAGGAACATCATAAGCATTGAAAGTAGGCTGCAGAAGGGAAAAATATAATTATAAAAAACTGTATGACGTGGCTTTAAATATTCAACATTGTTTTACTGCAAAGGCCTGTTTGAATTACAAAACACATAATCTATGTTTCCTAAATGCAAAATTATATACCACTTTTCTAAAACTAAACACTATTCATCACACAGTCAAAGGAAATATTAGACATCCATAGAAAAACATAGACTGTTTTGACTCTACATTTCTTGCTGGTCTTGAGATTCAGCAGGGCATGTGCAGGTTTTCACTATAATCCCACTCAGCCTTTCTAATCCTCCACATAGAACTGTGAATTAGCCCCTATCAAAACAATGACTGAGTGAAGCAGATGAAGAACTACTCTAGACATTACGCAAAATGTTTCCATCCAGGTGAGAGCCACTACAAATCACATTTAAAATTACCGGAAGAGTTCCAGCACCCAATAACAAGCACAAGCTTCCTTCAAAAGCCCTGTCTGTGAATAAAACGTTGATATTAAGTGCTGAAAGCAGGAAAAGCACTTAAGCTCCTGCTTCTGTCTGTGTCATGTTGAGTGGGTAGAGGTTAATAAATTGCACAACCAAATTTGTAAGTTCATTGATGTCTACAAAAAGGTTTGATAAATTTAATTGTTGGAATGGGAATCTAATATCTGTACCACAGTGCTGTTGAAGAAATGAGTTCGCTGAGTTAGCACACTTTGACAGAGGTGTGTGTGTGTGTGTGCATATTAGTGTTTACACTTTACAAACATAAAATGCATCAAAAATAAAGTACAGAGAGTGGAGTAATGTAAACGGTCACATTTATTTGACAGTTCTCTATTAAAAACCCAGACTTCAGAGATTTGAACAGTAACAACAAGGCAATGTTTGATCCCACTATAGAAACCCGGGAAAAAGAGACCATATTCATCTGTATGCCGTGAACAAGATGGTAAAGCTCACAAATGCCTGTCTCTCACACTCCTCCATATTCTGCAACCTCTATGTTCATATTGACATGAAACATTATAAATCAGCAGCCTGGCTACGCACACCTATGAACAATCAAAGAGGGAGAGAGAGAGAAAAAAGGAAATCCTTCAGAAATCAGTTGTGTTTTTTTTTGTTTTTGTTTTTTTTGTGGAAACTGTAATAATTTTTTCAGGATTTGATCATTCAAAAGTTAAACAATAGAATTTTAACATTCGTTACCATCACTTTTGGTGCATCATTTAATGCATCATTAATTCGGGTATTGNCCTGTCTCTCACACTCCTCCATATTCTGCAACCTCTATGTTCATATTGACATGAAACATTATAAATCAGCAGCCTGGCTACGCACACCTATGAACAATCAAAGAGGGAGAGAGAGAGAAAAAAGGAAATCCTTCAGAAATCAGTTGTGTTTTTTTTTTGTTTTTGTTTTTTTGTGGAAACTGTAATAATTTTTTCAGGATTTGATCATTCAAAAGTTAAACAATAGAATTTTAACATTCGTTACCATCACTTTTGGTCAATTTAATGCATCATTAATTCGGGTATTGGACTACACTGGAGGTGCTGTATGTTTTTCTTTCAAAAATAAAAAATAAAAAAACTAATGAGAGTAATTTATTCTGCAACTGGTCTTCAGAGGTCACACTGTCTGTTTTGTGCTGTACACAACAGTGCAGGAAACAGAGTATTTTAGTTCAGTATTCTGTCTGCATTGCCTTCAAGACAAATTAAAGTCACTTTCAGCTAAAAAAAATAATGAAGACAAGCCTAAAAACACATCTATCCCAATTAAGCTATGTGCCCCCGTCACGCAGTCCAGAAGGAAGGCTTCATCCCGGCTAATGGTGTCCAAGCAATCAGCCTCCCTGATGTTCTGCAAGCCTAGTGTTACCCACTGCTGTCTATGTGTTTGGTTGATCTGACCTGAACGTGAGACCGAGGGCAGGACTCATAAATTAGCGAAATCTGGATCTCCTCTCCGCTCTCTGACAAGACAGAAATGTTAACCAGATGGCTCCCACAAACACCCTGGAAGCAGAACCTAGGACTATCAGCAAGGTTAATGAATTCTCCTTATTTACATTAGGGGAGGGGAGGGGCAGAAGAGAAAATGCGGTAACACTTTACAATACGGGTGCACTAATATGCATTAATTCATGCTTAACTAATGCACAGATAATCATGTGTTAATGTATGACTCATGAAGAACTAAACCATTAATTAATGATTAATGATAAAGAGTTTATATGATTAATGGATTAAATAATATATGAATTGTTATTAATTAAATGTGTCAATATATTAATTCCTTAATAACTTATTTTATTAACTAAAATTGTAAGTTAATTTGTTAACTACCACAAAGGGTTGAAGCCATGTACTTCAACTTCCAGTTGTCTGCTTTAATTAATCATTAAGTAATGATTTGAAAATGTATCATTATGTTATGACTTTACCTGTTGAGGCACATGACTATTAACTAATTGTTAAAGGGTTAGTTCACCCAAAAATGAAAATTCTGTCATTTATTACTCAGCCTCATGCCGTTCCACACCCGTAAGACCTTCGTTGATCTTCAGAACACAAATTAAGATATTTTAGTTGAAATCTGATGGCTCCATGAGGCCTGCATAGGGAGTAATGACATTTCCTCTCTCAAGATCCATAAAGGTACTAAAAACATATTTATATCAGTTCATGTGAGTACAGTGGTTCAATATTAATATTATAAAGCGACGAGAATATTTTTGGTGCGCCAAAAAAAACAAAATAACGACTTACATAGTGATGGCCGATTTCAAAACACTGCTTCAGGAAGCATCGGAGCATTATGAATCAGCATGTCGAATGTCATTGCTCCATATGCAGGCCTCACTGAGCCATCGGATTTCAACTAAAATATCTTAATTTGTGTTCCGAAGATGAACGAAGGTCTTACGGGTGTGGAACGGCATGAGGGAAAGTAATAAATGACAGAATTTAAATTTTTGGGTGAACTAACCCTTTAAGTAATATGTCATTAATATGTTTTGACAGTTGCACATGCAGTGAGTATACTGGACATGACAGACCATTGCAAGTTCATTTGTCCTTCATAACAGAAGTGACGTTTTGTTGTGTTGTGTTGTGTCATGCCGCATCCAGTGTACAATCATCATCACTGATTATAATGGGTTCTATTCTCTTTGTCCGGTCTTGACACAGTGTTACGAGATAGCAGTGCCCGGCCACGTGTTCTCAGTGTTCTGCCTTTGAATCCTTGACCTCAAGCTTAACCTGACTCATTCCTGTGCCATGAACAACAAGATTCTGGATGTAGCAGTTCATCTGGTACAGTGGAATCACGGTTGTCGATGGATGGAAATTGAAATCCATGGCTTAGTGTAGATGTCAAAACCATAATGACATATTACTTAACAATTAGTTAATAGATAAATAAAATAAATTGCATTTAAAATTGCTTTTTTTGTAGATTTATCTTGTAGCCTAATAATTATAACCCTAACTACCACATGGGTGGGATCTTTATCCTTTTTAAGGAGCAATGAAAAAGAGGCCTCAGATAAAGTAGTTGGAAGGCAGCTGGCTTTAAAAGAGTCATTATAAAGCTTTGCTAAGGTAGGAACTAGAGGGGAAGCAAACGCTTTATAAAACTCAACCGTCAGGGCCTGGAGAGTTTCCCGATTGCATGGCTATAATCGGCACCTGTATAGCAATATTAACAATTCTGAAGGGTTAAAGGATACATAACACACACAGTTTCGCCAATCTCATGTTAATCTTGAGTACCTATAGAGTAGTATATCATCCTTCATATCTCTGAAAAATCTTCAGTTTTATCAGATTTATGAAAGAAAGATATGCTGTACCGAGTTTTTCCGAAAACAGCCGAGCTCATGGAAGTGTGCCGTGGGCGAAGCTAAAGAGTGACGAGCACGCACAGCTTTTGCGTAGCGAAACTATCAATGGTCAGCTAAACAAATGTATTTAAACACACACAATACACCATCGCATTATCCCTGGATAACTTTTGATTCATTATACGTTCGTGTTGTTTACATTATATGCACTTACGCGCCGACTGCCAACAAAACAGACATTTGATGCAGTTTTACTTACTACCTGCGGTTCCGACTCATGACCAGGATCTTTTATCGCTGTGACTGCTCCATCTTTCAGTTTCAAATGATCTGTAAATCCAGCGTCGAACTGGGCCTTGTTAATAAAACCATAAGCGCCAATCTTGAGGGCTCGAGCAGCCACGGAAAACACACGATATTCTCCATTCATTTTAACCAATAAAAAAGTGATTGCAAATTTCAGACACAACTTTATTCCTATTTTGATAGTTAATTTAAGGAGGTTTCTATGGTTATTTTAATGACAAATATCGAGAGCATATCAATGTAATGCGTGAGCACAAATCTCTCAGCTACACTTAACGCTGGGATCTTTGGGAAGCAAGGCTATCTTTCCCTCACAACCAAAAACACACTTCTTAGGTGGCATTGTTGATTTCGTGGTCTAAAAACAAAATGATAAATCTTTCTCGAGCAAGTCCTGTGCAGCGCTGCCAATGACTTCCGTAACCCGAACGAAGCACGTTGATGGGCGTGCTCTTGCTCTGGTTGATGTGTGCGCGTGCACTCTTCTGGAAGAAATGCCCATACGAGGAATTCCACCCTTTATTATGTAATACAGGTCCATACTCGGGGAAAAAACTCTCAGAAACGTAGGAAATCTGAAGGAGTGTATTTGGCACAAATACTCCGTCATACGTCCAACTCGTTTTTTGAAACTTTGGCCATGTTTAGCAAGAGAATCCAACTCTTTAACAGTGTAAATAAGTCAGAATGCATGAAATAGCTTTAGACCCCCCCTTTAAAGAGGCATGATGGTGCTGGACTGGTAGGAAGCATTCTGGATCCAAGTAGAAGAGAGGAACTGACAAAACATATGGAATAAAAGATAAAAGAAAAAAAAAGACAAAAAGAAAAAGGAATAGAGAGAGACCCCCATCCTCCCACCCACCCTCAAAACTGACTTACCTGAGCACTTAGGCTTGACTTCTATTAGCAATTCCATCTTTCTAGATCTCATTTCCCTGTTTCAATAGTTAGCCCTAAAAAAACTGAACATGGACACAGCCTGGCAATCGTTGCCATGTTAAGCTCGCTAGAAGCATCCTTGATGGAGACCATTTTTGGTTCTTTTTTGTTCTGCTTAGCCGACATTACTACTAATGACAATTTGTCTGTCTTGTAGTGTTGTCCAAAGTACCAACTTCGGTACCAAGTCGGTACTGAAATTTTAAAAATGTGATGATACCAGCATTTCCCCCTAGCATTTTGAGTCTTGCTGAGCAGAATCTTAAACACCTCTGATTGGCCATTGTGTTCATGCGCTCAACAGATATGTCTGTGATTGGATACAATGATAAACATTCTTTGACCCTCTTCACCCAGCACTTACACAGATTCACACTGGAGCCTTTGAAAGCAGGCATCTATCAACAGATCCCTAATATATCCACTGATAGACACCTGCTTTCAAACGCTCCCATGTGTGTATCTATCCATGCGCTCGGTGAACAGCGTCAAAGATGTCTATTTACAACATGTTTTTGAAGCGTTGATCATTGCAGCCAATAACAGACATATCTGTTGAGCTCGTGAACACAATGGCCAATCAGAGGTGTTTAAGAATCCGCTCAAAAGAGCTCACTTGTGCTAGGGGGAAATGCTGCTATCGTCACATTTTTTAAATGTTAAAATCGACTTGGTACCGAAGTCAGTACTTTTGACAACACTACCATCTTTAGATTAAATAGTTGAGTAAATGGGCTTGAAATGTTAGGTTAAACTTAAAGGCATAGGAGCAAGGGACAAACACATCTACTCCACTAGCTCTCTTTACCAGGAGCCTCCATCATAATTTTTTTGGCTGGGGACTGTACACACAAAGATGTTCATCCACAAGAGACGATTCTCCTGCCATTAATCAAAGGACATAGAAGCAGACAAATTGACAGTGGGAGCACAACTAGCCCTGCTACAAAAGAGTTCACATATGAGGATAATAGGAGGAGAACAGAGACTCACAGGACAGAAACTAAAAAGAAAGATGGACATATAATTGGGAAACTCTTTAAAAGCCCCTTCCTAACGTTCTGTGGTTAAACTTTGTCCTACTTGTTGTGACAATTTGACAAAGAATTTTTTTTAACAAAGCTGAGCAGACAGAAAAACTAAAAAAAAACTAAAGAGTATGTCTGTAATGAGCAAACAAGACAAATATTAGAGTAGCCTTTGTTAAAGGTAGATACATCACCATTTAAAAGTTTAGGGTCAGTACTTTAAGAAAAATAAATGCTGTTCTTTTTTTAACTTTCTCAAATAATCCTAAAAAATGTATAACAGTTTATAAAAAAAATATTAAGCAGCACTGTTTTAAACTGTTTTCAAATGTGATAATAAGAAATGTTTCTTGATCACCAACTCAGCATATTATATAACGCATATAATGATTTCTGAAAGATCATGTGACACTGAAGACTGGAGTAATGGCTTCTGAAAATCAATTTGCCATCACAGGAATAAATTACATTTTAAAATATATTAAAATAGAAAACTTTCATTTTAAATTGTAATTGTATTTCACAATATGAGCGTAGGATAAGGTGATATTGTTACAACAGAGACACCGGAGGCAGAGATAAAAGCAGTTGAGGTTGTTTATTGTGACATTCAGCAGAGTAACAGGTGGATGGAAGAAGTATGGGATGATCTTGAGGTAGAAATGAGGTAATACTGTCCTTAATGTTGCTTTGCAGATGATGTCGGTTGGAGACGCTGGAGACAGATGACTGGAACACTCACACACAGACAGGATGGAACACAAGGAGGAATGGAGACGATGGAGACGATGGAGATAGGTAAGTATAGCGTTTAGAGTCCTTGAGGTAAGCATACAAATGATTGTAGTACCAACGAGACCGGACAGTGAATGTGTGTGAGTGTGGGGCTTAAATGCTGGTGGTGATTGCGGTGATGATGATGTGCAGGTGGCGACGATTAGTATGCCGGTGATTGGGTGCGTGGGTATTGCAGTGGGGTGGAACCTGACGTGTCTGTGACAGATATAAGATGTCTTTCAAAAACATGTTCAAAAAACTAGATAGGCCTAAACTTTTGAAAGGTGGTGTATATACTGTGCAGTTACCGTGTGTATGCATAATTAAATAATAATAAATAATAATTAAAAACAATTAGCAATATATGACCTGATTTTGATTTTGGTTAAAGATGCAACAGTCATTCTAAACATGAAAAAAAAAAAAAGAAAACTCTGCTCCACTACCGATGCCACACGCTTTTAAAGTCATCTTTTTTATGATAGCTAAAAACAATTCAGCCATCACATCTGCATACTACATTTAAAATGATTTCATAACTTTGTGAAAAACTTTTCATATCTCCAAAATAATAATAATAATAATTGCTAAAACATATGTGAAAACTGGCCTAAAACTGACAGATCCTGAGTGCAAAGAAACCTAGGGGTTTGGGAATGAGAGTCTATAAATAAACAGGTACGGCTGGCTTTGCCTATAGTCATGGTGGTGTACAGGGAGTCTATTCTGATCTCACCTTTTAATGTTATTCCATCTTTCATTTGAACTCTCCTGTAGCCTGAAGGCTTTCACCCCACTCGGCATGCCAATACATTGATCTATCCCCAGAGCACAGATCACAAAAGAGGGACTGTAGAATGAGGATGAAAATCTCTCACCCTACAATGGTTTGCATCTTGATAACTGATATCAATGTACTGATAATATATTCTTTCAATTCAGTCAATTCTAAGCCTAGGTAAGCCTATTATAAGTTATGTTTTAGACCTGTCGGGATGTCACGTATAGGTGGTTGTAGTAACTGCACGATGGAGGAGTATAAATTAACACTTTAACCGTAACACACAGGAGATCGACAGGAAAACAGAATGGCACAACCACTTAAACTAAAATGACACGGAACAATGAATAGAGGAAATTTTGTCATATCCATAAATGGAAAAAAATCCAGACTAGTTATATCTCTTAAGCCTAGTAGTCAATGTTTTATGAGCAGTAGGATAATCTCTCTCTTTTTTAAGTTATGAGAAATAACCACAGAACAGTCATGCAGAGCTGAAGCACAACCAAAACAATATTCTTCCACAAACTGCATGCAGTTTGGTGTTTAACTGCCAAAAGTTACATAATGTACCATTAAATAAAGTTTGTCACAATTTATCACTTTTGCAAGAGCTCCATTTAATGATGTAAATGGAAGAGAAGCAATATGTTAGACATAAACAACAGACATTATTTTTCTTTTTTTTCTTCGTTTTAAGTGTAATTTTAGCCGCAC
This sequence comes from Anabarilius grahami, assembly GCA_003731715.1. NCBI lineage: Eukaryota > Metazoa > Chordata > Actinopteri > Cypriniformes > Xenocyprididae > Anabarilius > Anabarilius grahami. The sequence goes on along the minus strand of RJVU01047928.1, from coordinate 3,227,675 downwards.
GAATTTCAAAAACTTTTTCACTCTCCTCAAAATATTCTGTTCGCTGTTAACACATTTGATTACTATGTTCTCAGAACTATTTTAACATGAAGATACACTTTGCACACTGTTATCCTTACACAAAGAGACTGAGCAAGGAAACACGTCTACAGAACGAATGCACATGCCAGGGCTCACCTCTTTGTGCCTCCACACACACACAAACAAACAAAAATCTTTTCTGGCCTGGATCACACAACTCAACCTGTCAGTCTTTAAGCACTAGATTAACAGCAGACTCACTGTAGCACTAGAACTACTTGAATGTTCTGAGTACAGCCCTGTGAAATCTCTCTTACCTGAGAGACTTAAAACATAGAAGCACTTGTAGGATTCTGATCTAAACATACTAATATATTTTTATAGAATAAAATAATGATGCCTGAATTTTCATAGGAAATGTGAAAACTGTGAAAAATGTTTGTAATTATAATAGGAAATTAATTTAAAAATGATATAGTAAAAACCTGTTTTGTATTGATTTCATACAGCGTCTTTATAACTAACATGCATTAAATTGAAAGCTGAGAATATAAATGTTCTAAGCAAACATACCATCCCTCTACGGACACACCGAAGCTCGAGTCACCATTGGCTAGTACATTTTTTGCTTTACTTGCCAGACTTTTTACATGAAATGCAAGAACAATGCAAAATCAAAAATCTGCATACATATAATATAAAAATACGGTGGCCGAGAGAGCTCAACGCGCTGCAACTGAAGAAAACATGCAAACAGTGAAGAAAATGAAGAAAACATCTTCATCAGTTTAACATCACATGTGCTGCAAATAATCACAACGCAACCAAATACATAAGCGCTGCAAAAGTTCACAACACAACCAGATTATTAATGCGCTGCAAATAGCTTATTGTTCAGTGAACTCGTAAGTGGTGTTGTCAAAGACCTGAAAGGTGAGTTTTTATTTTATTTTATTTTTTCAACATCCTCATTATATGTACTTTGTGAATATTTGGAGCGTGTTTCTGTATTTGGTTGCATTGTGAACTTTTGCAGCACATGTTGTCAAACTGAGGATGTTTTCTTAATTTGCTAGTGTTTTTTCTATTTGCATGTGTTTTCTTTAGTTGCAGCGCGTTAAGCTTTGTGCTATTTGCAGTTTATGTATTTCAGAATCAGAATCAGAATCAGAAAGAGCTTTATTGCCAGGTATGTTGTTTACACATACTAAGAATTTGTTTTAGTGACAGAAGCTCCACAGTGCAACAGAGTGACAGCGACAAGACACGACACATAATAAAAGGAATAAAATAATAATATACGAATTTACAAGATAGATAAAGTGCAAAAAAAGCAAAAAACAATATATAATATAGACAATTGTATGTGCAGTTATGTCTGCAAATTTGAAGTATAAGTAAGTGTTTTAAGTAAATAATGTGTAATAGTGTTGTGTGTTCCATGTTTGTCAAGTGTTCATGAGATGGATTGCCTGAGGGAAGAAACTGTTCCTGTGTCTGGTCGTTCTGGTGCTCAGGGCTCTGTAGCGTCGACCAGATGGCAACAGTTCAAAGAGGGAGTGTGCTGGATGTGAGGGGTCCAGAGTGATCTTCTTTGCCCTTTTTCTCACTCTGGATAAGTACAGTTCTTGGAGAGTGGGGAGGGTTGTGCCAATGATTCGCTCAGCAGACCGGACTACCCTCTGTAGTCTTCTGAGGTCAGATTTGGTAGCTGAGCTGAACCAGACGGTAATTGAAGTGCAGAGGATGGATTCAATGATGGCAGAGTAGAACTGTTTCAGCAGCTCCTGTGGCAGGTTGAACTTCCTCAGCTGGCGAAGGAAGTACAACCTCTGCTGGGCCTTTTTCACAGTGGAGTCAATGTGAATGTCCCACTTCAGGTCCTGTGAGATGGTGGTGCCCAGGAACCTGAATGACTCCACTGCAGTCACAGTGCTGTTCATGATGGTGAGTGGGGGGAGAGCAGGGGGGTTTCTCCTGAAGTCCACGATCATCTCCACTGTCTTGAGCGTGTTGAGCTCCAGGTTGTTAAGACTGCACCAGACAGCCAGCTGTTCAACCTCCAGTCTGTAAGCAGACTCGTCTCCGTCCCGGATGAGGCCGATGACTGTGGTGTCGTCCGCAAACTTCAGGAGCTTGACAGAGGGGTCTTTAGAGGTGCAGTCGTTGGTGTAGAGGGAGAAGAGCAGTGGGGAGAGGACACAGCCCTGAGGGGCGCCGGTGCTGATGGTGCGGGTGCTGGATGAGAATTTTCCCAGCCTCACTAGCTGCTGCCTGTCTGTCAGGAAGCTGGTGATCCACTGACAGACAGAGGTGGGCACGGAGAGCTGAGTTAGTTTGGGCTGGAGGAGTGATGGGATGATGGTGTTAAAAGCAGAGCTGAAGTCCACAAACAGGATCCTCACATAAGTCCCTGGTCTGTCCAGATGCTGGAGAACATAATGCAGTCCCATATTGACTGCATCATCCACAGACCTGTTTGCTCGGTAAGCAAACTGCAGGGGGTCCAGTAAGGGTCCAGTGATGTCCTTCAGATAAGCCAGAACCAGTCTTTCAAATGACTTCATGGCCACAGACGTTAGAGCCACAGGTCTGTAGTCATTAAGACCAGTAATTTTGGGTTTCTTTGGGACGGGGATGATGGTGGAGCGTTTGAAGCATGAGGGGACTTCGCACAGCTCCAGTGACCTGTTGAAGATCTGTGTGAAGATGGGGGCCAGCTGGTCAGCGCAGGTTTTCAGACAGGCTGGTGAAACGCTGTCTGGGCCTGGTGCCTTTCTTCTCTTGTTCTTTCTGAAGACCTGGCGCACATCATCTTCACTGAACTGAATTGTAGGTGTGGGGGAGAGGGGGGTTGTTGGAGGTGTGAATGGTGATGATGATGATGATGATGATGATGATGATGATGATGATGATGATGATGATGATGATGATGATGATGATGATGATGATGATGATGATGATGATGATGATGATGATGATGATGATGATGATGATGATGATGATGATGATGATGATGATGATGATGATGATGATGATGATGATGATGATGATGATGATGATGATGATGATGATGATGATGATGATGATGATGATGATGATGATGATGATGATGATGATGATGATGATGATGATGATGATGATGATGATGATGATGATGATGATGATGATGATGATGATGATGATGATGATGATGATGATGATGATGATGATGATGATGATGATGATGATGATGATGATGATGATGATGATGATGATGATGATGATGATGATGATGATGATGATGATGATGATGATGATGATGATGATGATGATGATGATGATGATGATGATGATGATGATGATGATGATGATGATGATGATGATGATGATGATGATGATGATGATGATGATGATGATGGTGATGATGATTTCTCAAACCTGCAATAAAACTCGTTCAGATCGTCTGCCAGGTGTTGATTTGCCACAGAGCTGGGGGATGGTGTCTTGTAATTGGTGATGTCTTTTAGACCTTTCCACACTGAAGCTGTGTCATTAGAAGAGAACTGATTCCGAAGTTTATCAGAATAATTCCTCTTTGCCACTCTAATCTCCTTTTCCAGTGTGTATTTGGCCTGTTTGTACAAGACTCTGTCCCCTTTTCTGCGAGCATCTTCTTTGGCCTGACGGAGCTGGCTGAGTTTTGCAGTGAACCAGGGTTTGTCATTGTTGTAAGTGAAATGAGTCTTTGTAGGAATGCACAAATCCTCACAGAAACTGATATATGATGTAACAGTCTCTGTGAGCTCGTCCAGATCGCTGGCAGCAGCTTCAAAAACACTCCAATCAGTCCATTCGAAACAGGATTGTAAAGCCTGCTCTGTTTCGGTGGTCCATCTCTTTACAGTCTTTGCTACAGGTTTAGCTGATTTTAGTTTCTGTCTGTAGGTCGGTATGAGATGAACTAGACAGTGATCAGAGAGCCCCAAAGCTGCCCGTGGGACAGAGTGATATGCATCCCTTATTGCTGTGTAACAGTGATCCAGTGTATTACTGTCTCTGGTGGGACAAGTAACATGCTGTCTGTATTTTGGAAGTTCACGTGAGAGAACGGCTTTATTAAAGTCCCCGAGAATGATTAGAACAGAGTCCGGGTGTTGTTGCTCGCTCTCTGTGATCATATCAGCGAGTATCTGTAAAGCTGAGCTCACGTGCGCTTGCGGAGGAATGTAGACACTCACCAGAATGAACGAACAAAACTCCCGCGGCGAATAGAACGGCTTGCAGTTAATGAAGAGTGTTTCAAGATCTGGACAGCACGTCTTCTTTAACACAGTTACATCTGAACACCACCTTTCGTTGATGTAAAAGCACGTACCACCACCGCGTGATTTCCCCGTTGATTCTGCGTCGCGATCTGATCTGAACAGCTGAAAGCCCGGCAGACTTAACGCGCTGTCCGGAATGGCGTCGTTCAGCCAGGTCTCCGTGAAGCACAGAGCAGCAGAGTTTGAAAAATCCTTATTTGTCCGGGAGAGCAGAAGGAGTTCGTCTGTTTTGTTGGGAAGAGAACGGAGATTTGCCAGATGGATGCTGGGGAGCGGCGTTCTTAATCCGCGCTGTCTGAGTTTCACGAGCGCACCGGCGCGCTTCCCCCGTCTGCGCGTCTTGAAGCGCCTTAACAGCGCTGCCGCTGCGCCGACTACAACGTTCAACAAAACGTCTGAATAATCGAAATCCGGTAAAAGATTTTGTGGTGTGTACTGCCGAATGTTCAGCAGTTCATCCCTGGTAAAACTGATGGTGTTTGAAAAACAAAAAACAGGAAAAACGAACAAAAACAGAACAAACACTGAAGAGCTGAGCACTGAAGCTGCCATGCGCGGCGCCATCTTGCGTAGTATTTGGTTGTGTTGTGAACTTTTGCAGCATATTTATCTATTTGGTTGTGTTGTAAATATCTGCCGCACATGTGTTGTCAAACCGATGAAGATGTTTTCTTAATTTGCTGGTGTTTTATTCTATTTGCATGTGTTTTCTTCAGTTGCAGTGCTTTGAGCTCACTCGGCCACCGTACTCTCAGCCAAGTGATGGTGTGTAAAGCTCAGCAGGCAATGAAATTATATCTGCTGTAAACTTATTTTTTGTCTCTAACTCAATTACAGGCGACTGTAATTGACTAGCCATTGGCTAATTAAAGAAATTTTTCAGTCACCTCTCGTGAAATTTGGTCGCACATGCGAGTGATTTACTAGCATCGTAGAGGGTTGCATACAGTAAGCAATCATCCCTTTGGGTCTCCACTTTCATCCAAATGCTCACAATAATAAAGATGCTTGAGCAAGAAGTAGGACTTCACAGCAAGTACATTTCTGTGTTAATAGTGCTGGTCTTCATATCATCCTCAGCAAGGATCCAAAGAACAATTATATGATTTTCCACAGCAGAAATGATCTTTCACTGAGCAATAGTGAAGAGGGTCTTTCTGTTGTTGTTCTGAAATCCCAAATCCATGGCAAACAAAAAAATTCGATCAAGGATATATCTGTTGAGACATCTCTCACACCCTAAAATTCCTCTTCAGGGCTCTGGCAAACTCCAAGACATAACTCTCTTTTTGTGTTATTCCAGTGGGCTCAGCAAGGTGTGTTGTGGGAGCTTTTCAAAGTGGGATTTCTGTAAGCTTGTCAACAAAAGTTCTACTAAGCCTGTCTAGATCAAACTCTAACCCCACTCTATACCACCAGAACGTGAGGAAAGAGGACCGCAAAGACCCATCAGGCACTGAGATTACCACCTGCAGGTCTGCAGAAACTAATTCAGGCTCCTCCTGTGGTATGCTCAGGCTAACTTTAACAAGTGTGCTAAAAGTTTTTTTATGCACCAAGAAGGAAGTAACATTTTCAAAAGTCTGAAAATGGCACAACATACATGATAAGCAAATATACTACGGTCAAAATTCACATTTGTTAGAAATTCACATTTCTAAAAAACAAATATGATTAAAAATGACTTGAAGGTTTAAAAGAGCAAAGCTAAAGCCAAGACTTATTTGTGGCCCCAGGCAGAGCAGTACACAGCAAGGAGTGGGATTAATCGTGGTTAGAAAATCAATCATGGGTGCAGAAGACTAGTAAAAATCAATGTGACAAATGTCCCTGATGACATTCTTCAAGAGAGGACAGAACGTTATAAACTACAGAAAGACAAAATGACCATAAAGGACTAGAGTCCAAACATACAAATCCCCCCACACACTAACATATTTATTTCTACCTCATTCCTTCTAAATGTGTCTCCTTTGAATGTTTCTCTTCTGAGGTTAAACAAATCACAAAAACCCAGCTCAATACTCAGGTTTAGCTGTCCCAGATATTTCCCACTGGCTTCTCCTTTGCTCCTCCCAAAATTAGTTTTGCAACTCTCTGTTGTGACTGCTTCTATCCCAGCCATGTGTTCTTCTGGAGCGAGCAGATCAGCTAATGGTGGCAAACAGATGGGCAGATTTAAATTCACCTACTGCTGCTATGTACAAGGCACTTCACCCACATTTTCCTCCTTGTAATCAGCCTAAATATCACTAAATTATATTTCAGGATATGGAGCTACGCTTCAGTATTGCATTTTGAAATTACCATAAGGTTAAAACTGTTAAATGTAAATTTTGTTCACTTGCTGAAGCTTTGTTGCCATCCTCTGTCTAGCCTAACAAAGAAGTGCATCTGTGAACATGGCAAGCACATGTAGTTAGCATGTCAAAGCTACAGGGACAGACAGTAAGCTGACAGCTAAGAGACTAAGCTAAAATCATCCTGCAGGAAGGCAAAAATGTTGCTGGAGGATGATTTGTACACACTGGGTATATATGCCACACAGAAAAGAAAAAAATATATATAATTCATCGTTTCCCATGCCAAAGTGGGTATAAAGAACAGACTGAGTAGTACTTTTTCCTTCAGGGCTCATAAAAGCCTCACTATGATTAAAATTATCTCAGTGCTGACAAAGATACACAGAGCTCTTAAATCAGGTTAGACCTCCAAACCCCATTCAAACAGCCACTTTCTTAATTCCTTCATGTCCATATGTCTAAATCGGATGCTAGCACGTATGACATGAAAGAGTTATGAGTTAACTCATAACTCTTTCCTGTAAACCCTTACTTAATGAGCAAAGAGATGTCTGGGTACGCTATATCAAAGAGCTCATCCCTTTTAAAAAAACAACAACAAAAAAAACAAAAAACAATAGCCATTTGTTTATATGTCACTGCTCAGCAAAGCCACATTTAACAGCCACAGTTAAATCACAAATTAACTTTTTCAGATTTGATATGAAACTGTTACTACAGCAAAACAGTGATAATTTTGAGTAATGCTGATGATAGTAGTTTAAAATGCTTGCAATTCAGCTTTGATGCATGGCAGCAGTGTCGTTTAATCTGCTTGTCATTGTTGTTTATAATGCCAAGCCTCTCCAACCATTATTAACATAAATACAACATTTAGATGGGCATGCTGGGTACAACCAGAGCACACTAACACAAAACAAGACTACAATTTCTTTGATGAAAAGCATATTTACACTGTCTGAAAAGTGCACTATGTACAATAGTGCGCTATGTGCAATTTTCCATATAGAAAATATTAAATGTGTGAGCAAGTGACCGATTTCAGTCTTTTATAGTCTAGGGCAGTGGTTCTCAAACCTGTCCTGGAGTACCACCAGCCATGCACATTTTGTATGTCTCCCTATATCTGACACACCCATTACAGGTCTTGCAGTCTCTACTAATACGTTCATGAGTTGAATCAGGTGTGATAGATGAGGGAGACATACTGTACAAAATGTGCAGGGCTGGTGGTCCTCCAGGATAGGTCTGAGAACCACTGGTCTAGGGGGTGGGAGCTTCAGATTCTACAGTCTTGATTGGACAGAAAATCTGATGACCCAGCTAACAAAAATATATTTTAAGAATGCTTTGCTAACGTTGACATTACGTTATGAAAACTTTATATCTGAATGTTCTCTGAACCTTCAAAACGTTTTTTAAATGTTTTAAAAACATGTTTTTCTTTGTTATGTGAACGTAAAGGGAACATTCAATTTTGCAAACATTATGGGAATGTTACTTTTGAATGTTCTCTGAACATTCTAAAACAAGTAGTAACATTTAAAACGTCCAACCACACTATTTCAGGAAAAAAAAGTTCCATAATTAATATATAAATAATGTTTTTGTGCTACCGTTTTGAGAACATTACTAAAGACCATGTAACTTTAAACAAATGTTCTAGAAATGTTACTGGAAGAACATCTGTGGATAACTTTGAGAAAACCTTGACAGAATGTTAGCCAAAGTTCTGAGAATGTTCCTTGTTTCCTGGGGAGAAGCTGATGTTTATTTCATCAAAAATGTTCATCCGTATTTTTGCTAGAAATAGACTGTAAATTTTGAATGCATATATCTTCTAAACATGAATTTTGACATTGTTTTGGAGCTCACTAGCTTCTGATTTCATGGGGACTTTCAAAGAAATACAAGGACCAAAACAAAACAAAAAAATCGAAATGTATCATGCTGGAATGAAAGTACTGTTATTTTTAATGAGACTCATCCCTTGAGCCAGTTACATGCCTGGCTCCCAACAGGGCCACTGAGAAAGAGAGATTATATTATGCATGGATGTCAACAATTCACTGGCATAGAATTAGTCAAAATCCTCATTTAGAGAGGTTTTTATTTAAAAGGATACTGTGACCAGGGCAAAATCCTGATATACGTAACACTCACTTAAAGGATTAGTCCACTTTAAAATACACTTTTCCTGATAAATTTACTCACCCCCATGTCATCCAAGATGTTCATGTCTTTCTTTCGTCAGTCGAAAAGAAATGAAGGTTTTTGAGGAAAACATTCCAGGATTTTTCTCCTTATACTGGACTTCAGTGGGCACCAAACAGTTGAAGGTCATAATTAGTTTCACTGCAGCTTCAAATTGTTCTACACGATCCCAGATGAGAAATAGGGGTCTTATCTAGCGAATCGATCGGTCATTTTCGAAAAAAATACAACTGTTTATGCTTTATAAACAAAATATCACCTTGAACGTACTTTCCGCTTCCGCATTCTTCATAACGCTTACGCTGAATGTCCTACGCCTTCCCTATTCTACTTACGTAACGAACGCAGCACCAGTTTTTTTCCGTAAGTAGAATAGGGAAGGCGTAGGACATTCAGCGTAAGCGTTATGAAGAATGCGGAAGCGGAAAGTACGTTCAAGTCGATATTTTGTTTATAAGCATAAACGGTTGTATTTTTTTCGAAAATGACCCATCGATTCGCTAGATAAGACCCTTATTACTCATCTGGGATCGTGTAGAACAATTTGAAGCTGCAGTGAAACTAATTATGACCTTCAACTGTTTGGTGCCCACTGAAGTCCACTATAAGGAGAAAAATCCTGGAATGTTTTCCTCAAAAACCTTAATTTCTTTTCGACTGACGAAAGAAAGACATGAACATCTTGGATGACATGGGGGTGAGTAAATTTATCAGGAAAAGTGTATTTAAAAGTGAACTAATCCTTTAACAGTACAAAAAACCCTTTTTAAAATCATGTTTAGCATGGCATACCAAACATTGCATACTGTATAACTAACACATCAAAGCCAAGAGTAACTACTTTCACCTTACTACTTGAAAGTGAACAGAGTGAAGTGTTGATCATGATATAAAACATGGCTCACTCACCCCCCAGCTGTCCTCCTGACTGTCAGCAGCATCGTCATGCTCAAAGGGGATGAGAGATGAGGGTAAGTGTTTCTTATGACTGGACCCTATCCCGTCTGCCTGCTTCTCCATATCTGTGGAGAGAAACACAATTTAGTGAAATCTTCATTTAAAAAAAACAAACTTGTTTGAAAAAAATGCACTTAATTAACCAAAAGTTTTAAAGAATTTAAATTGAGAAAATGAGAGTGAAAAAAACAGACAAGTATGAAAAACAGTGTGAAATGAGACGAAAAAGGCTAAAATAAAAGCACTGTACATCTAAAACTCTCAATCTAGAGGCACTAAAGAAAAAGAAAGCAGAGGAAAATCGGGAGACTGAATGCCATTTTATCATCCAAGGAGCAGGGTGCCTGTCCCACTGCATCTGGCACTAACAAGATTACAGGTTGGCAGATGGAAGACAGATAAAATATCCCCTTTTTCCTAATTTCTTCCATTTAAAATCTTTTCATGTGACTAATGGGTGGTTTCTCAACTTGAAGTCTGAAAAGCCTGAAAGGTTGTCACTGTGTTGATGCGGAAGCTGCAAAGCCAATGCCGCAGGAATATGGAACATTGAATATGTCAAGAAGTAATTTGGTTTCTTCTCATTAATGTCAGAGACATGGCATATCTTTCCATCCCACTTACTATGCACTGGTGATGGAATGAAGGTCACAAAACTGGGACGATGATCAAAAGGTTTGTAGTTTGATTCTGTGGGCTGTTTGAGAGACAATATTGCTAGATAATTATATAATGAGTGTCTCCCTATTTGACTTTACGATAAAAAATAAATAAATAAATAAAAAGGATACACCTGAGCAGACAGCATAGTTAATAACACAAATAACTCCAATTGCTATTCCAATAAAAACACTTGCTGGTGAAAGAACAGAGTTAGGACCAATATAGGTCTCTTGACACAATTTGTACAATCACCCCTCAAAGGTTAAAGGGTTAGCAACATAAGGGTGAGCAATTCATGACAGAATTTTCACTTTTGGGTGAACTAACCCTTTAATGAGGACTATTTGCCCCATCAATACGGCCATCAATTTAGAGAGAGCAGCATGTGTCATGAAAAGAAGAGAACAGACAACATGAGTAGATTCAATGATGAACTCCAGGAAAACACAATGCAGGAATGTAAGGCAATGCTTGAGATTCCAAACAGGTAACTTTCTTTGAATCTGGCACTGAGGATAGGGATGGATTCGTGACAGCATGTCTACCAGCCAGTATCACAATAACATTCTATATTTTCTTATTTTACTTTCATCAAAAAAAGCTTATAAAAATCATTTTATATGCATCTGGGTCTTACTATTCAAAAATTCAGTCCGTCTCAGAAGTGAACAAGGTTTTTTAAATCTATAGGTGACAAGTGTATCCATCTCCAACCAGAGTTCAGCTACAAACATACTTCAAAAAAAATCATTAAATCTTGCATGAGTGCATCAATCTCTGAATATTTACAATGTAAATGAAATACATCAAATACATAAGAAAGTGGACTGAAAACTTTTTTTTAGACATAACAGTCTTAAAATATGTGTGAATTAACAAGTTTCTAGCTACTGTCTGCTGTCTTTGAATGCTCAAGAACACTCTTAGCATTCAGAGAGGCTTTGTCTTCTCCTGGAGAGCAGTGTTTAATCAAGGCAAACTACACCTGGGGAAAATCAGAACTGAAACTTGAGTCTCGTTAAAAGGGCTCACCAGGATAAAACCTGTCCCACTCCTCTAAAGATACTTCATATTGAGATGAACTACACAGACATAAAAGAGAGAGTGAGTCAAACACAGATGCAAAAAATTTCAGACCTGAAGGCATTAGTTGGGGCAAATACAGCAATGATTAAAGTATAAATGACAAAAACCACTAAATGAGTCAGAGAGAATACTGACAGCTGATTATAAAAGGCTAATGATACTAATGCATCAATGTTTTATGAGTATCTACAAAAACTGTGATTCTGTCAGGACCACTGTCATCAAAGATGTTTGACAATTAGCATACAGTTTGGATTGGTGGTATGGTTCCATTCTGGGCAAGAACTCCCTGCCCATCCATGCAGCCAAGCATGGACAAGAGCAGGGAGAGCAACGATAATTAAATTATTAATATTAAGAACATTAATAATTTAATGTGACAACATAAATCCAGATAAATGGACAGTATGATTCAAAGAGGAATATCAGAAGGCCAAGTCCTGACTGGACGAGAGGAGGAGCTGGGGATGGAGAAGGGTAATTAGCTCCTGAGCAACATGATAAAGCTGCTGATAATACTGAATGGACCTTGTATATAGGGATGCTGTGATAGGCATCATATTCCTCTGGGTAGACGTGGATCAGCTGAGAGTCAGCTAACGCGAGCATAATTGACGTGACCTGCCCGAACTAAAGTTATGCTTGATTTATCCTTGCAGAAAGATGACAACTATAGGCACAAAAAGCCATTTAAACTTTCAGAAACTTTATGTACCATGGTATTGACATGGTACTCAAATGTACATGTGTAAATAAAACTTGCCATTGTACTTTTGGTTTTCTCATCCAGCGCCACAGCAAGAAAAAAAAAAAAATTTTTTTTACCCAATTTGTGAGCTTGCAGTTTGAATCAAGACTATTTATCATAAAGCAATGGCAAGAAAACACATCTTTCTGTTGATTTATCATTGTGGGCTGCAAACAAAACACTATACAACAGAACAAGTGTATGACTCATGAACTAATGAGTCGTATGAGCTGGTTCTTTTAAAGTGCCCCTATTATGCTATTTTCAAGGTTCCTAATTTTGTTTAGGAGGTCCCCTACAACAAGTTTACATGCAAAGGTAAAAAAAAAAACACTTTCAATATCTCATAATTTACATTGCAGACTACAGCATTATTCACTGATGCTCAAACGGCTCATCTGATGCTTCAGTCTCTTACTTCCTCCTTTCTACAAGCTTGCTCTGCTCTGATGGGCCAGATGGCACATTCTGTTGCGATTGGTCTACCGCTTACAGCGCCTGACGACAGCAAAACGGCCATTACCATAACAGAACTTTAGTACCTGCAAAGAATATACACTAACAAGAAGCGACACTCAATAGAACGTTCCATTGCAACACCGGGGCCCAGCAGCGGTCCTGCGGTTCCGCCATTTTGGCATGAAGCAACTCGTCGGTCCACTAGTTTCTATGGCAATATCAGCTGCTTTGTTAAAAAAAAAGAAAAAAAAAAGTACATTAAAGCTGAAATCCAACCTGAATGATGACAACACAGAATAAAATATTATCACTAGTGAACATCAAATCCTTTTAACAGTTTATTTTACACACTTTGTGCTTAAGTCTTCCACTTTTTTTCACAAAACCTTTTTGCTCTCTAGAAACCCAGTCAGTTTGGGTTAAAATTATTTAAAAGATCTAGTATTAGCATTACAAACACTGAATTAATACCAACATATGAAATTAAATTAAGGACATGCATCAGAAAAATTGGGAATGTTGGACAATAAATATATAACAGAAAATAACAGCTTGTTTTTGCAGTGTTGTATGTTAAAGCAAAAGTATCCAAAAGTGTGAATTATGCGATAACGGACACAGCAATGCATCATGTATTATAAGATCATTATTTCTGTAGTGTGATCCATTAAAATATACAATATTTCAATTCAGATAGTGGAGTAATACTATTATTACTCCACTAGGTCTGATCTATACTGTTCACTGCAAACATGATGATCTTAAATTTATTAATTATTAATTTACTATTATTAAATGTGTAAAGTTGCATAAAATGTAAATACTCAATCAAGAAGGCTAACTACGTTACCTCAGATGGTTGAATGTTTGGATTCCACAACTGGTAAAATAAAACATATATAAGACAATACAACATATACTGTAGGAGCCATACAATTTACTGGTGACTTAATTTAAAAAACTGTTCTATTGCGCTTCTGATTTGGCAGTGAAATGTGAAGGATTCTATGGTCCAGTTAGTATTTTCACCCCATAATGGCTGCCGCGCTACCGGAGCGCCATCTAGTGGCTGTTGCTGTTGCCTAAAAAGGATAAGAGTTTCGCCTCTTGGGTTCTATACTCTTTGGTACCGGTCCGGAGGCTTTCGGAGCTCAGCGATTGTACACACTGTAAAGATAGTAACGATGGCATCAATTTTACCATATCAATCTGAGCGCGAGTCCGATGATGAAACATTAGAAGAAATGGTTATTCAACCTGAACCTCCATTGCAAGAACGACTCAGGACATTACTTAGCGATACGCTACTCAGTTTGACGTACAATATGAGATGTTGCAACTGTACCTCTACATCAGCCTCTACAAATGTATGTCCATCAACAAACCAATGTATATATTTCTAATTTATTGCGGTGCACATTTGAGAACTGTATATCAACAGTAGCCTACCATTAACAGTGCATATAGGTTAGCCGAGCACTAACATGATGACTGATGTAACATTAAAGTTTGTAAAACAAATCTTGCTCCAACTTTTATCATTACTCATAGTAGTAAGAACGACAGACAATCTGCATTAATGGACACAGTTTTAGGTAATAGTGGCCCACAGCTGATCTGCAGAAGTATTTCAATAAGCCAATAATAATGTGAGTTAGCCCGCGTTAGCTGGAGACATAGGCTACACAATATAAAACGCATTTTGAACACTCGGTAGAAATATACACATAAATAATTAATCGTACTTACAGGTTGTAATTCTGAGGAGCAAGTTGGTCCAAATACAGTGTGTTCTGTCCCATCTTTAATAGCGTTTTGTAAATCCCATTTAGACCTCAGAGATTTGAGAAGCCATACTGCTGTTGTATTGGTGTGGTAATTTTAACCACTGACTCTTCACATCCTCATCCTTTGGAAGTGTTTACAAAAAGAATTTGCTTTTGAAGAGCAGAAAACAGCGTCTTCTCGACAAGTACTCAATACGAACCAGGCAGCTTCAGTGTTGAACATAGACCGGCATTAGGCAAATGTGTTACTTTGTGACGTGTAGCCGTCACGGAAGTGGGATTCGAATTCCTGACCACTCGTTTAAGCGGTTCTTCAACTCTCTTGAGATACAATAACTTTATTTCGCACTTTCGGCTTCACAACTTTGCAGACCGTTTACATTCACAGACAGCTACAATACACATTGCATGAAAGGAAATATTTGAAAAAGCATAATGGGGCACTTTAATCAATAATTCCAAAAGATTCAACTCAGGAATTATCTTACTGGATCAGTCTGACGAATCCTTAACTGAATGAATTATTGAATCTGTCAGAGCGGTTGAATTAATATCTGACTCAGTTACTGAACTTAAGTCTATCAGTCAAGGTTGTGAAACTTAAATTAGTTTCATTACAGACTGGCCGTGAATGATGGAAAGATGGTTCCTCCATTGCAAGTAAAAAACTGCTACTGTTTTGACACACTTTGTTGGAAAATGTTTTTACCTGCATGCTCACCTTGCCTATAAGGTGTGTGGAATGGTGTTGCCTCTAGGCATCAGAGCCCACTCCTCTAGGAGCATGGCCTCTTTTAAGATGCTTATGTAGTTTGTGTTGTGGCATGCTGGTCCTTTCTGCACACATTCATAAGGCTTTTTAGAGTTTGGACATGGATTTGACCACAGGCTGTTAAGTCCTCAGGTTAATCCGTTCAGCAGGCCACAGGGTTTGTTTAACCTTGTTGGTCAGGCATTTGTTCAGTATGGCTGCGTGGGTATTAACATACCCATAGCGTCAACGCCATGACCCAGTGTTGAGTTCCCTTGAAAGGGAACGTCTCAGGGTTACGTACAGTACAGTCCAAAAGTTTGGAACCACTAAGATTTTTAATGTTTTTAAAAGAAGTTTCGTCTGCTCACCAAGGCTACATTTATTTAATTAAAAATACAGTAAAAAACAGTAATATTGTGAAATATTATTACAATTTAAAATAACTGTGTACTATTTAAATATATTTGACAAAGTAATTTATTCCTGTGATGCAAAGCTGAATTTTCAGCATCGTTACTCCAGTCTTCAGTGTCACATGATCCTTCAGAAATCATTCTAATATGCTGATTTGCTGCTCAATAAACATTTATGATTATTTTCAATGTTGAAAACAGTTGTGTACTTTTTTTTTCAGGATTCCTTGATGAATAGAAAGTTCAAAAGAACAGCATTTATCTGAAATACAAAGCTTCTGTAGCATTATACACTACCGTTCAAAAGTTTGGGGTCAGTAAGAATTTTTATTTTTATTTTTTTGAAAAGAAATTAAAGAAATTAATACTTTTATTCAGCAAGGATGCATTAAATCAATCAAAAGTGGCAGTAAAGACATTTATAATGTTACAAAAGATTAGATTTCAGATAAACACTGTTCTTTTGAACTTTCTATTCATCAAATAATCCTGAAAAAAAATATTGTACACAAATATTTTGTACAATTGTACACATTAAATGTTTCTTGAGCAGCAGATCAGCATATTAGAATGATTTCTGAAGGATCATGTGACACTGAAGACTGGAGTAATGATGCTGAAAATTCAGCTTTGCCATCACAGGAATAAATTACTTTGTGAAATATATTCAAATACAAAACAGTTATTTTAAATTGTAATAATATTTCACAATATTACTGTTTTTACTGTATTTTTAATTAAATAAATGTAGCCTTGGTGAGTAGACGAAACTTCTTTTAAAAACATTAAAAATCTTAGTGGTTCCAAACTTTTGGACTGTACTGTATGTAATATGATTCCCTGAGAAGGGAATGAGATGCTACATTGCTTTGCCATATTTCATGCACACCTACACAGCTTCTTCAGACAATTAGAATCTGGGGATTCTGTGACGTATTTGCCCATTTATGGTCTTGTTGTCACGTTACACTTTGTCACCTGACCTCTGCTGGCCAATAGGATTGTTTCACGCATGCTTTGGACACTGGTGCACACTGAAGGCATTCCCATAGCATTAACACCATGACACTGCATCTCATTATCTTCTCAGGGAACCGGGTTACATATGTAACCCTGAGACAGTTTATTTCAAAGTAAATCTAAAATATCAGTCTAAAATGTATGTTGATATGTATGTATGTTAATGTCAAAATGTATACATTCTCTTCTGTTCTCAGTAGATAGCAGACATCCAAAAATAATTAGATGTATTAGTCTAATTTGTCCTTCACTAGAGCTTTAAGATTTACCACTCTTCCCTACATGCCATTGATTTGTCCTAGAGAAAATAACAGTTACACAAGCTCAGTGAAGCCTCATCTCATCTTGCACTTAAAAAAGGTCCCGACCAGTGCGATGTCTCTGCAAGCCACCATATTGTCAATGACAGAACAACCAAAAATGTGAAGAGTAGGTAAATGAGAGACTGTGTGAATAAAGCCAGAGAAAATGCCTCAGTAAAATATGACTGTTATTGGAGAAAAAGTGGTCCAATTATTAGGCAAATGACAAATATGAACACACACACGCGTTGGGTTTTCAGGTTTTATAGGGGCTTTCCATAGACATAATGATTTTAGACTGTACAAACTGTATATTCTATCCCCTAACCTAACCCTACTCCTACCCCTCAACACAACCCTCACAGAAAACATTCTGTACTTTCTTACATTTCAAAAAATGTTTTTGTCATATGGGACAAAAAAAGGCCACACAAGGTCAAACATTTCTGCTATTACTATCCTTAAACACACACAGACACACACAAACATTTATACATTCATATGGTCCTGATAATATTTGTCACGTCTTATTGTGAAATTAACATTTCTTTACTTATATAGAGTTCTTGCATAGTTCTCTGTTATGTTTTTCCTGAGAAATAGATTCCAGCAATCTCATGTGTGTGTCCCCTACAAGAGAGATGTCTTGAACTTTGCACAGATTTGCCAAGACACCAAAGTCTGCAATCAAATGATTTCACAATTAATTCAAACATTTCTCATCAAATTCTCCCCAAACCAAATAATCTTAGCAATGCTATCCACATTAATTCTCTGTTCTACACTACTGTAAGCTATGTCAACATTTGTATATATTCTTCCCAATTCATTTCATTGGAGTAATATCTAAATATACAAATGATATGAAAATAACACATAACTGAGACTCTATTGAGCATCTGAAGCTAGAGCAACCTTTGAGCAATAACATTTTCCACTGGGAGTGCTCATACGTGCTTTAATGGAGAAACTGGAAGTGTCTTTGAGATGAAAACCAAACCATCTGAAATCCCTCTAGTCCAAATCATCTGACAGAATATATAATATCAGCACAGCTGGTGCAGATAAGACATATAATAAGACATATTTCACCTTGATCTATTTCATGTAACAACCTTTTCCCCTGATATGACTGTAACCAGGGACCACATGGTCATTTCTTCCTTGACTCTTATGCGCACTGATTCACAGAGGAACATAAAAATGCAGCATGTTACCACCAATAATGCTCCATTTATCAGGACAGATGGCTGATGGGAAGGCTTGATTTGTCAAGCAGGGGGAAAATTCACCAGCTTTTTACACAAAAAGGTGGGGAGCAAAGGAATATAGTTTATAGGGACGCTTGTATTGATCTTAGTTTTGACCTTGGACACAAAACATTGATTTATTTATGTGACTGTGGAGTTGTTGATCTTTTTGTCTGTTTATGGAAGTGAGCTCTCCTCAGAGTCTGTGAGTATGAGTTTGCTGTCACGGATTAAGCTGAATTAAAAAGATTTGAAATGGAGAATTGCCATCAGCTGAACAGTTTGGTCTGAGGCAAGGCTTAAGATGCATCTGGTAAAGTTATATTTGTTCAGATGGAAGGGCTTGAGAGCGGTGCTGTTGTCAAAAGGATAAAAGAGTGTCTATAGCTCCAGGACAGGAAACTAGACAATTGAGTTTTGGCAGGCATTTTATCTTCTGCATCATGAAACCCACACACACAAGCAGTCGTCCTTCCCTGCACAGTGGGTTTTCACAGTGGAGGCAGAAGAGCAATCAGCAGTGGTGTGAGCATTCATGTCTTCATGTCTGAATCTGACAAAACATAATTTCTATGCAAACTAAGACAGAAAAACCTTACAGTATAATCATGAAAATGTTGTATGAATTTGGGGTTGTTATATAACCATATCTATATAACTCTAATTATGTATTGTTGAGGATTTTTGGAAATAAATTAATACTTTTAATCAGCAATGATGTGGTAAATTGATCAAAAGTAACAGTAAAGACATTTATAATGTTACAAAAGATTTCTATTTCAAATAAATGCTGTTGTATTTAATGGAAAAGTTTCCACAAAAATATTCAACAGCACAACTGTTTTCAACATTGATAATATGAAGAAATGTTTCTTTAGCACCAAATCAGCATATCAGAATTATTTCTGCAGGATCATGTGACACTGAAGACTGAAATTCAGCTTTGCCATCACAGGAATAAATAGCATTTTAAAATATATTAAAATAGATATTAATTATTTAAAATTGTAATATTATTTTAAAAAATTACTGTTTTTACTGTATCAAAAAACAAAACAAAATGCAGCCTTGGTGAGCCTTATGTATTGTTGAGACTTTCAAAAAGTGAGGACAAATAGCATGTCTTCACAAGTCGGTTGTCATAATATTTCCCTATATAAGTGCCCTCACAAATATAGCCAAACCTGCACACACACACACATACACACATCTTACATGCATACAAGAAGAAAATTATTTTAATTTTAAATCTCGTAAAACTGTAAGATTGAACACACTGACATTTTGCTAATTGCAACAATAAACAAATTAATCAAGAATGCAAATGTTTATAATTAGTATCAACCTCTGCAGAAGCATATATCTATCCCTATAATATCTTCCATGACTTTTGGAATCTGAAGTACATTAGTGCAGCACTCTGAAGCCGCAAAATACTCCACTGAAACTCCTGTTCCAAAAACCCTAGATCTGTCACAGCAGTTCTACAGACACCTCAGAGTTTCAGAATCAGCAAAATCTCATATGTGGAGCTTTAAATAGTCCTAACAGCTATGACGAAGAGGCTAGTCCATCTTTTAGGCTTCACTACACACAGGTAATTGAAAACTAATCTATCTCTGCAGCGTATGCAGCAAAGCGTCCTACTGAAGAATTACAGATTTGCCACAGCAAGAATTATATTCTGCAATTATACAAGAGTATCAGCAAGTGCAGAGGTCACCCTCAGATCCTCAAAGTCCCATTTCAATTAGGCCTACCCTGCACTCGTAAACAATTTAGATGTTTCAGCATAAACTGCCTTGTGAATTAATGAGAAAGGTTTGAGTATTTACATATTAATGAGCTATAATTCAACTAACTGTAATTAGCACATATATAAAGAAGTCAAATATCTTAATCTCTATACAAATGAATCCCATTTGACAATGTAATCTGGTCAAGTTTCAAAGCTTCTACAATGAATAAACAGTTGCTTTTGGCTCCAAACAATAACCTTCATTATTGTGAGCAAGTAATTGGAATTTAGGCGGATAATTGCATTTTTTTTTTTTCCTTTCACTAAGAATTTTTTGCACATGCTACTAATTACCTTTTCTGATTTTTCCCCAAATGAAAGTCAATATAGCTTCACTGATGGCAGAGCATGAGCTACCGAAGCAGAACAGATTCCCCACTAAAGCAGAATTTGTGGCTAAAAGCATTTTTAATGTACTTAGAGAGAGGCCGTTTAATGTAAAAATGTCTTTGAAGATGCAATACGAAAAATAATCCACAAGAAAAACACATTGACTTTATATGATGAGATACATTAGGGGTTTCAAATAAGGAGAATCGATTCGAGGGAATGAAGAAAATCAAGCTAGGGATGCAGAACATATTCTTCCAGACGGATTTTGACACTTGCTGTCTGCGCTGAGATCGGTCTGTCTGATCTGTGTCTATCTGATGAAGTGACAGCACACAGAGCACCTACATCATGCCACCTACTCAAATACAAGACAGGTCTTTAACAATACAGGCTCTATAAAAAGATCAATCTAGCTTAGTGCTGCAGGGTGCTAGGTATGACTTAATGATCTCCTGTGTGTTTTGAGGTGTGAGACAACTGATAAGAATGGAGATTAAAGTCTGATATGGTTTATTCAAATTAAGTGTCAAATGTGATTAAAATAATAAGTGGCATTTCACTGACATATTTGTTTTCATACAAAAACAGTGCTAAAGGAGTTATAACAGGATTTATTACGGGTCAGGGGAATATTCTGTCATTAGCCTCTAAGTACGGCAGAGCGCATTTGCACCTTATGAGCAAAAAAGTCAATGTGTAACAAGCTTCCCTTGACTGACTCATGTTAAAGTCACCATGAAAAAAAAGACAATATAATTTTTATAGAATATTGTAGTATTTATTATAAATTATAATTATAATTATCTGTGCACATCATTAATCTTTTTTTAATTCACATGCCCTTGCAGTCTTTAATCAAAAAAACTTGCCCTCACTCTTTTCTCTACTCTGATGATGTGTTTTTCGGCGCGAGGGTGGGATAACTTGTCACTCACATGAGATCACAGCATTAGCAAACCACAACAATCCAATGATCCAATCAATTACCAATGGACAAAATTAAGCCCCACCCTACATTTTTTTCTTGTTCAAGAAGCCTTTTCACTCAGATATACATTTCATGCCTACTTTAAGAAAACAAAAGCATTTATGTAGTGCATTCATTGATATTGCAATGCACCTGCACTTTCAAGATGGGTATACACACACACACAAATAAGACAGGTGTGCCTATAGCCTTTCTCTGCCCTTTACCCGCAGAACCTGACAGTGACTCTAACATCTGTGCGCCAGCTGCCGCTACAACATCTGAGGGAATTGCACTCCACCAGGCTGTCCCATTGAGACTAATGACCAACAGAGAGATTGGCCACTAACACACAAATTAACATGTGGCATGAAATTTTTTGTTTTTGTTTGTTTGTTTCTAAACACTGCAAACCACTATACTGCTACATGATGCATATTATATATATATATATATATATATATGCAT
>RJVU01047928.1:3092925-3205487 GCA_003731715.1 Anabarilius grahami | reverse complement strand
AAGTTGTAACTTCTTTCCGAGTCTCTCCATCAGTGTCCGACTCCGGTTTGAACAATGTAAGGTTGAACACCGTTACTGACAATCGAGATTTTGGCTGTGTGAAATTCTCCAGCTTTGTTATTGTTGAGCAACCAAAGCATGAGCTGTTAAAGCTCTGCCCTCTTCTGGAAAGCAGGCCAGGAGCAGCAGCTCATTTGCATTTAAAGGGACACACAAAAACGGCGTGTTTTTGCTCACACCCAAATAGGGGCAAATTTGACTAGCTATAATAAATTATCTGTGGGGTATTTTGAGCTGAAACTTCACAGACACATTCTGGGGACACCAGAGACTTATATAACATCTTGTAAAAGGGGCATTATAAAACAGATAGTTCCGGCCTTTGATTCTGATTGGTTGAGCCGCGTTCAAAGCCGTTGTAAAATTCCCAAAAACATACAGCTGACCGAATTACATAAGTATCGATGCGCCACTGAGTGTGTATGTTGCTGTGTCTGTCTTAGCAACCACTCTTAGCAACATAAATATATGTTTGTTCTCAATTGATTTTGTTCATTGAAGCTTACTGCATGATGTAAAATAGTATTGTGAGAGAGATAAAGAGTGATCAAGTGTATTAGCTGCATTCAGATTTAGCATTTTCCTTCACGTCAGTCCTATGTTCATAATAAAAAATCTGTTCGAATGTCCGCTGTGATCTTGTCCTTTTAAAGGATTAGTTCACTTTCAAATAAAATTTTCCTGATAATTTACTCACCCCCATGTCATCCAAGATGTTCATGTCTTTCTTCAGTTGAAAAGATATTAAGGTTTTTGATGAAAACATTCCAGGATTATTCTCCTTATAGTGGACTTCAATGGCCTCCAAATGGTTAAAGGTCAAAATTACAGTTTCAGTGCAGCTTCAAAGGGCTTTAAACGATACCAGACGAGGAATAAGGGTCGTATCTAGCAAAACGATCAGTCATTTTCTAAAAAAATTTAAATGTATACTTTATATAAACAACTAATTGCCTTCCAAGTGGTTCCGCCAAAACCGCACTTTCGTATTCTTCAAAAAGCTTACGCTGTATGTCCTACGCCTTCTCTATTCTACTTACGGAACGAACGCAGCGCCAGTTCAATTTTCAAGTTATTTTCAAGAGGTGGTTTACTCTATTTTGATCACTACTGTAGACAACAGTGATAATATGCGAAATATAAACTTTTATCCCAGTACTTCTTTGATCATTTGAATTATTGTAACAGAAATAATGATAGTGTTTGAAAGACACTGTTTCATACCTAAACATTACAACTGCTCTCTGTGGCTCAGCAGCAGTGCCAACCAGTGTTGCCAAGTCCGCGGTTTCCCACGGAATTGGGCTACTTTTACACTGTTGCCGCGAGTTGTTTTTCATGTCCGCGGGTTGAATCGACCCAAAATAACATGATATTTAGTCCCTGGAATGTGAATTTTACCGGGGAAGCCCCGCCAAAAAACGCAAATTTTACCCGCGGGAATGCAATTTTTACCGTGCCCCTGAGCTGACCATTGGGCTAGTTTTGAGGAGCAATTGGGCGGGTTTTGTTGTGAAAACCTGGCAACCTTGATGCCAACGCAGATCTGAATGTGCACTTGTGAAAAGTTTAATAGACGAATCATTGTCATTTAGGGTGTTTGGCATTAGATCACAATCTTTTAATGGTTAATCGTGCAGCTCTACTATGTGTCTCAATGAAAACGTTGTCTCTTTTCGGGCTAGACATAATTATTAGATAGCCTGGGTGCCAGCCCGAACCCCGCCCACAACATTTTTTGGACGGGAAGTTTGGTCTGGACTCGATCCATTGTGGAGTAATTATGCTCGGCTCCCAGAAGGCCGAGCCAATCAAATTGCCAGGGCGGGCTTTAATCGATGATGGACAGGCTATCTGCGGTTACGTAACCACCCACGTCATCAAAGAGCGCTTGGGTTGAATTGGTTTTCACCAACGATGACTGCAGCTGGAGAAGTAAGATGTTTAGATTCCGCTATCACGTCTGTAATAAAAGAAATCGACAGCGCATTAATTTTAAAAGACGAACAAAGATCGTTTACACTCATTACTTTCCTACTTCTTCCAGTTCCAGCGTGCGTGCGTGCAGTTGAACTCTGTTGACAACTATGCGTCGCTCAACATACGTCACTTACTGCGTTGCTCTGATTGGTTGTAGGTCTATCCAATTGAGTGCAGAGTTTTTTTTTTTTACTGGTTCGGTTAAGACACGCCCCATAATTCAAGTGCAATGGAGCAGTATCAGACTCACATTCTGCCTAGAATATGAGTATGACGAAGTCAGGCTAATTATTAGACAGAGTTTGCATTAAATCCGATTAAACCTGGATAATCTTTTTGATTTTAAAAGGATTGTTTTGCTTTTTTGTGTGATATCTGGCAACCCTTAACCTGGCACTTTAATGAAAAGAGAGAAGAGTTCAGACATGATTAGAAGGACAGCAGCAGTATGCATTGCAATATGAACAGCAGCTGCTGTTAGTTATTTATAAGGTAATTTAAATTGTACAGACCTTGTAACTGCATTATTATTTTACTCAAGCCCGATGAAGACTGATACGGTGTCGCTGCTCATATTCGCCTCTCACGTCGAGAGCTCGCGCATCTTTTGCATCATCAAAATGTTTGATTATCAGCTGGTTCCGATCAAAGGCCGATTGTTGCCACAGCAAACGCTTGCGCGTCCACGTTGAATGTGCTTCTAATGTGTAAAAAGTACAAAAAAGCTTGACGTGTGCCAGACTGCCTGTAATTAGGCCTATACATTATTTAAAGTTTTTTTTTCTATTCATNACACACACCCGGAGCAGTGGGCAGCCATTGCTGCGGCGCCCGGGGAGCAGTTGGGGGTACGGTGCCTTGCTCAAGGGTCTCACCTCAGTCGTGGTATTGAGGGTGGGGAGAGCGCTGGACATTCACTCCCCTCACCGACAATCCCTGCCGGACCTGAGACTCGAACCCATGACCTTTGGGTTACAAGTCCGACTCTCTATCCATTAGGCCACGACTGCCCCCAACAGCTGGTTCCGATCAAAGGCTGATTGTTGCCACAGCAAACGCTTGCGCGTCCACGTTGAATGTGCTTCTAATGTGTAAAAAGTACAAAAAAGCTTGACGTGTGCCAGACTGCCTGTAATTAGGCCTATACATTATTTAAAGTTTTTTTTTCTATTCATTAAGATATTGCTATGGAACTGTTGTTGTTAAGTAAGCTTCATTTGTCCCCCGTTGCAATTATTACTAAATAACACTGATACTAAAATGTAAAAACACAGAAAGTTTTCTCTAAAGGTTATGTTTAGAGGGTTAGATGATCGAAAATATCATTAGCTCAGTATAAAAACCATGATATTTTGTGACATATGAATTCATGACAGAGTCATATTTAGAGTGGGGCTGACATCCGCACAGTTCATCCTGTGTGGAGGTTTAGAAGTGTGTCTTTCTGGAGTAAGGTCCTTTAGCTGAGCCTCCGAGCTCTGGAAGAATGGAGAGCGTGCCAGGAACATTAATATTTATAAATGAATACATACATATGTTAGATTCCACTGTTTGGGCAAATGAGGGAGATACTATACATCTTACATTGAGAGAAAGGAAGATTAAATGTAAGGGATGAAGAGACAGATATCCTACAGAGAAAACAGACTGCCCAGTCCCTCGTCTGTTGCCTGAAATACTGTGAGCTACAGTACAGCCAAAAAGCCACAAGAATCAATTCAGTGCTGTAAGCTTTGATAAAAAAAAACAAACAAACTAAAAACAGATTTATCATCTAAATCAGTCCCGCATGCAGCCAATTATTTCTTTCATTAGGTCAAAAGCAAATAATTGAGTAAAAGATAACCAGAATAAAAAGAACTTCACTCTCCTAGACCCAAATACTCACAATCCAGATGGGAAGGGCAGCAGGTCTTACAGTAAAAAAAGAGAGAGCATTAAAGAAAGACCAGCTCTGTGAACATTAGCTAGACTGATCCAGAATTGATACTGTGGGACCAATTAAATCTGCTAGATGCAAAATACTCTGCACTTCAGTGAATTGAAACAGATGCGATAATGTAACAACTCATTTTAAGAAGTTATGGAGGAAAGAGGTGTTAACAGCTAAAGCAAATTAATTTAAGAATCAGACATGTAAGATTTGCAAAACAGCAACAGAATCTGAACTTTATATTACTGTAGGAATTTGCATTTGCCATGACACTCTCAAGACATTTCACAGAATTATATTTAAATGAAACAAGAACGTATTGTGTTTTTGTTAGCATGCAAATTATGCAGTGACCTTCAGGGGAGTCAACTTTTTTTAAACTGTTTTTTGTAGGAAATCTTTTAAGGTGCAACCTGTCAAGGTTAATCTCATACTAAATTTGTTTCAGTACAGATTTCATCTTTTTTAATGAAACAAAAAAGGGATTGTGTCATGAAATAAATCTATAATAAAGTGACAAATAATGACAGTACTTGTATATTAAGTACATATTGATATACCGCCCAATATTGAATGACATTTAAAAAAAAAAAAACTGTCATGAGCTCTGACTTATACTCTATACATGTATATAACCCTCTTTCCCACATCTGTTTAAAATGCTAGCATAAATGTAGCTTGATGATCTGAGAATTTATCTAATTAAAATGAATTAAATAATATCCTTCAAAGACATAACTATGAAAGTCCAACAGATTCAACAGCATTGAGTAAAGAGCACGTCTTAAATAGCAACTTTGTGCCGGCCCAGATCCGGCACACATCTGCTATGCGTGGAATGATGATCTGGGTCACATGTGGAGTGGAATGATGGCACTTGGGTGGACCACTCCTGTTTGCCAGGTCTGAGCCACAAGCAGGCCATAGCAATGCCACATGTCAGCCAAGAGCAAAGAAATAAACCAGAACTGGATGTTTCATGTGAAGTCACCATAATGGTGATTGGTGTTTCCATTAGTTGGACTCTTAACTCTGATAATATGTTGTTTGTCAAACACATTTGCAGTAGCAAAGAAAGCTGAAATGAGATGATGTTAGTTAGCTATTGATGGTTGTATAATCATTGTGAAGCAGCCTGAATCACTGGTGTCATTTGAATTAAATAATTATGTTGAACCATTTACACACATAAATTACAAAACCTGTTTTATTGCAATATGAAATCACACTGTATTGCAGAAATCAGTTTAAAAAACATAAGCAGGAAACACAAGCACAGATATCAGTAATTAGCGTATGAATCTCAACAATGGTGACAAGAAAATATTCAGACAATCAGATCAACTCCGGACATCACAAAAAGCTACTAAAAGACAGAACAAAAACCACAGCAAAAAATAAAACCAAATCATTAGAATTAAAGAAATCAAAATACTGGGAGTTTTGTACTATTGTTCCCGGCATTCATTGCGGCATGACACTTTTGATTGACACCATTGTTGAGATTCATGCACTGATTCTTGATGTCTTTGTGTCAGTTTAGTGTAATTATTATTATTTTTTTTTTATCTGATGATTTCTGCAATACAGCATGATCTCATGTTGTAGTAACACATTGTTTGTAATGTAAGTGTATTAATTGCACAACACAATTATTAGATAGAAATTACATCAATAATTCAGGTTATTTCACAATGATTAGGGTAAGTGTACCCATTAAGCCCATGTACCCTTTAAGCCCACTTTCAACTTTGAAGTCAAATTTAAAAAAGAGCAAATCATATTTTATGCTGCTCATTATTTTAGCAAATCCAGTGATTTGTTACTTCCCTGACATTTTTTATTGCATACCAATCACATTTGTCAATGTTGAGTTAGCCCCACTCATGTGCATGCCGTCTGATGGGACCTCACACAAAGACACCAAAAACTTTGGTGTTTCGGGACCCTTCAGAAATCAACACATTTCTAAAATTTTCAGCCATTTCTTTGGCAAGTACATTGATATTATGTCAAATAAGAGATAAATGTATTGTTTTTTGTGTATGAACAAAAAGTACTTTATCATTTTATATCATTTTCCTTTAAATGGAAAGATGAGTTTTATTAGCTTGCGCACAAAGCTAATCTCTAGGTCAAACCACTAGCCTTACTGAAAGATAGACTGCCAAAGAATTAAGCATGTGAACTACAAACACTAAATGTTTTTTGATTCATTTTACATTAATTTACAAATAAATACATCATAAATTGTTTTTAAGATCAGAATATTTTCATAAATTAACTTTTTTTAAAGACGGGCTTAAATGGTACAGCGCCACAAAACACATGCCAACTATAGCCAACACAAGCTAACCCTGAATGAAATAATCTTAATATTTCTTAATGTGGGCACAATGAAAATTACTATGATGCACAGTCCACATTAAATTTAAGCTCCATGCATATCTATGTAAACATATCTTACATTTTTAAAAGAAAACTTATTATTTTTTCACATTTACTCACTGTGGACCCATTTAAAGGGGCTCTATGTAAGATTTTTACTTTAAAGGTGTGGTTCCGTGGTTTTTTTCTAGGCTTGATTGTGTTTTTGGGGCACAGTTTAACATGTATTAATGCTTTGTTTTTTTGAAAACGCTCTATTTTTCATATATTTTACCTTTATTCTAGACCTCTGTTTCCACTGTCATATGAACGGCTCGTTTGACTTCCTGGTCCTATGAAGCCACTCCCTCCGAAATACGCAATGTGCTCAGATTGGTTAGCAGGGTTTTAGCTGGCCCAGTGTATCGTGATTCGCTGAAGCGTCCGGAAACGCCACGCCCCTTACCATCCGTAGTTAGCGCTTCAGAGGAAATGTAAATAATACCGTCTATATTGCTGTATCAAATTGAGCCGAATCAGACCCAGACGAAGAGGAAAAAGCAGAACCTCTGCAATCACGGCTTTTAAAGGATGTTTATGAATGGTATTTCATTTTGTATTTGTGTCAAAGTGTTTAGATATGCTGTCACTGCTGTTTGTTAGCTTTCAATATACAGTTTTATTCTGATTAAAGCTTTACTGTAGTCGAATACATGACTGAGTAGTAGCATTTTTGTAAAGGTAGCGTTTAATTTATAGCATGAACAACTGTTTGTCTATGAACATAGAAGTTTGTTGGTGTTTGTTGCACTAGAACGTAGCTAACTGGCCAGCAAAAACGAGATGCTCTTTGTATATGTCCTTGATGCATTAAAAATAGCAACAGAACTATAACATTATGTTTAAAAGACATGTACAAACAATAAATGTACTTACAGTTTGGGGCCGATAAACAGCAGCTTCTGCTTCATCTTTCAGTAAAGGCCTTTGTGCAAATCCAGCATTAAACTCGAGTAGATTCTAGAAGCTTCTTCAGCACCGCATCCAGTGTAGAAAATATCACAGATTATAATGGGTTCTGTATCTTTTGACGCGTCTCGTCGCGCTGCTCGCGTCCGGTGTACACAACTCTTCCGCTTCCATTATACTGTGCCACATGGCCTCGCCCACTTTGTTGCATGTTCCCGGGGGCGTGTTTATGTTAATAGCAAGGGTTTATGATGTCACCAACCCGGGAAGAAGCTCGTTGTAGTCCAAACCGCCCGTTTTTGTAGGCATTAAAATGCCATAACTTTAAAAGACAATATGTCCGTTTGCATTGAACTTTCAGCGCTGTAACTTTGCAGATACTGTTTATGCTCAAGCAGCAACATTACACACTAACTGAAGTTAAAAAAGTGAAATCGCATTGAACCACCCCTTTAATAAAGCATAAAAATACCCTAATATGTTTGCAGATATTTAGGAAACATGCTAAGTTCACCTTGTTTCTCAGAAAAACAATGCTACAGCCAGATATTCTACTTTGAAAATGTGCGTTCCGTGTCGGAATGTCTGTTTTTGTTTTAGTCTCTGTGAAACCGTGTGCTGCAGTTTATCCAATAGTATTTCGACATCACAGGTTGCCAGTTGGTGGAAAACACCGCGTATTGCAGCCATGGAAACCAACAAACAAACTGGGTCAGAGAATCAGGCAATAACGTCAGCTGCGCGTTCCCGCTCTCTTATCTGTCACGGTGAAGTGACACACACCCGCGCGGGCGCCTCCTCTCTCTCTCTCGTCTCATTCGCTCCGGTTAAGTAGTGCTTGTATTGCGCATAATTTTAGTCATTCCCGCAGGTTTCGCACTCACACCGAAAGCACACACTCAGTCTCAAACAGAGACAGAAGTCAAACAGAGTCACAAGTACCAAAATAAGCGCCTTCCTGCGCTTAAACTGTCAAATACATACAAAAGTATTTCAAAACCAGCGGCACAGGCAATCTTGGCGAGTATTCAGATAAACACAGTCAGTTTTGAATCGTTAAATAGCTAAGAAAGTGAACCCATGTTGTGTATAACAGTATTGGGTCCATTGAACACCGTTCATAAACTCTTAAAGGGACAGCAGTCCAATATTCTTGCTGCTGTCTGTCATGTTAATCAAAGAACAAAAGACAAAGAAAATCACTTTCTACTCTTGACTGAATACGTTTTATAACTTTAATGGTAAGAATTATTTGCAATAAAGACTACAGAAATTAAGGTAACCAATGCAAAATAACACAATGTGTTATTTTACATTTGATTACTTTAATTTCTGTAGTATTTCTTACCTGAATAAAAACCCAGTTAACCCAAAAAACTTAGTTTCATAGCTCTCTTTATTCTATTGCATTTATTTGAGCTGTTTATATTTTATTACTGACTTTTACTTTTTTTTTTAATGAAAATAAAACTCTGCATTGAAGAAAAGTAGATTTTGTTTGTATATGTTGTCATTTATAGTTTAAAAGCATATCAAAACAGATAAATCAACTCATCAGCTTACAGTGTGCAAGTCTCCTCGGCTTTCATTGTCAATTGCACTACCTATTGTTGCTGGCAACCATATGCTGTAAAAGCTGGCAACCCGCGTCTTTGAACGAGGGGGAGGGCCAAACAATATTTTGAATTTGGACTGCAGTACCTATTTTGAACACTGGGTGTCATTCCTACAGAGAGCCCCTTTAAGCCCATCTTATGTGTTTCAGTGAGGAATCCCTCTAATTACAAACTTTGATCAATTTTCTGAGTGAAAGTGTTCAATGCTAACATTTCTTTGTGTACTTTTACCTAACTAACCTTTTACCTGAACTTACCTTACTTACTACTTTAATTTACAAATATATTTAGATAGGCCTACAAATTACACACATTAATTCAATTGAGATGGAGCCCGTCGTGTCCTAAAGTTCCTTATGTATAATCGGCATAACCTGAGAGCCAAGCCGAGTTAAGGCTCCATACTCCGGGCATGGGGGGCCCAATAGGAGGCCCCCGTAAGCCCAGAGGATGGAGCCCCAACTTGGCTTGGCTCTCGAGATACACCCGGTCAAATTTCCAGCTTGACTCCAGCTACAACTCTAGAGTCAAACTGACTTAAGGCTCCAGACCACCATCCTGGACCCCCAGACACGAACACCTATACCCATCCAACCCAGGGCTCTAATCAAACATTAGTAAAAGGAATTTTTTTAATACTTCCCTGTCACTGAATAAATATATTGATGTTTTACTTCTTTAAAACCAATAGATTTTTATTTTTTGTGAATCGATCATGATGTGGGCTCATTTGGAACACATGTGGGCTTAAATGTTGCCAAAAGTACCAATTTTAGCCCATGACAGACTTCTGACTTTATTTTATATTCTAAAATGTACATCAACTAATAAATGCATTTTTAAATGAGAGATAAATATTGCATTTTAACAAATAATTTTTCGTATAAACCATTTCAATATCTATGAAAAACACCTAAACTTAGATTTTAGTGGGCTTAATAGCTACGCTTACCCTATATAACCATTAAGCTTTCTTTATATAACTGTAAATCAAAACATGATCACAAAATTTTAACAAATTTAGCTATAAAAAGAGGTTGGGTTGTGCATGTTCATCAACTGTCATCAGATTGTCATCAACTAGTGGTCTAATCCAGGGTTTTTCAAAACTGTCCTGGAAGACCCCCAGCCCTGCATTTTTTTTGTTTGTTTGTTTGTTGTTGTTTTTTGTATGTCTCCCATACATTATGCAGTTACTTTCAACTTAATAGCCTGTTACAGAATTCAATGCGACATGAAGAATGTCACCATTGTTAAGATTTATATGATGAGTTTTGGTGTCTGAGCGAGTCTAACAGGTGTTGCAGTTCAAAATTATATTATACCTTATATATTTGGTGAATTTTAACATTATATATGTTTTATATATTTAGTTAATGAGGCATAGCAAACACACACTTGCAGAGCTGCAAGTTGAATGTTGTTTCATTTCTCGAAACAAACAGCACAACAAATTAAATTGCCTGCAAAAGCCTGTAACTTGCTCAAAATCCTTAGTTCATCTGTCAAAAGCAAGTATTTATGTCAATGAACATATCAGTGCCATCAGAATGACAAGTCCTTGTGTCATTGTTCTCGAACAAGATAGTCAAAATGCTTAGCCATGTCGTCAGTATAACAGTGTACACTGTCAGCATTTTCAAATGTAAACTATGGCTACGGTTTTGATGGCAGTGATTGAAACTGCACAAAACTGCACTTTTTCTGTATGGCAAATATCAACTTTAACAGTACAAATGGACACATTACTGTTTATGGGATATTGATCGCAAAAGACAGGATTCACAGTTATGCTTTTACTGTTGGTCTGTCAAAAAATTACTGTAAATGTCCTAGTGATAAATGAAAAAGACAAGACTATATACACACTGTATTTATGTATTCATGGGTATGTGTGTGATATAGTATGTATCTGTATAAAGTTCATTTAGCCTACTATATACTGCAAGTGTAAAGCAAGTATAATATTCTACTGTAAGTGTAAAAATGCAACTGTAATATGAAGATTACAGTATCAGAATCAGAATCAAAATGAGCTTTATTTACCAGGTGTGCACAAACAGACAAGGAATTTGTTGTGGTTTTCTTCAGGAGCTCTTGGTACATACATATACACATACATATGACATGAGAACAGAAAGAACATTTAAATAAGTAAAACTAATAACATAATAATAAATAAATGAGTAAACTAAAATAAATAATAATAATAATAATGTGGTATACATCTGGAACAGAAGACATACAGATTTGTGTATTATGTATTATATATACAGCAGGATGAATAATATATACAGTGGTATTCAGACCCCCTTAAATTTGTCACTCTTTGTTATATTGCAGCCATTTGCTAAAATCATTTAAGTTCATTTTTTTCCCTCATTAATGTACACACAGCACCCCATATTGACAGAAAAACACAGAATTTTTGACATTTTTGCAGATTTATTAAAAAAGAAAACGTACTCGGTTACTAACGTAACCTCGGTTCCCTGAGATACGGAACGAGTACTGCGTATGGGGGAAAAGTCTCCCTTTTTCCCCGTTACTGAAGCCTTTTCAATAACGCAGTGCAACTGCACCGTCATTGGTTCACTCATAGACAAGTCGTTGAACCAATGACGGCGCGGCACGACCGCGCAGCCTATGGCGACAAGCGCGCGAACCTTCCCGCCGACAGGGGCGGGGTTAGGGACTATATAAGCGGGCGTTTCGCCATAGGATATCATGTCATACGACTGAAGCGACGACACTGAAGCCGCAGCCTTGTGGCACGGCAAGTAACGCAGTACTCGTTCCGTATCTCAGGGAACCGAGGTTACGTTAGTAACCGAGTACGTTCCCTTTCGATACTTCACTCGTACTGCGTATGGGGAACGAATTCAACCGCGCCGTGCCGCGGCAGGGAACGACATAACTTGTTCTGGACACCGAGAGGGGACCAAGAAACAAGTAAGAAGGCAAAGCCGCCGTAATCCCTTATTGCACTACAAGGAGATAACTCCTGAATTGGCGTGATTGGCTAATCACACCGAGAGGACCCGAGCTTACAAGGTCGGAACGTCTAGATGATAGAACCTGACAAACGTGGACGGCGAGGACCAGCCGGCCGCCTCACAGATGTCTTTGAGGGAAACTCCATTGGACCAGGCCCAGGAGGAAGCCATTCCTCTAGTGGAATGGGCCCTAACTCCTAAGGGGCAATCAACGCCCAAGGAGGAGTAGCAGAGATTGATAGCATCTACTATCCAACGTGAGAGGCGTTGCTTTGAGACCGAGGACCCTTGGGTGCGGCCTCCAAAACAAACAAAGAGCTGATCTGACTGCCTAAAAGGCTGTGATCGCTCCACATAAGTCCTCAATGCCCTGACAGGGCAGAGTAACTCCAGCTCTCGTTCGTCCGTAGAGGGAGGAAGAGCAGAGAGCGAAATGACCTGTGCTCTAAATGGAGTGGAGAGCACCTTAGGGACGTAACCATGCTTGGGTTTTAGTACGACCTTAGAGTCGTTAGGCCCAAATTCGAGGCACGCAGGGCTTACAGAAAGGGCCTGCAAGTCGCCAACAAGCTTGACCGATGCTAAAGCAAGTAGCAGAGCGGTTTTTAGCGTCAGGGGCCTGAGGTCAGCTGAACGCAGTGGCTCAAAGGGGGCTCCCTTAAGAGCTCTGAGGACCAGGGAAAGGTCCCAAGTGGGAACAGTGAGGGGACGAGGAGGATTTAATCGCCTAGAACCCTTCAGGAAACGCACCACAAGGCTGTTTCGACCCACTGACTGGCCAGCGATAGGAGCATGAAACGCCGCGATGGCTGCTACATACACTTTGAGCGTTGAAGGGGCGCGCCCCAAATCTAACCGCTCCTGGAGGAAGGACAGTATCTGGGATACGTCACACTCCACGGGGACTATGCTGTGTGTGGAACACCATTCAACAAAGACCGACCATTTCTGGGCGTAGCGGCGTCTCGTGGACGGGGCTCTCGCCTGAGATATGGTCTCTAGTACGTCTCTGGGGAGGTCAGCCGGCTCCCATCAAGAGACCAGAGGTGCAGAGCCCAAAGCTCCGGCTGTGGGTGCCAGATTGTTCTGTTCGCCTGAGAGAGGAGATCCCGTCTCAGGGGGATGGGCCATGGAGCTGTTGTGGAGAGTCTGAACAGCTCCGAGGACCAAACCTGGCTCCTCCATAGCGGGGCCACCAGAAGGACTCTGTGTCCGTCCTCTCTGACTCGCCTGATGACCTGCGGGATCAGTACGACCGGGGGAAATGCATAAAGGAGCGTACTGGGCCAGGTGTGGGCCAGTGCATCGACTTCCTTTGAGAAATATGTTGGGCAGTGAGAGTTGCCTTCTGAGGCGAAGAGGTCTACCTCTGCCTTCCCGAAGAGCTCCCAAACCTTGAGAACCGTCTGGGGATGAAGCATCCACTCGTCTGAGGGGACATTGCTCCGTGATAGCATATCTGCACCCAGATTGGTCTTGCCAGGTATGTGAGTCGCCCTGAGCGACTGAAGCCTTGGCCTTGCCCATTCCAGAAGACGTTTCGCCAGAGCGCATAAGCGGCTGGACGAAAGACCGCCCTGGTGATTTATATATGCCAGAACTGTAGAGGCCGCATTCGAAGAAGGCCGAGCCGCAGAACTGGGGAGGCGGAAGCCATCAGCCCTAACATCCTCTGGAAAAACTTCAGAGGAAGATAGGCTTTGTTCTTGACGGAAGCCGCGAGCTGTTGAATTGTCAGAGCGCGCTCTGGCGAGACCACTGCCGTCATGCGGACTGAGTCGAAAACTGCCCCCAGAAACGAGATCCACTGGCTGGGGAGCAGTGAGCTCTTGGCAAAGTTGACCCTGAGTCCCAGGCATAGTAGATGGCTGAGGAGCACGGATCTGTGGCGTTCTAGCTCGGCTCGCGAATGGGCCAATATGAGCCAGTCGTCGAAATAATTCAGAACTCGGATTCCCATCTGTCTCAGAGGGGAAAGCGCCGTGTTCATGCACTTGGTAAAAGTGCGGGGAGCCAGAGATAGCCCGAAGGGCAGAACCGTATATTGGTATGCCACCCCCTCGA
Organism: Anabarilius grahami; assembly: GCA_003731715.1. Lineage (NCBI taxonomy): Eukaryota > Metazoa > Chordata > Actinopteri > Cypriniformes > Xenocyprididae > Anabarilius > Anabarilius grahami. The sequence goes on along the minus strand of RJVU01047928.1, from coordinate 3,191,502 downwards.
ACGCAAATCTCAAGAATCGTCTGTGATGGGGGGCTATCTGGATGTGAAAATATGCATCTTTCAGATCCAGCGAGCAGAACCAGTTCTCGTGACAAACCTGTGCGAGGATCTGCTTCAGCGTCAGCATTTTGAACTTCCGTCTCATGAGGGAACGATTCAAAAGTCTGAGATCTAGGATGGGTCTGAGACCGCCATCCTTCTTGGGGACCAGAAAATAACGGCTGTAAAGGCCTGACTCGCTCTCTGGAGGGGAAACTATCTCTATAGCCCCTTTCTTCAGTAAAGCCATGACCTCGGACCGGAGGACGTGAGCGTCGTCCGGGTTCACCAAGGTTTGAAGCACCCCGCCGAAACGAGGGGGCCTTCGTACAAACTGGAGTGAGTAGCCCTTTGTTATGATCCCTATGATCCAACTTGACACGCCGGGGATGGCCTGCCAGGCCTCTGCCCGAGTGACAAGGGGTTGAATAATGTCGGATGACAGGCCGCCAGGAAGGGGGCCGTACATCGACGGAGGTGGAAGAGGAAATTTGCTCTCTTTTTGAGGAGGTAAAATAGTGTTCGCCGTGAAAACGGCGTTTGTCATGGGCGCAACATGTGTGGGCCCATTTGTAACACATAGCATTTCTCCCGCGCCCAGAATTAAACGAGGCGGAGGGGGGACTGCACGAGGGAGCTTTTGGGGTGGTCCGGTCGTAACGGGACATTGCCCAATCCTCTTCCTTCCTGTTAGATCAGGACGTCTTCGGAGTCGTCGGGTCCAGCACAATCTTGGGCCGGGGTCCCTGACGTCTCGGGAAGGGAGGGCGCTTAGGAGGGCGCGAGCGCTGGCGATGCTCCTTGGGCGGCTCTGCTTGAGCTGTGGATGTGGCTGGCTTGCTCTGCTGAGCCGGCGCAGGCCTGGGCCGGCTTACAGCGGAAGCGGAGCTGGAGCGCTTGGGCAAAAAGTGTCTCATGGCTTGAGAGGACTTCTGCGCCGCAGTGAAGCGCTCGGTGAAACCATCCACCGCTGGCCCGAAGTGACCGGAAGGGGAAACTGGAGCGTCTAGAAAGGCCGTCTTATCCAGGTCCTTTATCTCTGTCAAATTGGGCCAGAGATGGCGCTCAAGCACAACCAGGCTGGCCATTGAGCGACCGATGGCCTGAGCCGTGGCCTTCGTGGCCCGCAGGGCTAGATCCGTAGCGCTGCGGAGATCCCTGAAGGCGGGCTCATCAACGCCGGACTCGTCCAGAGAACGGAGGAGCTTGGCCTGGAACACCTGGAATATCGCCATGGTGTGGAGCGCCGAAGCAGCTTGGCCTGCTGAGGTGTAGGCTCTTCCAGCCAGGGTGGAGGTAGTCCTGCAGGGCTTAGAGGGTAGAGCTCTCTTTGTTTTCCATCCCACAGCCGCGGGAGGACAGAGGTGGGCTGCCACGGCCTCATCCAGGGGTGGCAGATGCTCATAGCCCTTCTGTTCCGAGCCGTCAACAGCAGTGAGGGCTGACCGGTGAGTCGTGTGGAGGCGGGCAAAGTAAGGGGCGCGCCACGACTTCGTAAGCTCCTGGTGAACCTCTGGAAAAAACGGAGCGGAGCGCTGGCGAGGGGCCTGGCGGCGGCCAGGTAAAAACCACTCGTCCAGACGGCTACGTGATGGCTCATCCGGCGGGGCCCACTCGAGGTCCAACTCTTCCACTTCCACTTCCAGATGCTCAATTGGGTTTAAGTCAGGGCTCTGGCTGGGCCATTCAAGAACAGTCACGGAGTTGTTGTGAAGCCACTCCTTCGTTATTTTAGCTGTGTNGTTTCCGAAGCCGCGAGGGACATGGAGTCGTCGAGCGGCTCTTCGTCAGATGCACCGAACAAGACGAGGTCGCTCGCATCTGCAGAGGGACGCTGATCAGGTCGGGAAAACATGACGGGAGAATGTTCTCTAGCAGGAGAGGGCGAGGCACGCGGGGTCTGAGTCGACGTGAGCTCGCCCACCTCCGAGCGCTGAGTCGCTCTGCCCCGCTGTCTCTTCCTGGCCGGTTCACGGGAGGAAGGAGACGGGAGGGCGCGAGCGGCGAGATCGCCTTCAGGGAAGAAGGCGACCCGCGAGCGCAGAGAACCGAGACTCATGCACTCGCAGTGCGGGCATGAGGCTCCAGCGAGCGCGCCCTCGCCGTGGGTTTTGCCCAGGCAAGCGACGCACTCGCTGTGTCCATCACTGTCGTGCAGAGGGGCTCTGCACGTGCCACAAGAGTGGCGCGGCATTTGCAGCAACGCCGCCGCCGTGATAACGGCGATTGGGGGGCTCTTTTAGAGCGGCGAGGGCCGCGAGAAGCTCTTTTAGAGCGGTAGAACCGCTTGAAATTCGCCCTTTTAGAGCGGCAATCAAACCGCGGGGAAAGCTCTCTGAAGGCGCGCCGGATGGCGGCAGGAGACACGCTGAGAAGGCAGCCGGAAGCGGGAAGCGGGAGGCGGCGACACGAGGACGGCGCTCGGGGAGGCAGTCAGCGAGGGCGCCCATGCTGTCTCCGACCGGCGAGTTCAGCTGAGTCCGCTGCAGGAGCCTCTTCAGACAGCGGCGAGAGCTTCTTCCCAGGCGGCGAGCTTCTTCAGGCTTCAGACGGAGATCAGCGAAGAGATGCGTTGTCGTCGCTGAAGGAGAAAGAACTGATATCCTATGGCGAAACGCCCGCTTATATAGTCCCTAACCCCGCCCCTGTCGGCGGGAAGGTTCGCGCGCTTGTCGCCATAGGCTGCGAGGTCGTGCCGCGCCGTCATTGGTTCAACGACTTGTCTATGAGTGAACCAATGACAGTGCAGTTGCACTGCGTTATTGAAAAGGCTTCAGTAACGGGGAAAAAGGGAGACTTTTCCCCCATACGCAGTACGAGTGAAGTATCGAAAGGGAAACTGAAATATCACATGGTCCTAAGTATTCAGACCATTTGCTCAGTATTTAGTAGAAGCACCCTTTTGATCTAATACAGCCATGAGTATTTTTGGGAAAGATGCAACAAGTTTTTCACACCTGGATTTGGGGATCCTCTGCCATTCCTCCTTGAAGATCCTCTCCAGTTCTGTCAGGTTGGATGGTAAACGTTGGTGGACAGCCATTGTTAGGTCTCTCCAGAGATGCTCAATTGGGTTTAAGTCAGGGCTCTGGCTGGGCCATTCAAGAACAGTCACGGAGTTGTTGTGAAGCCACTCCTTCGTTATTTTAGCTGTGTGCTTAGGGTCATTGTCTTGTTGGAAGGTAAACCTTCGGCCCAGTCTGAGGTCCTGAGCACTCTGGAGAAGGTTTTCGTCCAGGATATCCCTGTACTTGGCCGCATTCATCTTTACCTCGATTTCAACCAGTCGTCCTGTCCCTGCAGCTGAAAAACACCCCCACAGCATGATGCTGCCACCACCATGCTTCACTGTTGGGACTGTATTGGTAAGGTGATGAGCAGTGCCCGGTTTTCTCCACACATACCGCTTAGAATTAAGGCCAAAAAGTTCTATCTTGGTCTCATCAGACCAGAGAATCTTATTTCTCACCATCTTGGAGTCCTTCAGGTGTTTTTTAGCAAACTCCATGCAGGCTTTCATGTGTCTTGCACTGAGGAGAGGCTTCCGTCGGGCCACTCTGCCATAAAGCCCCGACTGGTGGAGGGCTGCAGTGATGGTTGACTTTTGTACAACTTTCTCCCATCTCCCAACTGCATCTCTGGAGCTCAGCCACAGTGATCTTTGGGTTCTTCTTTACCTCTCTCACCAAGGCTCTTCTCCCCCGATAGCTCAGTTTAGCCGGACGGCCAGCTCTAGGAAGGGTTCTGGTCATCCCAAACGTCTTCCATTTAAGGATTATGGAGGCCACTGTGCTCTTAGGAACCTTAAGCCCCATCACTTCCGGTGAGACGGGAACGCTGGCGCATCTTGGCTGCCGCTCCTCTCAACCTACACTTGTTTTATCGTTGTTTTATCTCTGCAAATCACAGTTGTGGCTTTTTGGAACTTTGGAAAGTGCCTGGGTTTCCCCCGCACCTATGCGATGCTGTACGGCGTTTTAACCCTTGGATTATTGGTTTTATCGCAGAGCTATAACCGCCGGATCATTGGATTGTTTACAGATTGTGCATCCTACGGCTGGGTTCAAGACGCTCTGGGCAACAACTCTCTGGTTTCCATGGCTGTAAGGTACACTGCTTGCAATCTGCTGAACTTAAAGAGAAACTATTATCTGCCAAACGACATATACGAACTGTGCCGTAATGTCGGTGTTTTTTTGCGACCCCCGCGCTATATTCATCGTGCGTCAAAGCGCAGATTTTCTCCTTCTTCAGTGGATAACATATGTGTGCCGGCATACCAGCGTTCAGTATTTTGAATGGTGAGTGCGGGCGCAGACTTAAATAACTTGTCAGCGCTGCCTCGCATAGAGCTGTCTTCACTAGCCTCTACACTAACAGACTTTTCATCGGATAACAGTGGTGTGTCGTCATCTCAGCGCAATGTTCAACGAGCACTGTGTGCTGACAAATTGCCGCGACCTCAACGGACTGAGAAGTCGTCGCAATTTTCTACTATCCCGCGCGTGGTGAAATCTGCGCTTTTTAACGCGCGTTCTGTGAACAATAAATCCCTCATCTTATCTGACATCATCATTGAAAAAGGACTTGACTTGGTGTGCCTTACAGAAACTTGGCACAACCAGTCAGATGGTCTTCTGTTTAATGAACTTACACCTACTGGCTATGGGTTATTTGATTCCCCTCGCTCGTCTGGTAGGGGAGGGGGTATTATTGTTTTGTTTAAACAAGATAACATTAAGTCCACTAGTTATCCCCCAGTTTAAATCTTTTGAGTGTCTGGCTTTGAGTGTCTCTGCACCCAGTGCGACTGTAATTGCTACTGTTTATATACCACCTAAGTCAAATGCGGCCTTCTTATCTGAATTTGCTGACTTGCTGTCGATGTTGTGCCTTAAGTTTGAGAAAACTCTTATCCTAGGGGACTTCAACATTCATGTGGACAAAAAAGACTCTGCTATGACAAAGGACTTCCTTTCTTTACTAGAGTGTTTTGATCTTAAACAGCTGGTGGATTTCTCTACACACAACAAGGGTCACACCCTAGATTTAGTTATCTCCAGTGGCTCATTTTTGTCCCAGCCTTTCACCGTAGACCTAGGTCTGTCTGACCATTTAGCAGTCCTTTTTAATATGGAATTGGAAAATCCCAAAATCTCTACATCCCGAACTATAAAGTATCGGAATTGGAAATCAATTGATCTCCAGGATTTCTCTGCTTTTATTGAGTCCTCTTTAATGTGTTTTTCTTTTACTGACCCTTTGGAGGACAAAGTCTCTGTGTTAAACTCAGTTCTTTTGTCTGGTTTAGATTCATTCGCACCTATGAAATCTCGCTCTGTTTCATATGTTCGCTCTGCCCCTTGGTATAATGATGAGCTGCGTTCCAAGAAGGCAATGTGTCGTAAGTTGGAGCGAAGGTGGCGGCTCTCTGGTATGAATGTTCATCATCATGCTTGGAAGGACAACATAAATGAATATAAGGCTGAGATTGCTTCTGCTAGGTCCCAGTACTTTTCTCAGATTATTGTTAATAACCAGAGCAAACCCAGACAATTGTTTCATGTCATTAACAAACTTTTAAAAGGTGACAATTCCTCCCATACACCCATTGCAGCTGACCTTTGTGATAGGTTTCTTGATTTCTTTAGTTCTAAGATTGAGAAGGCATGTAGTAATTTGAATCACACTGCTGTGATCGATGACTCTGCTTTCTGTACCCTTCACTTTTCTGGTTCTCCTCTCTCAAACTTCTCTATACTTGATTTAACCTCTCTGGGCAAAGAAGTTTCACAAATGAAGGCTACCACCTCCATAGCTGACCCACTTCCTACTTGTTTGTTTAAAGCATGCTTTTCTTGTTTAGGCGATGTGGTGCTGAGCATTGTTAATGACTCTCTTTGCTCAGGGGTTGTACCAGCAGCTTTTAAAATAGCTGCTGTTACTCCGGTACCCAAAAAGCCGAACGTTGATCTTGACAATTTACACAATTATCGTCCGATTTCTAATCTTCCTTTTTTAGCGAAAATTATGGAACGTACAGTTGCATCTCAGTTGTATGCTCATCTAACAATAAATAATTTGTTTGAGCCCCTTCAGTCTGGTTTCCGTAAATTTCACAGCACAGAAACAGCCTTAGTGAAGGTTACTAATGACTTGTTACTTGCTCCAGATTCTGGCTGCCTGTCAATTTTAATCCTTCTCGATCTCAGTGCTGCCTTTGACACTGTTGATCATTCTGTTTTACTCTCTCGTATGGAATCTGTGTTTGGCATCACTGATACTGCTCTTGATTGGTTTAAGTCCTACCTCACCGACCGTAGGCAGTTCGTTTCCATGGGTGGGCACAAGTCTAACATTGGCTCAGTCAAATTTGGGGTGCCCCAGGGATCTATTCTGAGTCCTGTACTCTTTAGTATGTATATTTTTCCCCTTGGTCATCTTTTGCAATCTCTTGGTCTTAAGTATCCCTTTTATGCAGATGACACTCAAATTTACATTCACTCAAAACCTGAAGATCACACTGCAGTGGCGTTTCTCGAACACTGCATATCGGAGATTAAAATATGGATGTCAAAAAATTTTCTCTGTCTTAACAGCGATAAGACTGAGGTCATGCTGCTTGGCTCTATCCATCAAATACGCAAAGCTGGTTCTCCTTCACTCAATGTTGATGGCTCTGTCCTGGAGTTTCAAACAAAATTAAAGAATCTGGGGGTGATATTTGATTCTCATCTTACATTTGATCCACATGTACAGAATACCGTTAGAACATAATTTTTTCATCTCCGAAACATCGCAAGGCTTTGTCCTATGCTTTCTTTTAATGTTGCAGAAAAACTGATCAATACGTTTGTTTTTTCGCGCATTGATTATTGCAATGCACTGCTCGCTGGAGTATCGAAAAATACCCTCAATAAACTCCAATATGTTCAAAATTCAGCTGCCAGAATCCTAACAAGGACAAGAACTCGAGAGCATATCACTCCTATCTTGGAGTCCCTACATTGGCTTCCCGTCAGGTTACGTATAGATTTAAAAATTCTCATGTTGACTTATAAGGCCTTACATGGTTTAGCCCCACACTATTTATCTGAGCTTTTAACAGTTTACACTCCCAGGCGTGAGCTCCGTTCTTCGGAGTTAGGCCTCCTGACCGTTCCCACTACTCGCATGCGCTCTATGGGTGACAGGGCTTTCTCTTCCTTTGCTCCAAAACTCTGGAACTCTCTCCCCTGTGATATTAGACATGCAAATTCTCTTAGTGTTTTTAAAGTTTCTCTTAAAACTTATTTCTTTAGACTGGCTTATATGTAATCTGTATTTTTATTTATCTTCTTATTTTGTATTGACTGTTTTTTAACTTTGTACTATGTGTAAAGCGCTTTGAGAATATCCTTTTAAAGGTGCTATATAAAATAAAGTTTATTATTATTATTATTATAAGTGCAGCAGACATTTTTTTGTAACCTTGGCCAGATCTGTGCCTTGCCACAATTCTGTCTCTGAGCTCTTCAAGCAGTTCCTTCGACCTCATGATTCTCATTTGCTCTGACATGCACTGTGAGCTGTAAGGTCTTATATAGACAGGTGTGTGGCTTTCCTAATCAAGTCCAATCAGTATAATCAAACACAGCTGGACTCAAATGAAGGTGTAGAACCATCTCAAGGATGATCAGAAGAAATGGACAACACCTGAGTTAAATATATGAGTGTCACAGCAAAGGGTCTGAATACTTAGGACCATGTGATATTTCAGTTTTTCTTTTTTAATAAATCTGCAAAAATGTCAACAATTCTGTGTTTTTCTGTCAATATGGGCTGTGTGTACATTAATGAGGGAAAAAAATGAACTTAAATGATTTTAGCAAATGGCTGCAATATAACAAAGAGTGAAAAATGTAAGGGGGTCTGAATACTTTCCGTACCCACTGTATATATATTTATATATATATTTACACAGCTAAATTTTACTCTCTCTCATAAGAGTACAGTGTACAGAGTGTTAAAGTACAGTGCACATTGCTGACAAAAGTCTAATACAAATGTATAGACAATATACTTGACACATTATGATAACTAGGTCATCCATTTTGCATTTAATGACTTATGCGATGAACTAATGACTAGATATTTTAAGGGGTAAGACTATTCAACAGAGAACCATATAATACATTTTGAGCAACATGACATTAGCAATTGATAATGTAGGAAATAGCAGACAATTGTACATAATCAATTGTATGAATGAACTAAAGCATTTGCAATTTGTTCAAAAGAATGAGAAACTGCTTTTATGATGTGCAAAAGTGACTAGATGATGTGAAAGTTGAACAAGTAGTTTTGAGAATTTCAGTTCTGATCTGAGAAATGTGCCAAAGCAACTGAGAAAAACTGTAACACTGCTTCAGTGCTACTTTTAACACCCTGTAGTGTGGACACATGCTGAGGGGTGTTAATTTAACACTGGGGATTTTGCTGTGTACCATGCAGATAGTTAGTTAGTTAGTTAGTTAGTTAGTTAGTTAGTTAGTTAGTTAGTTAGTTAGTTAGTTAGTTAGTTAGTTAGTTAGTTTCACATCACAAATTATATAGTACTTTATTTAGTTATTACAACTTTCATGGAAGCACTATTTTTTTTCATTACTATTGTTTTTGAAAAAAAGTCTCATAAGCTCATCAAGCCTGCATTTATTTGATCAAAAAATATAGAAAAACAGAAATATTGTGATATATTATTACAATTTAAAATAATGGTTTTCTATTTTAACATTCTTTAAAATAGTATTTATTTCTGTGATGCAAAGCTGAATTTTAATCAGCCATTACTCCAGTCTTCAGTGTCACATGATCCTTCAGAAACCATTTTAATATTACATTTACATTTATGCATTTGGCAGACACTTTTATCCAAAGCGACTTACATTGCATTATCCTATACATTTGTATCTGAGTATGTGCAATCCCTGGGATCGAACCCATGACCTTGGCATCGCTAGTGCCATGCTCTAACCACTGAGCTACAGGAAAGTAATATGTTGATTTATTATCAGTGTTGGAAACAGTTGTGCTGTTTACTATTTTTTGGAACCTGTGATCCTTTTTCAGGATGTATTGGTGAATAAAAAGTTAAAAAAAAAAAAAAAGAATTTATTCTTTTCTAACAATACAAGCCTTTACTATCACTGTTATCAGTTTAATTACTTTTGAACAGTAGTGTATATTGTTACAAAATGTTTCTATTTTGGAAAGATTATTTATTCATTATTGATATCTTGTAACGAAACAAAACTGACTTTGAAATCTTGTAAAAGAACAAAGAAACAAAACTGACTGACAAATTTTTGGATTTCAGGAACACAATGAGATGTTAGGATCCACTCACCACACAAAACGCTGTAGTTTTTGTTCAGACCTGAATGCTTTGCATGCTGGCAAATCCAGGATTAAAAAAGTGTAGACATTATTAAAGAATCATTGAGCAGTCATTGAAGCGTTGTGAGAGCACAACAAACTTTCATCTTTTTAGTGATTATAAAGGAAGCGTTCGTTGCACGCATTCTGCCATGCCAAATCATGCACACAGCACTGCCTGCTTGCTTTTATGTTTCTGAATGTTGATGATACTTTAATAACAAATATTACAATGTATCACCGTTTATGCTGGGATCTATGGCTAGGCGACATGTATCTTAAAAGTGGAACATGGAAATCTCATGGATGTCCTAAAAAAAAAAACATTTTATACTTTTTATATGTTTAAACGCTTAGGTTAATGTATTGCCCGTGTGCAGTCAAATGTCCTGGTGTATGGGCTATGCAGTGTTCTCAGTGATTTGTTTTCATCTTTTTGTCTCAGCGATATGCTTGTTGTTTCCCGGAGTTTTTACGTGTTTTATATACTTAATAAATGCTTCTTTTTATTAAGTATATAACACCACCCCCAGTGGACGCATTCAGCGCATGCGTCCGTGTCATAAAAATTCGGCTGCACGCAGCCACTGTTCAGAGAGTCAAAGCTAGTCCACAGTCTAGTAAACGTTTNCCCCCTTTAAAAGTAAAAATCTTACATAGAGCACCTTTAAATTTCAAATTTAATTAAATTCAACTTGGCTGAATAGAGATATTCAGGCTTAAACAAAAGTAAGGGAATTAAATAAAATTAAAAATAGAGGAGGAATAAAGAAACTCCTTTGCGCCCTTGAGCGCGCGGGCATTTCAAAGATACTTTGCCCGTGAGCCTGGAAAGACGCATTCAGCGCATGCGTCCGTGTCATAAAAATTCGGCTGCACGCAGCCACTGTTCAGAGAGTCAAAGCTAGTCCACAGTCTAGTAAACGTTTCGTGCTTGCGGCGACTGAAAACACACGAGAAACACCATGTGACAGGACAGACTCGGACATTGCAGTACTGAACACTGAACGGTCCATGCATGTGGATTTGGATAAAACAAGTAATCGATTTGATGCCGTGCCTGAACGGCGTTTATATCTTCACAGTGGCGTATAGCGGATGAGCACGCAGGGCTATTAACTTATTCTTATTATTATCATGTTACTTTTATTATTAAATTAATATTGCAATTCATTTTCCTTGCGATATCACATAACCGACGCGCGACGAGGATAATAAAATATTAGTTAGATTATAGCTTACTCCTCAATTAAAAACAACGAAATACTTCTCGATTCACAAAAAATACAGTTTTTTTTTCTCACAATGGGCCACAAGAGAAATATTAAGAAAATAAATCTCTCATTGTCTCTAAGAGAATATGCGCTGTGAATGCAGTGACAGATGCCAAAAGCTCAGTCAGTTTTTACTTTCAGTTTCATAGTGAATATCTGACTGGCGTGTGAGACTTCACCCGCATAACTCTCACGCAAAGTTTGCACATTGTTTGTGTGATATCCACTAGCTCGCCTTAATGGTTTAAAATGGAAATATTTTAAATATTGAGACGTACAGAACCCCATCTGAGTGCTGTCCCCCCCCAAAACAATATAATTAAAAACCACGCTAAGTATTGTAAATACATGATATATACTTAAAATAATTGTGTTAGTAGTAAAGCAATACAAACGCAAATGGGCGTTTTAAGTTTAGAAACATTTTGAGTCACCCCTCCCTTGCCTCACAGTGGTTTGGTCCACCGCGCACGTCACACTTGTGTGTATACAAGTCCGACAGCGCCGGCGGGAGAGAATACAGTTCTTCAGACAGTAGTTGAGAGGAGTTCTAGTAAGTAGGCTGTCATGGCTATTTTATTCAAAAACATCGGATGAAGTGATTATTTTTTCTTTAATACAGACGATGCTGAATAATTAATCATAACAACAACAAAAAAAATTATTAACTGATACATTTTTCTCCGTGAGTCCTCTATGTTAGCGATTATAATGTTACCTAGCTTGTTTGCTAGCTTGTTTATGATAGCTTGTTGGATACCAAGTCACCCACACCAACTACAACTAACATTGTGATAAGCATAAGTGCTAACTGTAATAAGGTTAGTAGATTTACTGTTGTGTGTTGGGTTTTGCTCAGTGTGTATTCATCGTATTTTGGTGACTTGGTTGTAAACAACTTCAAAAATATTGCAATAAATAAATGGTTTCCGAGCAGCTGCAATCAAGCCTTACATCACCAAGTGCAATGCAAAGCATCGGATGCAGTGGTGTAAAGCACACCGCCACTGGACTCTAAAGCAGTGGAGATGTGTTTTCTGGAGTGACGAATCACACTTCTCTGTCTGGCAATCCGATGGACCAGTCTGGGTTTGCAGGTTGCCGGAGAACTGTACTTGCCTGACTACATTCTGCCAAGTGTAAAGTTTGATGGAGGGCTGATTATGGTGTGGGGTTGTTTTTCAGGGGTTTGGCTTGGCCCCTTAGTTCCAGTGAAAGGAACTCTTAATGCTTCAGCATACCAAGACATTTTGGACAATTTCATGATCCCAACTTTGTGGGAACAGTTTGGTTATGACCCCTTCCTGTTCCAACATGATTGCGCACCAGTGCACAAAGCAAGGTCCATAAAGACATGGATGAGCGAGTTTGGTGTGGAGGAACTTGACCGGCCTGCACAGAGTCCTGACCTCAACCCGATAGAACACCTTTGGGATGAATTAGAGCCGAGACTGTGAGCCAGGCCTTCTCGCCAACATCACTGCCTGACCTCACAAATGCGCTTCTAGAAGAATGGTCAAAAATTCCCATAAACACACTCCTAAACCTTGTGGAAAGCCTTCTCAGAAGAGTTGAAGCTGTTATAGCTGCAAAGGGTGGGCTAACTCCATATTAAACCCTACGGATTAAGAATGGGATGTCATTAAAGTTCATGTGCACGTAAAGGCAGGCGTCCCAAAACTTTTGGCAATATATATATTGGACACTCTTTAAGTGACGATATTGTGGTTTTACTCTAATAAGCCCAAACTAATACAGCTCAGCTGAGAAGGGAGACAGACAGAAAGAGAAAAAGATATAATGATGGCATGACTAAATGTCACACCATCTTCTGAGGATTAACTGAACCTGCACCTGTAGTGTCAGCCTAGCAGATGGATTTAGAAGTGTTTTCCTTTCCTTCTCACTGCAAAACTGCCTGTATATATGATTATGTCAACACTTTACAATAAGGTTCATTAGTTAAAATTAGTTAACTACATTAGTTAACATTAACTAATAATCAACTGCACTTCTATAGCATTTATTTCTCTTTGTTAATGGTAATTTCAACATTTACTAATACTTTATTAAAATCAAGAGTTGTATTTGTTAACATTAGTTAATGCAATGTGAAGTAATATGAACAAACAATGAACTGCTGTGTTTTAATTAACTAAAGTTAAAGATTAACAAATTCAGTAACAAATATATTGCTTATGGTTAGTTCATGTTAGTTAATACATTAACTACTGTTAATAAATGAACGTTATTGTAAAGTGTTACCAAGATTTATGCTCAATACATTGGCAACTGCCAATCTCTGACTTTTGCTCATGACATGAGTTTGGAAAGGTAAACAAATTATCAATATTGGCAAAGATTACTAATAAGATAAAGGATGCAATTAAACAACATTTTGAAATAATGTATAGGATCCAAACTGTGTATAGTGATATGTAAACTTCTTACAGTAAAATAACATTTGTTAAAAATGTACATGCAACCTGCAACCGCCCATATAGTTGGCTGTCCCTAAATAAAAGAGCCATGAATAAGGAATGATAATGGCTCCTCTACAATTGGACTCAGGCCACGCAGAGCACATCTTCAGCCCCAGAGCCAGAGCCAGAGCCACTGCTGCCTCCAGGAATACCAATGAGAGTTTGAGGTTCCAGCAACTGAAATCAAAGACAATGAGATGCAGCCAATTTTTTTTTTTTTTTGAGATCTTTTATATGTTGTGCAGTATGTTTGGGTCTATGTTTTGCTTGAAGGCACCTAGACCCAGCAAGTCCAATAAGAGCTTCATCTGTGACCACAGTTATCATATTACTGTATGCTTTGAAAAGGCTTACAATGAGCATTCAGAGTTTCATTTCATACATTAATATCTGTGATATCCTGCTGAACAAGGAAAATGAGACTAGCACAGATGGGCTTATCCATTCTGAGTGCCTCCCAGTGGCTTCACACCTGAATATGACCCACACAGGTCGGTTTCAGTCCAAACTTCATAGCAGGTGTAGGTGGCGCATGAATGGCTCCTTAGATGTCAGCCGACTGCCTCCCAATTAACTAAGTGTGTGGTAAACAAACTGCTCCATCATGCAGTATAGAAGCAGCAGACAGATCTATGAAGTGATCTATGTGGTGATACTAGAAGCTGCCCAGACGAGAAACACTGAAAATCCCAAAGCAGTGCTACTTGCATGGACATTCAAGCACCAAGCAGAGACACACAATGTCAATGATGATGGATGATCATGGATGTACTCTGCGCAATCAGCCAGTCATATGCATGGTTGTATTACATCGTATTTCATAAAGTTTCCTTTGTGGACCAGGGTTGAAGAACTTCGTTTTACAAAATACTTTACTTTTGTTTAATTTTGTTTAAATTGCAATTCATAAATAAGATAAAGGACATTCGTGATAGTAGCCTGTGCCAAGTGCCACAGAAAAGTACTTTACTTGATCAATGATCGTAAACTATACTGGGTAAATCATTAGCATGTGCTTTAAGCTGACTGGACAAACACATCTTTTTATGTGTTTTTAATGTCATTTTATATTAAATAAAAATACTTAAATATTACAGGAGTTCCATTAATAAAATGCACTTTTTTAAATCGAGCTGTTCAAGAGCTGACCTGTTCATAACATGTTTTAGAAATATTTTGCACATAAATGTGCACAATATAATGTACTAAAGTAATACATGTTTTTATTTTTTAAATATTTTTAACCATATTTCTTATTGTTACCGTAAGCCATACATATGTAAACATATGATTGGCTGCCTTAGCTAAGAATAACTGTAAGAAAGAAATGTTTCTGCTGTCTCTTCTAACTAGTCATCTTGAATAAGATTTCATATTTCAAAATGTGCTTCTGCCTGAATTCTCTGACTGGCAGTATGCTCATCAAAATCTGCATGTTTTATGCTCTTCCTGTCTTGGTGCTGAGTGGACCACCACCTGCTACATGTGTCCTTGCCCCGAGCCAAGTCAACAGACAACGGACTGTTCAGTCACCTAAATACAAATGCAGCATCCCTCCCACTGATGAAAAGAGTAGCATTCTAGATGCACAGTATAAAAGCAATTCAGAAAACTATACTGCTTGTTGAGATGAATAATTTTAGTGATGTGCCTTGTGTTCCAGTTACACCAGGCTTGGATATTTTTATTTAACATCTATTTCAGTGTGACAATAAGTGTGTCTCCAAAAGATATTTGTCCACAGAGATCAACATGCCCTCCAAGACGTTTACCTCCCCTCTGACTAATGACTAACCAGGTGAAGTGACTTTAGAGATTAGCCCTCTTACTTCCCACCTAGAGCACATCTCACTTGAGATAATAGTGGCATCTGTCCAAAACACTCATTTGCATAAGATTTACCTTGTGTGTTGAGAGAAGCTTAACACAAATTTCATTAACCTACGGGTTAAAAGAGTTTGTACCTCTAATTTCTCTGCCTGTCAACTACAGCCACAGAATTCACAGCAACTAGATTCCATTTTTAAATCTCAATCACTGGAAAACCAATGGGGAAAAAGCCTAGAACCTTTATGCTATAATTAGAAATATACAAATTTATTCCTCTCTCAAATACAGTCATGGTTTATCAGCTAATCCGCAACAATTACTTCATCTCTAATAACAAAGGACATATGGCTTCAAGGTAAAAGTTAATGAGAGACTGTGATAAAAAAAAATCCAATTTAGTTGCTTTAGAATGCTAAATTAGAAATTATTTTGTGGTATTGGTGTGGTATGGAAAAAGCAAACATATATGTTACCCTCGTTCCCTGAATGAGGGAACGGAGACGTTATGTCAGAACGATTGACGAATTGGGATCTCGCCTGAGAGCCCAATCACCTTCGACTGTAAACTAAACGAGCCAATGGACATTGGCATGCGAGATTTGCATCGCGCACTCCACCCTGCGAAGGAAGTGTTTTCACTGTGGAGCGGTACAGCAATGGTGGCGACTGGACGTAACGTCTCCATTCCCTCCTTCATCGAAAGAGGGTGACATACGTAACCGAGACTTTCCCTTACAGCCAGTCATGTTCGATGTTACATCAGAACGACTGATGAATTGGGATACCAACCAAAAGGCCACTATTGCTGCCCCTTCCATTGCCCTGTATAAGCCGCCAAAACCCCCCGCGCCTGCTGGGACAGAAGGAAGGACAGGGCTTACACAGAGAAGTGTCTATCACTGCTGTTCTGTAGAGACAGATGGATAACACTGGTAAGGGACCTGCAGGCATTTTCGGTCAATGAATCAAGCCTGAAGTTTGAACCGGCCTACTCTCACATAATTCTGAGACCTTGGCTCAGATACGTGCCCAAGGTTCCTACGACGCCTTTCAGGGATCAGGTGTTGAAACTGCAAGCACTGCCCTTCTCTGCTCTGTCCGATACACAGAGCTTTAGGACCTCAGACCAGCTCTTCATCTGCTATGGAGACCAGCAGAAGGGAAAAGCTATATATGTAGCACTGCCCTGATTGGGCAGTCCATATGTGTAATTTCCACATATTACCTCTTACGGGAGTATGCTTCCCCTCTTAAAGGAACACGCCACTATTTTTTGAAAATGGGCTCATTTTCCAACTCCCCTAGAGTTAAACAGTTGGGTTTTACCGTTTTCGAATCCATTCAGCCGATCTCCGGGTCTGGCGGTACCACTTTTAGCATAGCTTAGCATAGTTCATTGAATCTGATTAGACCAATAGCATCTCACTCAAAAATGACCAAAGAGTTTTGAAATTTTGCTATTTAAAACTTTTCTCTTCTGTAGTTACATTGTGTACTAAGACCGACGGAAAATGAAAAGTTGCGATTTTATAGGCCGAAATAGCTAGGAACTATACTCTCATTCCGGCGTAATAATCAAGGAACTTTGCTGCCGTACCATGGGTGTAGCAGGCGCAATGATATTACGCAGCGCCTGAAAATAGGCTAACTTCCATCAACATAACCAACGTAACCACCTGCTTGCACAGAGAGCGTGCCTTGCAACCATGGAGACATTTGTGAGAGACGATTCAGAAGACATTTACTTTTGTGCAGATCCTGAACCGTATCTATTTGAACCGGAATACACTGAAGATGAGCTTTTGGAATGTGAAAGGCAAGAAAGTGTATATGCCGACCAAAAGTGAGTGCCTGTGTTGTAGCGAGTGGGACCAGGTCTTGCCATCGATGGCAAGGGTCGATCTACCTGATGAGGAAGTGGCATGTGTTGCAACATCCGAGGAACATCCTGCAGTGGTCGATTTTTTTTTTCGGTTTGACAAAATAATCTGGAAAAAACTTCCCATGCCGAGTGGACCTGACGTCCAGCTATCGCTAGAGTAAGTGATTCCTGCAATCATTACAATGCATGACTCAAAGATTTAGAATGCATCACCTCAAAAAGGCGATGAAAATGTATGATATTGATGACATCACCACAGCTCTGTTCTGACTTGTCAGACTGACAGTGTTACAGTTGACCCCACATTAACTTACAACTCTCCCTGGTCTCCCCCTATGTTAATTAGTGAATGTGCTGATTATTGGATAAGTTCCAAACAACATCCAAACTCTGTATTATGCATGGACATCAGCATATCCATCAGAATAATGTTGTTAAAACATTTTTGTATATTTTAAATGTAAAAATGTTTAAATGTTTTTTTTTTTCAAAGTTAATGCAATGTTATTTAGTGCTAAGCAGAAAAAAAATATATACATCACATATGAGCTGAATGAAAATGTCTGAGCGCTGAAATTCATAATTTCTAACTATATAGTATACATTTTATTCTTTTTATCTACTGTATGACTAACACTCTGGATATTTAAACAGCAATTTACGCCAACCTCTTTAATGCACGCACACACAACACCAAGTATAACAGAAAACTGTGTATAGGTCACTAGTGCTCTTAGAATTGTGTGGTAAGTGATAAATCCTGACAGTAATTAAAGGAAGGGGTACTCTTTTCACTGAATTGGTACCTTTCAGGACATTCATCAAATTGTGCCTGTGGGTAAGACTTAATTTCTCTTTAAAAGCATAAAGGAAAATAATCTTTGCACACAGCCGCTTCAAGTCTTATCTGTAGTACTAATGGTTGTACAACCCAGAGTACAAATTAGTTTAGGAATAATCAGCAGTTAGCTGGGCAGAAATAGGCGATAATTAAACTTTAACCTGAAGGAAAAATTCTCATTTAGATCATATAATGGCTTTAGCAATGGACAACTCTATTTTACTGTTCTGTCTTCCTCATTAACCTGCTCTTGAAACCCAACAGAAACACTGAATTGATTATTATGAACAGTCTAATTTTCAAAGTCAGCTTCACATACATTTTTGTCCAAGCTATTAAGGATATGCTTATTAAGGCTTCAGTGGGCCTTACTGTCCTCTGATAAGAAATATGAATGTTCAAGCCTAAAGTGTCATCCAGTCACCGTGATTTTGCCAAGTAAGACATGCTCCTGCCTCAACATATTTTGTTAATCCTGGAACAACATTCCTGTCCGTAAAATTTAGTTAGATCCCCTAAAACTAACCCATAACTTATCCCTAAAACCATAGGGAAATGATAGCTGAATAACACTGATGTAGAAGCACTTAACCCTGGTTGTAAGCCTAAAGTTGACAAAGTGTAAACTTGTCCCTCAAGCCTACATTTACATTTATGCATTTGGCTGACGCTTTTATCCAAAGCGACTTACATTGCATTATACTATACATTTGTATCTGAGTATGTGCAATCCCTGGGATCGAACCCATGACCTTGGCATTGCTAGTGCCACGCTCTAACCACTGAGCTACAGGAAAGCCTGATTAATTGATTGGAATGTTGTTCCAGGATCAACATATATGTACTTGCAGAAATCATGTTCACCGTCATCCATACTGACCTTTCCCATAGTTGAAGTGGAGTTTAATGGCTTTGCCTTGGTTGATGTGAAGATACGTGAACCCAATGGCAAACATAAGCAAAACGAGCAGCAGAAGGAGTTTGAACTGCTTGCGAATCTTCTTCAGAGGAAAGCGCATCCTCATCACAGTAACATCACCCACTCAGTGGAAAATTCAGACCGGTGCCCTTCAGTGTTGATCTTGTACAGCTAGAATTTCAAAAGATGTTGAAATGATCTGCTTCACACTCACAATACTGATAACAGTTTAGATTAGAACAGATTTAGACTTGCTAATGAACATCTAAAAACTGTTTCCTTTATAATTAATGAACATATACAACAATGGCATTCAAAACTTCCCCACCACATTCGAGTCTGATGTACTAAAGGATATTCATTATAAATGACATTTACATGGTTATGCCTACATTTGAAATAAATGTCACAGGCAGTTATTATTTCTTTGATAATCGTGAATACTTACCGTAGACGTGTTTTTCTCAGTAAAACTACCATGTCTAACCGGTGTCACCACAGAAGATGTGTGTGTGTTGGTTGATGTTGCGCTGTTCCACGTCTGTCTTGACTGCTCATTTGAGTCCAACCAGAACAATATTCCGTACAAAAAGAGAGACTGCTCGTCATTTCTGTAATTATAAGTGTCGATACAGGTAAAACATACACGGGTTTGGTGATGCAGCCGTCAGACTTACTGTACACACTTATTTCCTTTTCGATATGTCTTCATTCACGGAGGTTTTCAAGTCTGTTACTGCCATAGAGTACCGCACACAGTGGAAGTGTTAAATTAAATTAAAAATGTTTTCGGTTTATTGTAAAAAGAGCGACGAAAACAAATAAAGCTCTGCTTGTGTTGATGAAACATCGCTGTTTTCTGGTTTTGTCTCAGTGTCTCTTCTCGTGCTGGTATTCACGAGCACGCTTTTGTTTCCCCTCTCTGTTTTACAGTCTAAAATCGACTGCAAACATCTTCGTGTGAAGCCATCTAAATCCTCGTGTTGAGTCCTTTTTGTTTTGGTGTTCTCTGCTATTAAAGAATGAAATATTTCCCCAGCATCAGCGCACTTGCCCGACCGCATCCCATAGTTGCATCCTGGTTTTCATCAGTGGTCTGATTTGATGGATAGAGGGAGCTGTTACCTCACCTTCATGAGCGTACAGTCACAGCGCAAGTTAGCCTATGTCTGAGACTCCTGCTCAGTAGGCTATAGTAATAAGCTATTCCTACCATTTAGTGTTTTGGGTTATGAAAAAATCAAAAGTTCGTAAAAGGGAAGTTGTCAAAATCATACAACTCAATGGCATTAATTATTAATACTAATAGACTTCTAATATAAACTTGAATACTTTTTGCATTCATCAAGTGACAATATGTGCCCTGATATTATGTGATACAATATAAGTGTAATTTCATAATAACATAAGCTTATAGGGTCTATTATAAAGCTAATAGTGCACTTTTAATTTAGATAACTTGTTTTTAAAGGACACACTTAAAATAATTTTCTAATTGAATCAAACATTCTTTTTTTTTATATTACTAAACTATCATTAAAAATCCTGCATAACAAGGTGGAAAATTATGTATATGTTTTAATTATAGATGTGGTATTAAACATTTTTTGGGGGAAAAATATATTTCACATTATTTTAGATAACTTCTATCATATTGTATGAGAAACATTAGAATACAATTATTATAAATGTTTTTAAATCTAATTATTTTAGCACACATTTTGTGAAAAATATTTACTCTGAGGACACGAGGAAATGACCACAGCCCAATAAATCAAAAATATAATATAGGCCCTGATACTATTCATATAGCAAAGCGTTAGAGCTAATGTGATGATATACAGTGCATAGAAAGTCATCATACCTACACTGTAAAAAAAAAAAATTATAATAATAAAAAATAAATCCTAATTTTACAGAAAATAACAGATTTTTTCAGGTCGTTTTCTTTTATTTTTAAATTGTAGTCAAAACTCTGTAAAATTATCTCTAAATTAACAACATGGCTGTTATTTTAAGTATGAAATTAATGACAAATTACAGTAATTCACATTTTTTATACAGAAAAATTACAGTATTTTTATACAGTATTTTTCTGTTTTCTTACATTACTAACAAATGAATGCAAAATTACAAGAATGATCTGTAATAACAATACAATAACAAAACAGTTTGATGATAAAACGGTCAAATGACTGGCAGCAACGGCTGCCAAACAAAAACCACTAAATCAAAGAAAAATCTCCTTATTTAAATAAGCTGAAAACACGGTCACGTGACGGCCAGCAACAGAAAATTAAACACTAACAGATCTCTCTAGATCTCAGCATCTTCACTTATTACAGTCCAGTTTGAATTTCTTTCATACAAAACTTCTTAATGAGAATGAACAGAGGTTAAGATGTTGATGTTTTATTGAAAATAATAAAAGTTTGAAATACCATTATGGAGGTAAACGTTTGTTTTAGATGCGCTCAACTTTTTAAATTCAGTTTTTCTCTTCCTGCTTTAACTGAGTGTTTCTGAAGCACATTTGTTATAACAAAAATTGCAAGAGAAATTCTGGTCAGATGAAGTAGGTTACTTATTGATGAGAATTCAGTCATCATATAGTGGCCTGATTCACTGATCTCATCCAGGGTCAGAACTCTGAGTATATTAGCTGTTAGTTTTGTATTATTTACATCAGCTTTGTGATTTTATGAAATCATCAGATAAAAAAAAAAAGGTATTATTTTCAGCTGTGTCTTTTAGGCTCACACATCAAGAATCAGCATATGAACCTCAACAAGCTTTCTTGTGATATTCAGAGTTGATCTGATTATCTGAAAATTTTGTTACCATTGTTGAGGTTCATATGCTGATTCTTCATGTCTGTGTGTGTCTACATGATATTGTAAAAATAATTTATGCATAAAGCCTCAAAAACTTTCACAATATTAAAGAAAGACAGTATTTATGCGGTAGTATTCAAGAGCTTAAATTATGAGATGTTATTAAATCTAAACAATGTTCTCAGAGATCTGACTCAGAGAGATTGGTGAATCTGGCTACTATATGATGACTGAATCATCAATAAGTAACCAACAGCATCTGATCAGTTTTTCTTCTCGCAATTTTTCCTATAACAAATGTGATCCTGGACCACAAAACCAGTCATAAGGGTCAATTTTTTTAATTGAGATTTATACATCATCTGAAAGATGAATAAATAGGCTTTCCATTGATGTATGGTTTGTTAGGATATGATATGATGGCCGAGATACAACTATTTGAAAATCTGGAACCTGAGAGTGCAAAAAAAAAATTCTAAATATTGAGAAAATTGCCTTTAAAGTTTTCCAAATAAAGTCCTTAGCAATGCATATCCACTCACAAAAACAAATTTTTACATAATATCCAAATGACTTTTGGCATAAAAGAAAAATCAATAATTTTGACCCATATAACGTATTGTTGGCAATTGCTACAAATATACTCATGTGACTTATGACTGGTTTTGTGGTCCAGGGTCACACCTAGAAACACAGTTACAGCAACCACAGAAAAACTAAAATTAAAAAGTCAAGGGTCAAGAAAAGCAAGCCCAACTAAAGCAAATGTTTACCTCAATAACGGTGACTACAAACTTTATTATTTTCAATAAAACATCAACATCTAAACATCAGTTAATTCTTAATAAGAAGCTTTGAATGAAAGAAATAAAGTCAGAGTGGTTTGTAATAAATGAAAATGCTGAGATCTAGAGAGATCTGTTAGTGTTTAATATTCTGATTCTGAACATTTTTTTTTTAGGTTACCATTGTGCTGAAGACCAGAGCCTGTGCTTCAGTCAATGATGAGCCCAGAAACACTGATGTTATGCTGCATGTTGCTTTATTTAAAGGCAGTAATTGTGTAGTTGCTGAAGCATTGATAGTTATATCAACTCATGCATGTGTACTATTGCTAACTATATATTAACTGCAAAAGATTTGCATTGTTCAGAGAGTGTTTCACAATAATAATCCTGGAAATACCTGTCTTTTTGGAAACATCTGTACTAGGTTTGCACACCTAGATTGGGGAATATTTGCCCATGCATCCTTGCAGAATTGCTCTAGTTGTGGGGCAGTTGTGGCCTAATGGTTAACGAGTCGGACTTGTAACCCAAAGGTTGTGGGTTTCAGTCTCGTACTGGCGGGGGGAGTGAATGAACAGCGCTCTCTTCCACTCTCATTACCCACAACTGAGGTGCCCTTGAGCAATACACCTAACCCCCAATTACTCCCGAGGTGCCGCAGAAAAAACGGCTGCCCACTGCTCCGGGTGTGTGTTCATACTGTGTGTGTGCTCTTGGATGGGTGAAATGCAGAGCACAAATTCAGAATATGGGACATCTTGGCCACAGGTCACGTCATGTCACTTTCACTTAAGTTCAGTCAAAATCCAGCAATGGACTGCTCTCTTCAAGTCCATCCACAGATTTTTGGATTTAAGTCAGGGCTTCACAGTAGGTAGCCTATGGTGTGTTGGTGTTTGTTGGGTGGTGTACTGTGTTTGCTATTCGCCAAACATAGCGCTTGGACTTTAGTCCAAAAAGGTCAATTTGGTCTCATCAGACCATAGCACCTTTTGCCAGATGGCATCAGAGTCTTAGTCTTACTTGTACTATGGAAAAACACACCTGAGTGTGGCACTTTTTCAGGAAAGGCTTCTTTTTTTCAGTGTTGTTTGGCGAAAAGCAAACACAGCACACCACCCAAAACATACCATACCTACTGTGAAGCATGGAAGTGGCAGCATAATGTTGGGGGTGTTTCTCTTCAGCGGGGACTGGGTGATTAGTCAGGATTGAAGGGAAAACGTAAATGTAAATGCCAAGTATATCGAAATTCTTGAGAAAAACCTGTATCCCTCTGCTAGACAACTGAAGATGGGCAGGTCATTCACCTTCCAACATGACAATGATCCTAAACATACCGCCAAATGAACAACGCAGTGGCTTTAGGATAGGAAGGTGAATGTCTTTGAGTGGCCAAGTCAGAGCCCTGACTTAAATCTGATAGAACATCTGTGGATTGACTTGAATAGAAATGTCCATTGCCGCTTACCACGGAATTTGTCTGAACTTGAGCAATTCTGCAAGGAAGAATGGGCAAATATTCCAAAATCCAGGTGTGCAAAGCTAGTAAAGTAAAGATTGATGGCTGATGACTTTTCCAACCCTGTTAAAGGTGCACTATGTAAGATTTTCTGTCCGCTAGAGGTCGCTAGAGGCCTTTTAGTATGTCACAGTCGCAGGCACAGCTTCCGCTTTTCCGGCAGCTCTGTTTATCATATTAGATACATTTGAGTGTGTTGAAAATGTTTTAACGCTACTCTGTGCGCTCGCTCTGTGGCTACTGTGAGACACTGCTGCACACTGCAGTAAGCTAAATTTTATATCATATTAATAAATGCTGGGTGGCTTGTGTTGATAAATGGCATGCAATTCATTTTAAAACGTATTGCATGATGGAGAAAAATCTGTATTACTGTTACTAAAAATAAAGCTACATCTGATTATGCTATGTTAGCTACTTGACAAAATAGTGTCAATTTTGTGTACCATGCTTTACCTTGTACCAGGCATGGTAAAGCATGGTACTCACAAAAAAAAATCAAGAAAATTTGATTTAAACAATAAGACTAAACGTGTTGAGCAATATAACAACAATTAATTTTCTGTCTATGAATGTAACCAAACAGTTGTTCCTTTGCCTATTAAAAACATGTAATATATTAAAGCGTCTTTGGTGTTTCCATGGTTTCGACAAAATAAAACCGGAAACCGAGGGTAACGCAGGTATGACGTCATTGACAGGCGACTTCCCACACGTAAAATTGCAATTTTCTCACGATTTACAAATAGTTGCTAACATTTGGGATGTTGTAAGTACTCAAGTGAACAAAATCTATAACACGGGCCTAGTGGTTTTTGGATATTTTACTTGCAAAATTCTTACATATTGCACCTTTAATGGCTGCAATGAAAGCAAAAGGTGGCTCTATGAAATATTACATCAGGGAATTTGTTATTCTAGTTTTTCAGTTTTTTATTAATTTTCAGAACTTGCCTTTTTCTTTCATTACTTTGATGTTGTAAGGCAAAATTTGTAAATTAAGCTGGAAAAGTTTTTTTATTTATTTATTTGATTTCAGGCTTTACGACAAATAAAGTATTTCAAAGGGGTATGATGCTTTTCTATAGGCACTGTATATCCAATCACAAGTAAACTGTTCATCTTAGTGTTTATATAAATTAGCTCTTTATATGTTTAAGAGAGTTTTATGTAGTATATGGGTAAGATGATATTTGCAGCATTTCTGTTTTGAACCATTGCTAAAACTCTACTGGAATAGTTTATTATTAAAGGCTCATAGAGGAGGGCTGGATAACAGCCCTATTCATTCAGGCACCTATAACCTTTCAAAGCTGCTGTCTGTCTTCCTTGTTTGGGATGCTGAAACACCAAGGCAGAGTCATGATAAACCCGTCTTTAAATGGATAACCTCAGGCATAAACCAGGAGGAGAAAGAGAGGTGTAATCTCAACCTTTCCATGCAAGTGCTAACGTTCAGATTGTAAGGGTTATAAACTGTAAGAGTTGATTTAGTCTCAGTTCAAAGGAGCTGAAAAAAATCAGATCAAAGCTGAATATGAATTGACAAGATTGCCGGTCCAGCTGCTTTATATCTTTAACTGCTATCTTTAAACTTGATCTTAAAAATAAATCTCTCCTTTTCTTTTTTTTTTTCTTCTTCAGATCAAACATAGTTAAAGGCCAGGGAAAATCACACTGAGTAGATCACAATGCGGTCCAATAACCTTTTTAGTATAAAGTGTTTCATTGCAAAATGCTCAATTATGAAGATGAGTAATGATGTGTCATCTTTCTCATGTCTGCTCTATTTCTGTCAGCCCATCATCATCATCTCTCTCTCTCATTGAGGCTCAATTATGATGTATGGCACTCACAATCTGCCAAGGCATGGCATCCATCACACAAACCTGTGTCACCACATGCTGTCAGTGTCCTCCGAGAGCAGGAAACAGACATGAAAGATACTCATATTACAGGTCTGATGATGCTAGCAAATATCTCACTCGGGTATGAATCTCTGGCGTGTTCTCACTGGGTGGAAATCTAAAACAGTGCTGCTCCTACAATGTAGTTCAGCAGAACACGTTTTCTATGCGTAAAAGTACGAAATAATGCGATGGATTATAATGCTATTAAACCTTTGTTGAAAATATGACACATAACTAAAACGTGGAATGAAGTGCGAATGAGGAATCATTGAGGATACATTGTAAGCAAACGGTTAGTTTACAGAGCCCTCTTGTGGTCACACTGAGCACTGGCGTATTGTGTGTTTCAAAATAAATCTGCACAGCCCAATCCAGATTAGAAAAGTTCTATTTCTGCAAATCTAATTCAAACATAGAATAACAAAGTAAATAGGTATATACTATATACAGACTGAATAAAACCAAAACCTTTTGGTTGGAGTTCTCAAAACTCCTTAAAAAAGGAATGTACACTATCCATAACTCAAATAATGCACTGAAATATTTTGAAAACAAAAAAAAACAACAAAAAAAAAAACAACTGATAACCATGACATTTATCAAGCGGCATCTGACAGAGTCCACACTGTAATAGATTTTAAAACCATCAATATCTTAATACAATGGCAAAATAAATAATGCATTGCTCATTTCAGACTTACAATAGGTTTACACTGTTATTCTGAGAGGCAACACAGCTGCTTAAAAATGCTTAGTGAACATGTTTAAAGATGTGATAATAAATGACTGTATAATTACTTTAGAATACTTAATTCCTCTGTTTCCATTCTATTTTCTCTGTTTTAGATTAAAATTGTAGTTTTTGTACTGGTCTACATATAATGATGAGAAACATGATCTGGGAAAACAATTCATATGTAACCTCAAAGCATGAGTTTGTGAAACCAGTTGAAATAAACCTGAAGCACTTCCTGGGTACAGCCTTCTAGGACCAGTTAGTTGTTTTTAAAAAGTAGGCCTATGCTAGATGAGGCCATCAGAAAGCAAATCTGACATTAAAGTCATTTATGTTGCACATACAAAATCCTATAAGCGTTAAAATACAATACTCTAAAAAGCTAAATGTACAAAATGAAGAACGTACAAATACCAAATGTACAGAAATTTGTGGTTGGAAACAACCAGAAAAATATTGTTCAATCTTGTTAAAGGCCATGTTTAATATTGCCACCAGCATTTCTATATATAACTTAAATTGCAAAGACACTGCAGCTGTCTCAATGAAACTGTGTCAGATCATTTTGAGCCATACTGTTGCACATTCAGTTAAACTATTTTGTGGTGTTTTCTATCAGAATAATAAATATTGGCTTGTGGACACTGCAAAATTACCATAAAGCTGCTATCAACAAACAATTCACATCACAAACGGAGCCTATTCGATCATGACCATTAAAATTACCACACAATACAAGTATATTACTCTGTACCTATCAGAAAGGGTAAGCTACTGTGTTATTCAACCTGGAGTGTAATGTGATATTAACAAATAATTACAATATTTTGTCTAGCCACAGCATATTAGCCACTTGTTGACTTCGAATGGTGAAAATCGCTGCAGTGAAAATCAGTCATTTTGCAGTGTGGTTCAGAACATTACAGCTATCACCATTTCATTATATTAGGACACAGAAATTGCAAAGACATCAGCGGTGTTGTGGTGTTATTAAGTGAAGGTTCTGTGCAAACCATATCCAACTCAGACCCCTGGTTTCACAGACAAGGCTTAAGCTAGTCCTAGACTAAAATGCATGTTTGAGCTGTTTCAACTGAAAGCAACTTGCACTGACATATCCTAAAATATGCCAGTGTAATTGTTTTGTCTCAAGATGCACACCAATAAAGTTTTTTTCTAGGGTACATTTATAAAAGCTACTTAAATGTCCTAATTAAACTAAGGCCTAATTCTGGCTTAGTCTAAACCCTGTCTGTGAAACCAGGCCAGAGAGTGCGGAAGAAAAGTCAGAAGGCAATTGTTCATAAAACAACTGGCTATATACTGAGTTGTGTATTAAACAGTGAGCCAGCTCACTTTTTTATGAAGACTTTATCTTGGTCAAATGTGCCAGCTGTGATGTTTGTGCAAATGCGGCTGGATTCAACCAGAACAAACTTGAGCTGCTGAACAGTCAAATATTAAAATACTTGCTATATCAATAATGCTTTCCACAGGAACACTAGCAAAGCACTTGAATAAAAGTTAGTCAGCAGCTTAAAATGTCTCTGACTTGGGCAAGTGTTGGCTGGAATTGGATGGGTGTTGAATCAGAGGGTCTGAATGGACTGTGGGGATTCGTTTGGCAGGTAACTGTGACTGATCACAGGCTGTTGAGGTTTTGGGCGATATAGAGAGTCTCTCTGAAGATTTGTCCATATTCTGACTTTCATCATCTTGCACCTCTCCAATTTCAGAACTGGATATACCGGAAGGCTGCATGGAAACAGATTGGAAATTGTCTGAGGGTAAGTCACCCTCCACACTGCCCCCTGCTGTCTCTGAAGTGTCCTTCTCCAAGTTTTGAGATGTTTGTGAAGTAATTTCACCAGGTGATGATGTTTCCGCCACTATTGGCAGTGGAGTAGAATCATATAGCTCCGGTTGGTTTTGGGTCTTATTAAGCTCTGGGACAGGAGGTTCGTATGGAGGAGGCCATTCCCCGCCATCCTCAGGGGCTCCTATAATTCCGTCAGGTGTGAGGGGAATCTGGTTGTGCACTAGAACGGGGTCGGGTGAGGGGAGGGGTGACATGCTGCCGGTGCCTCCATCTTTGTAAGGCTTCTTGTCCTGTGGAGGGCTGTCATCCAGAATGATGGACTCCTGCTGTAGAGAGATGTGCAGAGAGACTGGTGGCCGTTTCATGAGCTGGGCTTTGTTGGGCGTATCTTCTGAGGGGCTCGTTTTGAGCCTTTTGACCGGAGTCAGAACTACAGGCAGCTCCAGACCCAGAGGTTTCCGTGGAAACTCATCAGGCTTAGCTGCGAACACAGAAATAATGAACTAGAGTGGACTGAAAATGTAGGTGACCTACATGAACTGTGGCCAAAAATATATTTATTTTTTCATTTAATTTATGCTGTGAGGTGGATGGAGCACTGCATGTGTTTTCATTAATGTTAATATACAGTATGATTAACAAAATAATGAATACAGATTTTACTATTAAATTAAATGTATTCCTGTGGTGGCAGAGCTGAGCCATTACTCTAGTTTTCAGTATCACATGATCCTTAATAAATCATTCTAATATGCTGATTTTGTGCCCAAGAAACATTTCTTAATATTATCAATGTTGAAAGTGCTGCTTCATATTTTTGTGGAAACCATGATACGTTTTTCAGGATTCCTTTATGAACAGAAAGTTTTATCAGCATTTATTTGGAATAAAACATCGTTTGTAACATTATAAATGTATTTACAGTACTTTCACTTTTGATCAATTGTATGTGTCCTTGCTGAATAAAAGTATGAAGTATTCCCTGGGGCTTGTAACCCGAAGGTTGCTGATTCAATTCTCGCACCAGCAGGAATTGAAGGTGGGGAGAATGAATGAACAGCGCTTTCATCCACCTTCAATACCATGACTGAGGTGCTCGAGCAAGGCACCAAACCCCCAGTTGCTCCCCGGGCGCTGGAGCAAATTGGCTGCCCGCTGCTCCGGGTGTGTTCACTACTCACTGCTGTGTGTGTGTGTGCACTTGGATGGGTTAACTTACTGACCCCAACTTTTGAAAGGTACAGTATATATTAATTTATATTATGTTATAAAATTTTATATTATGTCAACTAAACAAAACATATTTAAGTAATTTTTACACATACTGTACTGTAAATGAGGGATACAAATGGTGTCTGTTTCATAGAATGACTCACAATGAGCTCTCCTAACTAAGTCAACAGTGATAAAGACATTCAAAAGAAAACACACAAGTGTGCAGCTTCATGCAGTAAAATATCATATAAAAGAAAATAGCTCAACCTGGTGGTGGGAAGTCAAGCTTCATTTTGCGAAGTTCAGACATGGATACTTTAAGCTGCTCTATGACAAGGTCATCATTGAGGTAGATGGACTCTCCGATCTTCTCCTGCAGGAACTCTCTCAGGTCCTCCAGAGACATCTTAAGCAAACGTTCTGGACATAAGTAGGTACAGTAAGTTTTTAATTTCACAGTGAAGAATCTTATGTCATTAGATTTCCATATTGTGCTGAGAGGTTTAATTTATGTCAAGACAATCAAGTCTATTATGGTTTAAAGTAAATAGCAGTTTAGTTAGCAGTTGTTAGTGGATATGGTACAGTTCGAGAACTTTGGATTAAATTGTTGTTAATTTAGTATTGTAAAAAAGAGGAACTCACTTCTGTGGAGCTGAAGGATGGTGTAAGCCATGGCTGTCAGAACTTTCTCGCCCTCCAGGATAAAGATGTCCCACAGACGTAAGGTCAGTGTGAATGGAGTCTGGAAAAGGTGACATGTTTGTGGATAAACTAAAATCCGGCAGCTCAATGCAAATGTCCTCACAGCATAATGTATAATATAAATCTGTAGAATGTCTTCATCCTCGATTATGGTTTTAAACTGGGGCCTCTGTTGGTCTAAAGCTGATCTCTCTCAGCGAGGATCCTGCCAGTCCACAAGCACAGCTCTGAAACAGAGCTGGACAGGATTCTGCAGTGCTGACAGTGGCTGCTCTCTGTCCTCCTGAGCCAAACCCACAGGATTGTGTGTATGTGCAGAGTAAACATTGAAACACCCTTGTCTGCCTGCTAATTGTACACTGCTCCCTCTATCAAGAGGCCCTGACAAAAAGAGAGGAAGAAGCACTTTCTTTCAACCTCTTTCCTTCAGTTTCTTAAACCCTAATTCCTCGTCGCCAAGTCCACTGACCTCAAACTACATTCCCATGCTTTACAATGCTGTATTGTGGCTACTTATTTGCTATTTTCAAATGAGACTGTCTCATAAATCACCAGCTTGTATTGAACCTAATGAGGTGTTTTTGATCAAATTTAAGGTCACTCAAATAAGTTGGATGTCAGAAACTAGTGGTCAGAAGCTTAGAAAAGTAGTGCACTGTGCTAATTTCAACTAAAAACAATTAGTTTGAATCTTATTAATCAGGCTTTAGACATGGTCACTCACTTTACCTAAACTGTTTTCCTCATTTAACCAAAATGTGTCCATCCATCAGAGTGTCCTTATTAGAGTGCTTCTTCAACTTCACTTTTATGTCCCCCAAAACTTACGGACCCCAAAAGTTGTAATTATTTACCATTTATTTATCATTTATTTTTACTACTCTTTAAAGATTTTAAAGTTGTTGTACTCTTAACCTAGACCTAGATTTACAATATTGCAATAAGAATATCTTATAAAAATAGAATTGAGTGTGTGTTACGATTGTTCTGTTAATGTGGTTCATTTGAGTAAGTGTGAAAGCTGCCATTTGAACCCTGGTGCGCACCAAACAAGCAGACCAAGATCCCTGAAAAGTCCACTTCCAAATGAACTCTGGTGCGTTTTAAGTGAAATATGAACACAACACGGACCAAAGACATCTAAACTAACCAAAAACAGTATGTGATGTCAAAGATGAGACTCAGAATGTTCAAGCATACCTGTTTTTTCTCATCATAGGAACTGCTTTGCCCATCACAGTTCAGCACAGGCATCAGAACCGCATTTCCTTGCAACAGATTTTTGTGTGTGACAGAGGAATTCGTGCCGCTGTTTTGAATCCTTTACACATTTTATATGATTTTCACGAGTTCTCAGCTGCTAAAAATACCATCATATGTACGCTCATGCAATGAGTGCATTTAGCACAGCAGTGTTTTGGATGTTTGGTAAGTTCAGTCACAAAATATACGCCATAAATGTTTTGTTTTTTGTTTTGTGTAATATCTGTAGGTTTGGACCAAAAGAACCAAGAGAACCAAACTACAAGTGCGAACACACCATACGAATGCTTTGCTTATGACACTCATTCCCAATTCCCCCCTCTGTGTCCATATCTACAATATCTGTCAAAATCGCTGCCTGTACAAACCTGAATGTCCACTTATCACCTCAAGATAAAGTTTTTATCTGAGCAGGTCTCACTGCCAGCATCTCTTAATATAAACACCTCTCACTTGAGCAGGTGGAATATAATCACAGTTACTATCAGAACACTGACTCACCAGTTACATTCAAATAAAGCCAAAACTCCACCTCCATTTTAGCTCATGACTCAACATTTTCAGCATTGTCTGCAGTGACCTGATTAAGCACTTTAATATACACACAGCTGATGTATCACTTCCTTGGCTTTGATGCCTAAGCTTTGCATATGATTGAGCATGTACACCTATCTACAAGTCACCGCTTACATAACACACTTGTCAGTTAGGTTACAATGCATCTGCTGAGATCAAACACTTACCCTGTCAATAAAACACTGGAGGAACCATTTAGTGCTGTAAATCCCACTGGACATCTGCTCCTTATCCTGATGCGAGTGCATATAAACAGGAAAAAAAAGGAATGAGAAAGGAAGAAAACTCAGCATTAGAGAAACTGACACACAATAAGTTATATTTAACATAACTAATCTCACAGGTTCTGATTACATTTTGCAGTCTTGTGACTGCCAAAGCAATCTTACCAAATGCTTCTTAAGTTTGGGTAAAAGTTTGGAGAGAATCTGGTCATGGTGGTTTTGGAAACGCTGAAGTTTGGGAAATCCAGGAACAAAGAATCCTGTGATGGGCAAACGTGAAAGTATGATAAAAATGTCCCAACACAAGACCAGCAACAATACCTTGTGTTCAATTCTAAAGTGTAATGTATCTCCATATAGGGTCGTTAAGACTTTTCTTTTTGAAAGAAATTAATACTTTATTAAACTGATCAAAAGTGTCGAAAAAGACATCAAAAATTTAATTATTTATATATTTTTTTCTTTTTAAAAATGCTGTTCTTTTGAACTTTCTATTCATCAAGCAATCCTGAAAAATATGTATCACCATTTCTACAAAAATATTCAGCAGCACAACTGTTTTCAACATTGATAATGATAATAAGAAATGTTACCTGAGCAGCAAATCAGCATATTAGAATGATTTCTCACATGACACTGAAGACTGTACTAATAGCTGCTGAAAATTCAGCTTTGCCATCACAGGAATAAATTATATTTTAAAATATATTTAAAAAATTTTATTTTCAAATTGTAACAACATTTCACAATTATACTGTTATAACTGTATTTTTAACACCATTAAATACAGCCTTGATATTTAATTACATTTAAAAAAATGTAATTTAATTTAAAAAAAATGAACCTTTGTCATATAGTCTTTTAAAGCTTATATAATTTGCTAGCAATTAAATCAACATTAAAATTTGCAGCCACAACCAGAATGATAGAGGAGGTCTTACCATGCATGGCATGTTTCTGATTGGTTAAAAGCTGTGACAAAGCCCAGAATGCATCTTCTTCATTCATGAACATTAACAGAATGGCAGCAATCTGACTCATGCCCTGGCAGTAACTCACTTCCTGCAGACAAGAACAGACAAAGTCAGCTATTATGTAACATCTCTTTATTAACCATAGATGTGATTGTACACTTACCGTATTGTAAACAGAGTACGCAGAGAGCACATGGAACAAAGACTGCTGCCTGTGAAGAGAAATATCAGTGTTGTCAGGCTCAAACTCTCGTGTTGCAATCTTTAATGAATGTCACACCACAGTGAAACAAACACACATCTGCAACACACAAACCAACATCCATATTTTTCCACAAAGATGCATTTGTTCCTTCAAATTACAGTGGAGCCCCTCCCATCATGTGTGAGCATTAATGACACCCTTCAAATGAGCAAGACTTTCCACTTGGCTCTCTAAGGCCTGCAATTTATTAAATCCTCAGTGACATCACTCCCATTTCTGGCCTGCTGGGGGAACAAGCTCTCAAAATCGAGAAACCAGCTCCAGAGGTTGTCTGAGAATAAGAAACTGATGCATTTTTTTCAGGAATATAATTTTGTATTTTTTTTTGTAACAATGTAAAGTCTATACTGTCACTTTTGCTCAATTTAATGCATCCTTAATGAATAAAAGTATTAATTTATTTAAAAAAAAAAAAAAAAATCGTATACATCTCAAACATTTACTGACCCCACACTTTTGAATGGTAGTGTATACTGTATACGCTGCATCATCATTGATATAGTAAATACTTGGAAATGACACATTACTAAAGCACTTACAAAACTGAGCAAATTTGTGATTTAATTTAATAATAAACAAATATACATCTGTTTTGTAAATGTGTCTTTGTATTTTATGGTCAAATCTTAGGCCCTGTTTCAAATGACACACTTGATTTGGACTTGTGGTCTCATAGCCTTCACTTCTGCGAAGTACACATAATCTGAGAGTGCCATTTAGGACAGGGTGTTAGTTACTTCTAAAATAAGTCCTCCAAGTACATTATATTTCCTATAAGAGAACTGTATGAAAATTCCATAGAAAGACAATAAATTCCATATTTGTTACAAGGTTACATGTGATCTTTTAGGCACACTCAGATAAACCATTTATGAGCCATTACTGTCATGTGAAATTTCAAGAGCTGAGTCAAGGTAAACTAAAGTGGTCTGAAAACCTATAGGAAGAATCTGTTCTCGGTTAAGTGTTTTAAATGCTCCAAAGCAGCAAATTATGGTGCTTTGTCAGTGTGCATACATTACAGATAGTGGCAGCATGTAAGTATGCTAATGTTACATCACTGAGCAGCATTATAAGATAAGTGCTGAACATGTAGAAGATGAACAGAGCAGTGCAGAAGCAGCATAGTTGTTTTCATTTCAGCGATTTTTATTGCAGAGCTGCAATGCATCAACAGTAATTAAAGTTATCTCATCACAGCACATTTTAATGCTTGCATGTTTTACTTACTTTACACCAAATCGATCCATAAACATGATGTGATTTCGAAAGGTCCTATTAATATCAAGGTCAATCTGTTTGATTTCGGGAGAGTACAGCTGGGCTTGCTCCTTCATTCTCTGTCAATCAAACAAACGGCTTTATCAAAAACAGCTTCATCTTTGACATACTACCGTGCATTACAAGATGACATTAGAAGACAAACATCTCTAGGTTTAATTATGATGTGATATATCTTGTGATATTGTATCTTGTATCTTGTGATATTATACCTAACCCCCAATCGCTCCCCAGGCGCCGCAGCAAAAATGGCTGCCCACTGCTCTGGGTGTGTTCATGGTGTGTGTGTTCAATACTCACTGCTGTTTGTGTGCACTTGGATGGGTGAAATGCCCAAATTCCGAGTATGGGACACCATACTTGGCTACACGTCACTTTCACTTTCACATTTTTTCAAGTATTCAGGACAGCTGTGTTATGCATTTACAAAACTACTTGTGTAAAACATGCAATACAGGATTTCAGCACCAGGGTACCTTGTTCAGTGATGCGGTGGAGGCGAAAAATACTTCCTGCTAGTCGTAAAATCTCAGCAGCTCTGATGGTTTGTTTAGATTGTGTTTCGTTCTCTCCCGTCTCTTTCCATGCCATGTATCAGCCATCTGTCTGTTTTCAGATCACACTCTAATCCCTTTGAAATAGCTCTACCACAACACCACTCCAGTAATCCCACTCTCACCAAACACCCGGCTTTAGGCCAGCAGAGACTCACAGCTACATTGTGTCCATAGGTCGCAGCTAAAACTGCTGAGCTATTGTGTGTGAATGTCTATGCATGGATGTTTTTATCCTGTACCTCATATTTTCCTGCATTGTCGCTCTTGACTTTCTCAACGTCCAGTAGCAGAGCCCAGGCCTGTCCTCTCAGCTGTAGTGGGATGCCTTTATACACCCTCTTAATCATCTGCACAAAGACATCAGGAGTAAGTGCAAGTGTGCGAGTGTGTGTGTGTGTTTTAAGGATCACTCTGGTTCTCATTGGAGCTACATCACAGTGTTTTCTCTGATTTTCAATGATTGCCATCTCCCAATGTGAATCTCACCCGGTCGCTGTTCCTGTACTTGCTCCAGTTCTTCAGCATCTTTAGCCATTTCTGAACCCTCTCAATCTCCACCTGTTTTTGCTGCACAGGAGAAAACAATGAGATCTTATGAAGAAAGATTTTGCAAAACCAAAAATCTGTTTAATTATCTTTTTTTTTTTTTTAACAAAACATAAAATAAACATACACCAATCACCATAACCAAAAACATCAATAATAATAATAATAATAATTGATAATAATGATAATTTTTTTTTAATATATCATAATTTATTTCAGCCTGTCCTATTTATTAACAATTAAGAATGCATTAGGTTCAGATTATGTGTAAAATCAAATGAAATACATTTCATACAAATGAAATCAGTAAAATGCTTGGGCTTTTTTTGGGTTATACTTCCTTCCCAAAAGTTGAAATAACTTATTTTTTTTTTTAAACTTTGTCAATTTATATACATTGGACAAATTAATTGGATAAACACAGTAAATTAAGTTAAGTTCACTAAAATAAAATAC
The DNA here is from genome assembly GCA_003731715.1 of Anabarilius grahami. Classification (NCBI taxonomy): domain Eukaryota; kingdom Metazoa; phylum Chordata; class Actinopteri; order Cypriniformes; family Xenocyprididae; genus Anabarilius; species Anabarilius grahami. The sequence goes on along the minus strand of RJVU01047928.1, from coordinate 3,155,149 downwards.
ATACACACACACACACACATATATATACAGGTCCTTCTCAAAAAATTAGCATATTGTGATAAAGTTCATTATTTTCCATAATGTAATGATAAAAATTAAACTTTCATATATTTTAGATTCATTGCACACCAACTGAAATATTTCAGGTCTTTTATTGTTTTAATACTGATGATTTTGGCATACAGCTCATGAAAACCCAAAATTCCTATCTCAAAAAATTAGCATATTTCATCCGACCAATAAAAGAAAAGTGTTTTTAATACAAAAAAAGTCAACCTTCAAATAATTATGTTCAGTTATGCACTCAATACTTGGTCGGGAATCCTTTTGCAGAAATGACTGCTTCAATGCGGCGTGGCATGGAGGCAATCAGCCTGTGGCACTGCTGAGGTGTTATGGAGGCCCAGGATGCTTCGATAGCGGCCTTAAGCTCATCCAGAGTGTTGGGTCTTGCGTCTCTCAACTTTCTCTTCACAATATCCCACAGATTCTCTATGGGGTTCAGGTCAGGAGAGTTGGCAGGCCAATTGAGCACAGTAATACCATGGTCAGTAAACCATTTACCAGTGGTTTTGGCACTGTGAGCAGGTGCCAGGTCGTGCTGAAAAACGAAATCTTCATCTCCATAAAGCTTTTCAGCAGATGGAAGCATGAAGTGCTCCAAAATCTCCTGATAGCTAGCTGCATTGACCCTGCCCTTGATAAAACACAGTGGACCAACACCAGCAGCTGACATGGCACCCCAGACCATCACTGACTGTGGGAACTTGACACTGGACTTCAGGCATTTTGGCATTTCCTTCTCCCCAGTCTTCCTCCAGACTCTGGCACCTTGATTTCCGAATGACTTTGGACCACTGAGCAACAGTCCAGTGCTGCTTCTCTGTAGCCCAGGTCAGGCGCTTCTGCCGCTGTTTCTGGTTCAAAAGTGGCTTGACCTGGGGAATGCGGCACCTGTAGCCCATTTCCTGCACACGCCTGTGCACGGTGGCTCTGGATGTTTCTACTCCAGACTCAGTCCACTGCTTCCGCAGGTCCCCCAAGGTCTGGAATCGGTCCTTCTCCACAATCTTCCTCAGGGTCCGGTCACCTCTTCTCGTTGTGCAGCGTTTTTTGCCACACTTTTTCCTTCCCACAGACTTCCCACTGAGGTGCCTTGATACAGCACTCTGGGAACAGCCTATTCGTTCAGAAATTTCTTTCTGTGTCTTACCCTCTCGCTTGAGGGTGTCAATGATGGCCTTCTGGACAGCAGTCAGGTCGGCAGTCTTACCCATGATTGCGGTTTTGAGTAATGAACCAGGCTGGGAGTTTTTAAAAGCCTCAGGAATCTTTTGCAGGTGTTTAGAGTTAATTAGTTGTGTTGTGCTCCTGTAGCTCAAGTGGTAGAGCATTGCGTTAACAAGCGCAAGGTTGGGGGATCGATTCCCCGGGAACACATGATAGTTAAAAATTGATAGCCTGAATGCACTGTAAGTCGCTTTGGATAAAAGCGTCTGCTAAATGCATAAATTTAAATTAAAATTTAAAAATTTAATTAGTTGATTCAGATGATTAGGTTAATAGCTCGTTTAGAGAACCTTTTCATGATATGCTAATTTTTTGAGATAGGAATTTTGGGTTTTCATGAGCTGTATGCCAAAATCATCAGTATTAAAACAATAAAAGACCTGAAATATTTCAGTTGGTGTGCAATGAATCTAAAATATATGAAAGTTTAATTTTTATCATTACATTATGGAAAATAATGAACTTTATCACAATATGCTAATTTTTTGAGAAGGACCTGTATATGGAGAAATGGCTGCTGAAAATTCAGCTTTGCCATCACAGGAATTACATTTTAAAACATGTTAAAATAGAAAACAGTTACTTTAAATTGTAATAATATTTCATGGATTTACTGTGCTTTTGTTCAAATAAATACAGTCTTGGTGAGCATAAGAGACTTCTTTCAAAAACACTACCATTTAACAAACCCAAACTTTGGAATGGTAAGTTTCACATTTTCATTTAATTTCAATTACTTATTTTATCTTAAAATAATTAAATAAATAAAAAATAAAAATGCTGAAAGAATATGTCATCAGTTGCATAGGGTGCATATCACAAGCTTATAATCCTCAGGGTCCATTAGCAGACAGGTATGAGTTTAAATATCTGCTACATGACAAACAACCCTCCTGTGTTTTGTCTAAGGAAGTAATATTTCTTTCATTTGTACAAGTACTTTGGGATTAGATGCAGGGCAGGCATTCAGATCATCCTGCTGCTATTAACATCTGTTCTGAGGACAGCTTTCACTCTTCGCCCTTAGTGTTTAACCTTTATGTGCCACAACACGACTGAACTTAATGTCAGCTGGGAAATGCATCAGCCACCTCCATGCTGTAAATGGCACATGGGAACACACCTCCAGACAGCCCAGCTGTGTCTGCCACACACTCTTGTATACTAAACGCTCATGTCTGAAGGTCACCATAAGCCTGTTAACAAAAGAGTCTCCGCACTGCTACAGATTCAGTCTGTGATCCTTTGTTTTCTTTTGTGTTTCTGTCTGTGATTCTCATCTTTCCCACCATTCTACAAAACACTATTTGAATAGTATATTCACATGCTGTTTGAATGCACATCACCTGTATAGTATATTGAATATTTACATGCTTAATTCGTGTATGTCTACATTACCTTCTCTTCAAGGGCACTGGGTGTGGGTAATTCTTCTTCACTGAGGGAAAAACAAATAGGTCAAAACACTCATACTAACACCACAATACATTCCTTATCAGGGAAAACTAATTTGGTTCTAACAGTTCTATAGCACAGTCTTAAAGGGTTAGTTCACCCAAAAATGAAAATAATGTCATTAATTACTCACCCTCGTGTTGTTCCACACCTGTAAGACCTTCGTTCATCTTCGGAACACAAATTAAGATATTTTTGATAAAATCCGATGGCTCAGTGAGGCCTCCATTGCCAGCAAGATAATTAATACTTTCAGATGCCCAGAAAGCTACTAAAGACATATTTAAAACAGTTCATGTGACTACAGTGGTTCAACCTCAAGCGACCAGAATACTTTTTGTGCACCCAAAAAAAAAAACACTTTATTCAAGAAGCTTCGAAGCTTTATGAATCCTTTGTTTCGAATCAGTGGTTCGGAGCATGTATCAAACTGCCAAAGTCACATGATTTCAGTAAACGAGGCTTCCTTACGTTGTAAGTGTTTCTAAATTTCAATGGTTCACCACTAAGGGGCGTGACTTTGGCAGTTTGATACACGCTCCGAATCACTGTTTCGAGCTTTATAAAGCTCCAAAGCTTAATGAAGCAGTGTTTTGAAATCGCCCATCACTAGATATTGTTGAATAAAGTCGTTATTTTGTTTTTTTGCCGCACAAAAAGTACTTTTGTCGCTTCATAACATTAAGGTTGAACCACTGTAGTCACATGAACTGTTTTAAATATGTCTTTAGTAGCTTTCTGGGCATTTGAAAGTGTTAATATTCTTGCTGGCAATGGAGGCCTCACTGAGCCATCAGATTTTATCAAAAATATCTTAATTTGCGTTCCGAAGATGAACGAAGGTCTTACGGTTGTGGAACGACATGAGGGTGAGTAATTTATGACAGAATTTTCTTTTTTGGGTGAACTAACCCTTTAAATCAGACTGCTTTACATGTGTTGAAAGACAATGTATTTTGATTTTAAAAAAAATCCAATGAATGAAAGACAGCCATTATGAGTGACTATTATTTTCAGACAAAATTAAAACAGCTTTACAGGGTTTTAAGAGCAAAAAAACAAATACATATTTGCCAATATGGAAACTGAATGCTGGGTTTTACCCAGGACTTACTGAAGAAATCCAAAGCGATCCGTAACTCTGTATATGCTGTAGTCTGCATCCTCCCAAGGATCGATCTGAACTCCTGCGTCTCTACCCTAAAAAACACATGAGCGAATACTTTATTTTGTCTCATTTGAACACAAACTTTGTAGACTTTATCAGAGGTGCAACAATTCATCCAATTCCAAGCAACTTTTAAGCATCTTTAAGGGGCAGCAGTTCTGAATTAGATTAGACTTTCATCATTATATTACTTTCATAATTATATTACTAATGATAACCTACTGTAATATATTGAATGCTATTCTATGATATAATTATAAAATATTAAAATTATAATATTATGAATATAAAATTATTTTCCAACAAAACAGTTGAATTGTATGTTGAAATTTTTTTTAGAGATCATGGCAGCAGCAAATCTGTGAATAAAGTAGGCAGTTGTGTGTGTGACAATGTGAGCCAAATACAATTCTGCATTTATTTGAACTGACTAGGTGGTTAAGAGATTTTAAATAAATAAATATGTTAATTTAATACACTTGGGCAAGTTGCAGTTTTTATAAACTGAAAAACAACTTAAATTAAACAAGCAAAAACAACATACTGCAACACATTTCTGCTCAATGGGTTCAAATTGACATTATCACAAATGTGTACTTTGGTGATCTAAACCCACGCCAACCATCACTTTTTGCCATGACTGATTTAGTCTCCATCCTACCTCAGTGATGTATCTAATGTAAAACAGGGGAAACATTTCCAATAGTCGAGCTGAAGCTTTTATTTTGTTTGTGTGCGTGTTATAAGTGGTAGTTCTGTGCTGGAACTTGTCTTTTTTTTTATGTTTTGCTGAGTGGTCGATGCAATTATGGAAAGCGACAGCAACAATATTCTCTCTAGCACACCGCTCTCCACACAATGTTCTGTGGCTCGCTAACCATTCTAGTGAAATGCAAACAAATATGTCCAAACTCTTGTCACACAACCAATGCCATATAGCTGGAATTTTGATTTATGAGCTGAGAACAATTTAATGCTCTGCACTTATTCAACAGAATTTTCACCCTGTCTGTTGAGTTCAGTGCATCTGACGTTTAAAAGCTTTACCAGTTGGTGTGGATTGATTCCCTGAGGGGGATGGCTGCTGCTCTCCTGCCCTCTTCTCAACCCCATGGTGGAGAGAAGAGTGGAAAGCAAGCAGTGATCCGTGACAGACAGCCAAAGATTACAGTCCCAGTATTCCTCCAATTTCAAATGAGTCTGTTAGAGAATGCCATGATGTGCCATGGTCAAATTGATCACCACGGCGGCCATATAGTCCACAAACACTTTGCTGGTACAAAAATATTCTGTCTGCTGCACTAGCACATAAAACTGCCTTGAACACCTGAGTGTGGTTCCTCCCAATGTTATTTCCCTCTTGACAAATCTGAGATAGTTTTCCCTTGCCACAATATGTATTGCAAAAAACGCTATACAAATAAAACTGACTTGACTGAACAGCCACAAAGGCCATAGCACATGTGAACAACGTCATAGGTTAGAGGTCGACAACCCAGTGCAAAATAAACACCATCCACAAAATTCAAAAGTACAGAACAATAATAAATTTCCCCTGCTAATAAAAGCTAATGCTCAGCATAACACTTCCAATCATACAAAATCGAATCATTACACTGGTGTTCATTTTATGCTAGCCAAGGCGGCATATATTTAATCAAAAATACAGTAAAAACAGTAATATTTATATTAGTACCATGTTAAAATGTAATTTATTCCTGTGATAGTAAAGCTGAATTTTCAGCATTATTACAGTCTTAAGTGTCACATGATCCTTCAGAAATGATTATGCCTATTTGCTGCACATTTGCTATAACATTTCTTATTATTATCAATGTTGAAAACAGTTGTGCTGCTTAATAATTTTGTGAAAACATTGATACATTCAAGATTCTGTTGATAATAGAAAGTTCTAGGAAGTTATATAAAACTAGAAAGTTCAAGAAAGTTCTGCTCATGGATATTTAATGTTAGTTAATAATACAATAACTAATGTTAAAGGTGCAATATGTAAAATTTTTGCAGTAAAATATCCAAAAACCACTAGGCCAGTGTTATATATTTTGTTCACTTGAGTACTTACAATATTCCAAATGTTTGCAACTATTTGTAAATCGTGAGAAAATTGCAATTTTAACCAATGCTCCGGGACGTGTGAGGAGTCGCCTGTCAATTGAGTCATACTCGCGTTACCCTCGGTTTCCGGTTTTATTTTGTAGAAACCATGGAAACACCAAAGACGCTCTAATATATTACACGTTTTAATAGACAAGGGAACAACTGTTTTGATATATTTATAGACAGAAAACTAATTAATGTTATATAGCTCAACACTTTTAGTCTTATTGTTTAAATCAAATTTTCTTGATTTTTTGCATTACCATGCCCACTATTTTGTCAAGTAGCTAACATAACAATCAGATGCAGCTTTATTTATAGTAAAAGTAATACAGAATTTTCTCCATCATACAATATGTTTTAAAATTTTATTGCATGCCATTTATCAACACAAGCCATCCAGTATTTAATATGATATTCTAAAATCGATCTATCTTACTGCAGTGTGCAACAGTGTCTCACAGCAGCCGCCAAAACACACAGAGTAACGTTTTAACATCATTTTCAACACTCTCAAATGTATCTAATATGATAAACAGAGCTGTGTTACCTCATACTCATGACTGGAAAAGCGGAAGCAGCGCCGGCGACTGTGGCATAATAAAAGTTCTGCTGCTCGTGAGGCGCATGTTGCGCAATCGCTCCAGCGGCCTCGTTCAGCTCCCACAACACTCGGCCCTGCTCTGCTTCATACTACAATAATGTTAATAATCGTATCCATGAACATGATTTCTTCCCGAGTCCTATCCCGATTCTTTTGCACCATCCGTTGAGGTGAAGACTACTTGTCCCAAGATTCCGCGCTCAAACTTGCCGTCATCAAGCTACGCCTTTGTTTTAAATAGGCCTCTAGCAACCTCTAGCGGACAGAATTATTACATACTGCACCTTTAACAAATGAACCTTGTTGTAAAGTGTTAGCCTGTCGCTTTGATCAATTTAATGCATCCTTGCTGAAAAAAAGTATTAATTTCTTTACTGCATTTGATACACTACCTGAATGGTAGTGTATATACACAGTCATCAAAATTCTAGAACATGTACATTTTTATTAGTAACTCAAACATTAAAGTAAATAGGCAAACTTAAACAAGTTACAGTAAGTATCACAGTATTCTTACTGTTTCAGTGAATATCTGAACAAATAGTGAGAGTAATCAGCACAATTTACCTTATTGTATTTTGAGATGATTTCAGCACGTTCCTCTGCTATCAGCACCTCTATGTCCTTCTTCATGTCAATATCTAGAAATACAGCACATAAAGAACAATTAATGACAAGGAGAAAAAGAGAATACCGCCAAAAAGCTGAACAGTCTGGAAGACAGGTATGTTAAGTTTTGTTTGGGGGCTTTATGTCTGTAAAGATGAATATTAAATAGGGTCACTTTTAGGGTTGGGAATCGAAAATAGGTACCAATTCTGGAATCGGATACTGAAAATTTAAAAATTCTATTCTGTTTATCGATTCCTGTGTGCGCATTTTAATGTGATTTCAAACCATTTTCAAGTGTAAGAAAATGCGAAAAAGCATTGCTAATTAGTTGGTTAGGCTGCTAATATTTTGTAGGCTACTGACTGATATTTGTTCATGGAAATCAGCTGCAACAAAACATTTTGTCAAAAGACAGAATAAATATGTTTGAAATAAATGTTTGAATTTTTCTACCTTGCTGGAATCAAAAAGAATCCGAAACGATAAGCAGAATCGGAATTGGAATTGCTAAAATTCAAATGATCGCCAATCCTAGTCAATCTGCCATCTCGTTGGCACTAGGTAACCTGAGCTCTCATAATGTTTTGAAGATCCTGTTGGTCATATGAAGGCCTAGACTGTCTCAGAAACTTTATCCCCATGGGAACCACAGAGCCAAAGGAAGGGAACAAAGATTCCCGCCAGGCTTCAGCTGTCTGAGAGCACTGTGTGTCTGCTGAGTCTGTGGCACACACAAAAATAGAAACTGACAAACACAGTCACTCGCTCTGGGACACAGAGTTGCATGACACGCCATCATATGTCATATTCAATATTTCTATCCCATCACCAAAACATACCAACTTACATTTAAATCTTCAATAAGCAGAAGAGACTAAAACACAGTTAAGTATTTCTTTCAATGACAAGTCACTTGCCCCTCACCCCCAAATGAACAAAACAAGCACATCTGTTGTGTTTGTACAGTATTGTTGATGACATTTCCTGATGTATTTAGACAGAACAGGACACTCCTGAGTCAATATACCAGTACTGACTTTTTCTCACTATGGCTTTTTCATCTGCCCCTTTCCCAATTTTTCCTTTAAGCTTACTCATATCATAGAGGGCTGAAAAGTGCTGACACAAGTACAAGTGAAAAGAGAAGGTGATCTACTTTCCTAAAAACTGATAGTAAGTGGTTAAAGGCACAATAACAGTTTGAGAGAGAGAGTATGCTTACATCGCTTTAAAACCAGCAGAACCACAGGAAATAATTCTGTGCTTGTGAATTTTGCACTACACAATGAGAAAATAATTTACTCAAAACCCCAAACCACGGTTTGTAAAACTAAAGGAAAGCAAAAGACTTTACTAAGCATTTTCTACCTACTGGCATTATATTAAATTGTATATCCTCTCACTAAAATCACTCTCTATGTCAGTTTAACAAATCTAGACTGCTGAGGTAGATCATAAGAAACATTAATAACATGTCATATTATATAATGCAGCACAACACTTTAGTGTAAAGGTAGTGCTCCGCAAAATAATCCAAACAATATTTACAGAGAAACAATAAACAGCTTGTAAACAATATGCCACATAATGTTACATTTACCCTAGGAAAGCCATTCAAAGTTCATAGATCATTAGTTAGAAAAAAGCATTTTGATCAAAATTTGCACTATACATATTAATTATACAGTGATGTCTTTATTTAATGTAGCCATGTTTGAAAAAAAAAAAAATTAGTATCATGAAAGTTTTTATTACAGCCACAGTTTAAATGTTTATACTGAATTGGACTAAAAACATAATTAGGCCTATATAATTAAATAGAAATGTTTTCATTTGACTGAAAATCTAATATAAAGTTTGTTTTGGTGTTTCAATAAATACAAAAAAGAGTCACCTTCAATGAGTTTGATCTGAAATATAAGCCTGATCCCAAACTTACATAAACCAAGATGATAGTTTGTCAAACACCCTAATCCACATCCCTAAGGATAAGCAACGAAATCCTTCCTTCTCCTGAGGAAAACTGTCATGATCTGCCACCTTTGCATCAAGCAGCAAAAGGATTAGGTTACGCAATATTTGATGAAACCCCAGATTACAACCCTCAAGATTGTCATCCTGAAAGTACAAGCGCTCAGATTAATCCATATTTGAAAATATTTACATGTAATGGTCTCGTCCAACATACCATATTATAACGTCATGTACTTAAATAACAAATGCTATAATTTAGATTAATTAAGAGCTGTTTAGAGAGGTATTTCCTCTCTAAACCTCAGTTTGTGTGTGTTTGTCTATTTTGATTCTTCCTCAATGTATTAAAACATCTCCTACTAAGAAAATATTATAATTAAAATACTGTTTTTTCATTGAATGGTGGCACATCTTCAAATCCCTGCAAAATTCCACAAGTCATTTGCATGCCCTATGGTTAGCATGTAACCCCAATTACACTTCCAACAGAAAATATGTGAATACATTTCCACTGCCTCTCATTGTGAGGTACTATCAACAATGCAACAGCAGATGTTTTCTTAGGGGCTTGAGGGACTGTTTAATTGATAGATGACAGTCCACAAAAGGAGGTACAAGAGTCCATCAGAGGAACCTGGATGCAATATTATTCAAATGGTGATGTGGAAACTATCTGCTTTTTAAGCTTAGAGCTTTTTAAGCTTGAAAAAGTGTGGTGCAGTAGCTCTCTTGCTTGGTGTTCGTACCATCCCCCTTTCAAGGGGAAAGAGAAAGGGACGCCTTAGTGGGTACAAAGATGAGCAAGCATTTCATACAGACCAATCAGCAGCACACAGCACAGAAAAGACTTACATTCTGCTGGATTCATTACTTATCTCTTTGTAATTCTTTCTGAAATCAATAGGGATACTGCAATGACTGAGTATTGGTTTATACACTAATTCTAAATTACACAAGATGGCAAATTTGCCCACCATGGGCTTTTATCACCTTCAGTACTCGTGTGTGCCAAACTCAGTTGGTTTTTTTGTGAAGCTTCAATAAGATTCAGCCTAAGCTCATTTGTACCTATACAATGTACCTATACAATTCACCGCAGTTTCCAGTTGAAAAAAGTGACAGACTTATTAAAAATGCAGTATGTTTTCATGTACAATATATTAAGACCTCAAAACACTTTTACAACAGTGCATGATTTGTAAATTAATACATTCACAATACAATCAAAGACTTGTAGAAGAAAACTAAAATGGCATGGTTGCTTTAATAAATGTGTTTTTATCTCGTATCAGTTTTGGGTAGGTTTAAGTGTAGGCAGAATGTTATTTTCAAACACGATAGGACATTTAGTGCCACTTTTAGTGCCACTCACCATACATTTCATTACCGAACAGCAACGATAGATTTTGCTTAAACTGCCTGGCTGCCTGCCAAAAAAAAGGGGGGGACGGGGCCGTTTGCAAGACAATTTATGTTAAAAATTTCTTCTTGGGATCAAACACAGAAAAAAAAAAGAATTTAGCAGAGGCAAGTTCCTGAATTCACTGAATCAAACTAGTTTCAGTTATTCCTGAAGAACAAGTATGGCAGAAATTAGGCCAAGACATTATGTTCTTGTTTGAATGGAGACTGGGTGGGGTTTGTATTTGATTGCTTGTGTCAATGTAAAAGAGCCTGTTTAATTCATCTGGACTTTCCATTTTAGGTCTGACTGCCGATCTCTTCCAACTCTGTTTATGAGTCAAACACAAGGGAAAATGCTGACCTGTGGGCAGAGATCTTACACAAGGTGCCATAAATAGCCATTTCTCTAGAGAGCTGCAGTCTAACGGTTGGCTCTCTAATTGTCTCAGCTCTAGTATATGGAATGACAGGCCTTTCTGCTGAACATCTTCCCAGATATATGGAGAACGATGTTAAAAAGCTCAAGCAGCAAATTAAACATTGTAATAATATTATATAATAACTGAGATTGATATGTTATTGACCAACATTAAGGTTCATATTCTGCTCTACATTACATAATACATAATGACAGTTATTATAAAATGTCTCTTTGGAATCAGTTTCAGCACTTAACAGTGATGTCACAGTAATGGTGCTTTTGTTGTTCACTCAACTGAAGAATATTTTGGCGAATGAACACAAATGCACACCATAACTTACAGTAAACATGAGTGAATAAATGTGGGCTAAAGCTATGAATTATTCATGTGTGCTGTGGGCTATAGAGACAAAGCGACACACATCATAATCTGAAAACCACGCCCACTGGGGGGAAAACAATCCAACAGTCCCCATTGACTTTATATAGCGTGAGACTGCCTCTTTGTCATTTCTGACTTATAACAAAAAACAGAACAATGTCTAAAAGCTGCTATGTGACATGGTGTACAGCAAACAAGCTAAAAAAACCTAGAACTAAGTTTTATAAGCTGTCGACCCCAAAAAACGAATGTTTAAGGACACAAAAGTGGATACAGGCAGTGAGACGGGTCATTTTACTATAAGAGCTACACTAGAGTGGAACGTAATTGGCGACAGGTGAAATAATTCTTTGACATGGTTAAAAATAATGAATGGGTTTTGTTTGTTTGTTTGTTTAGCATATGTTGTCGCCGAATACGTTTTGCCGAACTGAATTGTGGGTTCCGTCGCGTTGCAAGCGGCAGAAGTTGAAAATTTCTCAACTTTTCAAGCGCCAACGCAGGCGTCAGCCAATCAGGTCGCTTTATGCAAACCCCCTAGAGCAGTCGCTAGCCAATTGCGTTCGTGCAACACCGGAAAGTAATGTGATTGGCTGTTATCACTATAACGATCGCGTAAACACAAGCTTCAGACACACCCTCCGTCAAGCATTGATGCTGAAGCCCCGTGTGAATGCAGCGTAAGGTTGTTTTTAAAAGCTTGTCAAATATTCATTAGCTATTTTCCATCTAAAGTTGTGAATTTAACTGCAAATTTGGAATATTGCATAAAACATTTGCGAATAACGCACTGCTTCCATCCAGTGAGTCGAAGAGAATAAAATCGTCACTTCCTGATAAACTGGCCCTAAATATCACTCCAAAAAAATGGAAGTTGCTGCAGTAGAAGCGACTGTATATAATAATTTTCATATATAATAAATTATTGCATCTCAGAGCGCTCAGATGAAACACAACAAATGCTGTCATGTTATCTTGCTTTCAGATGCCTGGTATTTGTGAACACAATCGTGTGAGGCGCTTCTGGGAGGGAATTATACCGAACCACTTAAATGACAGACTTTGCTCAGGCATTACAGAATGACCAAAAAACTGCATTTCAGATGCTGTGCAAAGAGATTGGTCCGTTGGTCCAGTTATGCCATCCCATCGCAAAGTCACATGTCTTGTTTGATGCGCATCAAGAAATTTATTCGGTAAGTGTTTCCATCGTAGTTTATGCTCATGTTTTCGTATCGCATAAAAAGTTTAGCAGACTCATTTGAGCGCATACGTTTTTTATGCGCATTTTTAGAATTTATGCAGATTTTGCCGTTTCCATCCAGCATTTTATATGATATTCCAAAATGCGCATAAAAATAGGTGGGTGGAAACATAGCTATTGTGTTCGTTTGGAAGAGGAGCTCAACACACAAAAAAATGGCTTCAAGTGGAATAGTTGTCATTCTCAAGTCATTGCACTATACCTTTGAGACACATTTCAGTGTGACATCAGGCCTTGCTGGCAAGGCTGCTGGGCGTGCATGGAAATCTGAGTACAGCGTGGTTCTGAAAAAAGACTACATTTTCCTTTATGCTAAAAAACAAAGAGGTCCAGGTTTATACAAGCCAAGACAGGATGGTCTAATGCTTTTTGTTTGAGGAAAGAGTTCTAATTTGGATGGGATTATATAAGCATATAGGTCTGCTTTGTTGACATTTACTATTCCGACATGAAAGAGAGAAGCTGAACATTTAGAGCTGGGGAGAGTAACAGTTGTGTGGGGGAAAGCAGTTGTCAATGTTCATGCAGGGACAACTGGCATCACTTGCACTGCCATCTGGGTGGGCCATCGCTGCCTCGTACTAGCTCACAGATGCAGAGCACTTCAACAAACTGAGAGAGCCTTGTCCTGGCTGAGAGTCTTCACACACACAGTGGGGGCAACAGAGACCAACCATTAATGTGGCAAGTTGTTTAGTTAATGTACATCAGTTTTGTGCTGTTGTTTTATTTGAGCACAAGCATATGGCAGTGACAAGTGTTAACATCTGAGTAACTGATAAGTGAGTAACAGTAGGCTGAAATCCAACCAGATCCCAGATTTTCACAAAGTACTAAATAAACAAAAAAATATGAACAACTCCCCATAAAGGTCTGAGGAAAGAATATGGAAAACCAAATCCTGGAGAGGAAATACTAATAAGAATCTCCAAAACCTAAAAAAAAAGATAAAACTGTAAGTGGTTGAAGGAAGAAAAATGTGCAATACCTACATTCATATGAACCGAAATGTGATGGAAAAATATTGGAGCCATGGCTAATGGTTAATGTACAACTTGCTACTGCACAAAATACTGTGAATACACAAGTGAACTTGAACTTAAATAAGTTGAATCTCGGAAATGTACGTGAAAAATTGCACACTGTAGCACACGCATGGCTTAAATTTATGTGTGTTAACAGCTCAAGCTATAGAGCAGCAGTATTGAAATGGCGGACTATGGTCCGGTTCCGGACCCCGGCTTAGTTCCATTCGGACCGCAGGACATAATTGTGCCATTTCACCGTTTCTACAGTTTAAAGTTAGCAGTGAGTCAAAACAACTGAGCGGTACACACCACAAACGCTCAGGATCCATAAACTCATGGATCATTACCATTGCTTATGGTAATAATCTCTCGGCGCTACATCCTTTTATCTAGAGCCAAACGCGTTTCATTCAAGCCATTTCCGTTCCATGCGAGTTGCTTCTCTCTCCCGTTAAAGAGTCACATTTGGGAGCTGCAAATGATGCAGTACCAGTAGCATAGCTACTATCAGTAGAAGAAATACAGAGAGCGGTGAGAATGAATCATATTATTTTTTATCTGTCATACAGATGATTTACACACGTAGGTGTCTAAATGTAAATAAAATAATAATAATACAAATTAAAAGCCTGATAAAACATCTGATCTAACCTTTTCATATATATGATATATATATTATATTTCATATGCAGTTGGGAGAAATATTTACTTTTTTGGTAAATATTGGTAAAAGTGCTTAGACATCACTGCTTTGGCTCTCGGGGCCCAAAATTCTCATCTTTGATGACTATTTTGAGTGTTTAGGATTTTTTCTTTTACAAAGTACTAAGGCTGCCCTAATGGAAATGTATAACTGTTCCAAAAAAAGTATTGTCCAGACCTCTGCTAGGAAGAAAATATAGAGACCGGACCTCTTGGAACTTTAATTTATTATTGTAAATTATTACAGTCTCTGGGGGTTGAATAATTTATTGTTCATTTTTTATTTATATTTCAGTTATCATATAAAGATCAGTGAAAAAAAATTAACCCTACTACTGCATAAAAAAAACTAAAAAAAAACTGTATACAGCTTTTTCATTCCAGACCAGGGTATGTTTGGACCCAGTGACGTAAGCTTATAAAACAGTCAAAACAGGCTAAATTCATGAAACCTACATATTCTTTTTCTAACAAAACAACACCAAAACATCAATATTACTATGAATTTTTATTCAAACAAATTACTTTCATATGAAAAAATGATGATACATTTTCTTTTTAAAATTTAGACAAATTTATTCTCTACAAACACATTAAGACATTAATTTGTTTGTCATTTTATTTTAATTTCAGAATTCTTGTTTGTGCAAGCACAAGCATGTTTATAAACAAAATGCAAAATGCGGGAAGGAAAAAATGTGTATGTGAGTGTAGGAAAGAGACTAAATGTATTTTACAGAAGTAATTTAAGAGAAATCTAACTNTGCGGGAAGGAAAAAATGTGTATGTGAGTGTAGGAAAGAGACTAAATGTATTTTACAGAAATCTAACTAATACATTTAAAATAATAAAAATAAAAAATATATAAAAAACCCAATTTCATCTGTAAAGCCACAGTTCATTTTCGGGTCAAAATAGAGCCGGACGCAAATGATGTTACAATTTAATTTAAATGGTTATTACATCTCATTTTTTTGTTATAAATAAATAAATAATGATGTATATTTTGATAGTCTTTAACACGCTTACAAAATTTCACTAAAAACTATGGATTTTATTTATTTATGTACTTTTTTTTTTCTTTACCTTGTACAGCGTCACCTTGTGTGAGATCAATAGAGCACGCAGAGTGATCACCTTAGTAAATTAAAAAAGACCAAAGAGAGCCGTAACCTAGTAGCCAATGCACTGAACTATGTTGCTCAGTCAGGTGATGCAAGTTTGTGTCTGGTGCAAGGTAAAGTTCTTTAGAAGAAGATTCATTTCAGCTTCTTCTCCCTCATCATTTCATGTCCCACTTCTCTACTGTAGCTCACAATACAAGAGGGAAAAGACCAAAAATAAAACTTGAAAGACGAGATTGAACTAGCCCATTTAGATAAACCTCAGTGGTGAGGGATCTTTTAATGTCACTGTAACAGGCAACCACTGAATGATAAAAGTGTGGCCATATGGGGGTGGATAAAAAGCTTTTATGCAATAAAAAAGCAAAAACATTAAATTATTGTTCTTGAGCAGATTTATAAGAATAACTAATCCCTATGACATCAACAAAGAGCAGCAAAAGATAATAGTGTAGTCTGAGCCTCAGACGGCACACCCACAGACCTCCCACAATCCATTCACCGGCTGTCTAATGCATATTTCACACAAAAATGACTGACAATACCAGTTCAAACTTGGAAACTAAGTAGTGTTCTGTCCAAACAGCACCAATCAGCATTTTTTTTTTTTCTGTTTTCCCATCATACCGTTTTGACCAGGTTCAGTCTTCAGACATTATGCCATAGTCAAAAGTCTGCCTATGCACAAGCACACCACTGCCAGATGAGCAGTGTTTATGTTCAGTGTGCATGTCCATTTGAATATCTTACAAATCCTGAGATGAACACTCAACACTTAAGTAACACTGGACACAGTTTAGAAGTTTAAAGTTATGAAATCTCTCCTCCGAACATCAATAAAAAGGTGCATCCCATATTTTAAAATAATACAACAATCTCATAAAATTAATTATAACATTATAAACAGCATGCACTAACACAAATTTAGACAACACTCTTAAAAGTAAATGTTCCAACTGGGGGTTCTCCCAGTAATACTAGAACCTTTCAGTGAACAGTTCTTAAATGACCCATTTGTGTGTGTGTGTGTAAAACTAACATTTTTCTACTATAAAGAACCTTTTGTGGAATGGACAGGTTACATGGATGTTTAAGGTCCTTTATGGAACCATAGATGCCAATAAAGAAAGTCTGAAGGTTTATTTCTCTCTACAGTTAAAAGGCTATACCGTATTAAAGGAACACTCCACTTTTTTTGAAAATAGGCTAATTTTCCAACACCCCTAGAGTTAAACAGTTGAGATTTACTGTTTTCGGATCCATTCAGCCGATCTCTGGGTCTGGTGGTACCACTTTTAGCATAGCTTAGCATAGTTCATTGAATCTGATGAGACCATTAGCATCTCACTCAAAAATGACCACTCAGTGACCACATCGTGTACTAAGACCGACGGGGAAAAAAATGAAAAGTTGCGATTTTCTAGGCCGATATGGCTAGGAACTATACTCTGATTCCAGCGTAATAATCAAGGAACTTTGCTGCCGTACCGTGGGTGCAGCAGGCGCAATGATATTACGCAGCACCTCTCACAAATGTCTCCATGGTTGCAAGGCACGCTCTCTGTGCAAGCAGGGAGTCACAAGCGGTGCGTTATATCAATGCGCCTGCTGCACCCATGGTACGGCAGCAAAGTTCCTTGATTATTACGC
Organism: Anabarilius grahami; assembly: GCA_003731715.1. Lineage (NCBI taxonomy): Eukaryota > Metazoa > Chordata > Actinopteri > Cypriniformes > Xenocyprididae > Anabarilius > Anabarilius grahami. Next base: position 3,137,953 of record RJVU01047928.1, on the reverse strand, counting down.
TGGAATAAGAGTTTAGTTCCTAGCCATATCGGCCTAGAAAATAGCAACTTTTCATTTTCCGTCAGTCTTAGTACATGATGTAACTACAGAAGAGTCAAGTTTTAAATTGGAAAAATATCGAAACTCTTTGGTCATTTTTGAGCGAGATGCTAATGTTCTCATCAGATTCAATGAACTATGCTATGCTAAGCTATGCTAAAAGTGGTACCGCCAGACCCGGAAATTGGCTGAATGGATTCGAAAACGGTAAAACTCAACTGTTTAACTTTAGGTGAGTCTGAAAATGAGCCTATTTTCAAAAAAGTGGAGTGTTCCTTTAAGGCTAAATAACTGTGAAATACAGCCATATAGAAGCCCACCCAAAAGCTTACACACAGATCTGTCATTGGCCTACTTCCATCTACTGAACATCTGTGAGTGGAAATGCAAAAGCAGCATGATTTATCCCTAAATATGTGTGTTTGTGTATGGGAAAGATAGAGAAACACTGACCATGTTTACAGAAGAAGAAGAAGTTTACATGTTTCACAGCTACTGGGATATTCTGGTATGCATGTAATCAGCATGATCCAACTAAAAAACATGCATGTTATTTTTCTGCTTTTCTCTTTTTCTCTCTTGTTATTTACTATGGTGTGTGATTTTTGTAAATATATATTTATTGGGAATATACATATAAATATGTAAATGAACTATCAGCACATTCCCTTTGTCATCAAAACAATTAACAAAAACAGAAACAATAATTTAGGATATTATTCAACTCATTAATTCTCAATAAAAGCGTAGTGAATTGCAAAATGTAGGCCGTGAGACTTACAATAAAAAGAATATCATAAGGACAAATGTTCATAAGTATTTGAGTTTTTTGTTTTTGTTGGGGGGAATTAATACAAATAGAAAATGAATTTTGTTTAAAGTAAATCAAGCTAAACTCAACAGTAATGATTCTAAGCGATAATATGGTAATAATACTGTAAATGAAAAAAACAGTAATAAACTGTAAATGAAAAGGAAACAAATTTACAGTAAATTACTGGCATCCAGCTGCCAGTAAGTTACTGTAAAATTGACAGTAATCTCTTTACAGTGCAGTTATAGATCTACAATTATAGACAATCTTTTAATTCTTGTAAAATGTTAGTAGCTGAATCTTCTCTTCGCCCCAAACAATGTGTTCCCTTAATAGCTTAGCATCTCATTGTCTGTATTCTAATATTCCCCAGAAATACTTTTGTTCGAACTTGCTATAAACTATAAACATTCCGTTGTGGTGGATATTCTAAGTAAGACCTGACCTCTCAATACAACATATTCAATTTTTGATTATGTGTTATATGTGTGTAAATGTGCTCAATTCATAGTGCTCTTGTGCATTATTGTTAAGGACATGAACAAAAAAAAAACTTACTATTTAAAAAAATCACAAAACATTTAGTAGAAACAGCAAGAGCACGATCTTTAGTGCCTCAAGAACGTAACAACAGTTCATTATAACATTGTGATTATAGAGGAATATAGCAGTAAAGCAGAACAAAGGAACCAGTGTATAAGCACTAATTAAAAATAATGCAATAAAAACGGCATCATGGCTGTTGAACAAGAAAGGGATTATTAGAAATGCAGACACAAAGGAATGCATCAAAGATGTGCCTTGAATATGGAGATTCCATAACCGAATCACCTGAACTGCACCAGACTGTAGACGCATTTCAGAGGTGTGATCAAGAGAGTGTTTGTAAACAGCTTCACATTAAATCCGCTGAAAGTGAATGGGTTTGTTCTCAATGCTTTCTCTTCTGCATTTTCATCAACTGGTTCTTAGAATAGTTACCAATTAAACGTGTGTTTTAAAAACAGGCGACAAGACACAAATAACCGAGATGCTTTTGCTACATGTGGTGGATTTCAAATCGCTCTCACTCCAGCTGCAAAATACATTCTAGTGTAAAGAATTGCTTAAAATGACATTATGTGTCGTTGCAGTTCTTTCTGTGTAATGGATCTTGAATAATGTTACTGTTATGCTATGCAACATTCAGTAGCAGTAAGAATAAATAGTGAACCAGATGCCATGATAACGAATGCACAAATAAAATTCCTATAAAGGAAAAAAAATATTACCGTTTATTGTGAAGACTCTTCATTCCTTCGTCGCTGAAAACATAGGAAGTAAAGCGAAGCGAATAGCTAAAAATCTCGCGGTGAATACAATAGCTTCATCTAACAACATTGAGAGCAGCACGTCAGAGCGCACAGACTGTAGAAGCTTGTGCAGTTAGATTCTGGCTGGTAGCTGGTCACGTGACCTGCCAGTAAACCCAGGGAAAGATTGTACCGCTACTGGCAGGGCAAGGTCACGTGACCTGCTGCAAACTATGGAAATATTGACCGTTCATAGGCATTCGCTGAGCCAACGCATCTCTACACCTCTGTGTTGGAGAATGTTATTCAAACTTTATACTAAATATCTAAACATTTTGCTGTGGTTTGTCTTGAGCCTTAATGTAGCCTAATAACAGTAGCCTATGTAAACGGAGAATTTAAACTAAGGCCTTGGACTGAAAGATGTAAGAGATGTATGAGGTAATGCCATGCAGTTTGAACGAATTCGGTTCAGGTCAACACGTAAAATTAAGCACTTGTAAATATTTGTTTAAAACTGAAATGCCATGTGAGTTTTTAAACTTTCTCTTCCACGTTCAAAAAATAAATAAATAAATAACCTTCCAAATAATTCAGGGTATGGGATGGATGGACGGACAGATTAGTAATTATTTTTTAAGTATTTCACACACAGTCCAGCTATTCAAAATCGTAGTCAAGAGAGAAACAGTGCAATTGTGCCCTCTGTTGGTAATTGCGTTATAATGTATCTACTGTGGGTTTGAACTCAGGCAAGTAGGCGTACCCTGCCCTGAGTACATTCTGCGTGATGGGGTGGGGTGTAGGCTATTTGGGCAACTTTTATTGGTTTATGATACATCAAAGTGTTACTATTGGAGTTGAGACGTTTTAAAAATGAAAGCTCGAGCTCTGCACATCCTTCTTTGACATCCATTAGATGAGACAGGTGGTTTTATTTAAACATTGTGTTATATTAGGCCTACTGTTTTAAAAGCTTGACTAGTAGTTATATTTTACATTTCATCACAATGTTTTGCTCTTTTTTATGAGTGTAATGCAGTTGTTTATGTTGCAATTTTCACTGAATAGGTCCCCACTCAGCGCCATCATGTGATAAATAGAAACATTAATCAAAGTAAAGTACGGTGGCCGAGAGAGCTCAACACACTGCAACTGAAGAAAACACATGCAAGTAAAACAAAAAACGCCAGCAAATAAAGAAACCAGAAAACAATCAATTTGACAACACATGTGCTGCAAAACTTCACAACGCACCCAAATACAGAAACACACTGCAAAAGTTCACAACACAACCAAATACAGAAACGTGTGATATATTGAAATTGAATACAAATTATGATATATTGAATACAAGTTATGTTTATGTGGTACATTTTCTTTGAATCCATTACAAAATTGTTAAATGTTATTTTTTCTAATATTCCTAAATAGTGTTTAATTTACTATTTGTGCCTTACGTTCAACAGAAGTGTTATGTGCATTTATTAAATTAATTATTTTCATTTGGCATACCTGCGTCATGACGTCATTGCACGCTTCAGTAGATGGCGCGCCCATGATGAGCTTCATTCAAAGTAAATACACCATCAAGGAAGCCATCACTGCAGTGCTCTTCTTTAATTTTTCTTTATTGATCTTTATTATACTTCTTTTCAGGAGTACTACAATTTTGGAGGCACCACTAGGATAGATGTCAGATGGGTCATCCCTCTTTATTGTCAGGAACGCCCATCGACATTTATCTCTTACTACCCGGATGTGGAGCAGTTGAGTAAAGTGGCAAGGCAGAAGCTGATTGAACGGAGCGTGCATATGGGGTACAGCAACCTCCAGAAGCAGCTGAGTCAAGTCAGATAAGTCAGTTCACACACAAAACTGTGCAACACCACAGTAAAGATGGATGCTTTACACAGCCTTCAGGAAGAAATCGGTGAGAGACTGTGTACATTGCCCAGAGGAAAATTAATTGAACTGGGCCAGTTCCTTGAAGTTCATATAGAAGCTAATGTCACACGCCTTTCCCTAGTCTTCTAAGTCAGTGATTCTCAAAGTGTGGTATCCCACTAGTGGTACGCAGAGGAATTGCTGAATTAAATATGAATTGGCTGTGATGGGAAGAGGTGGAGGTGGATAAATTATGAAAAGTTCAACGAAACTGCTATCGTGGCTTCAATCTGGTAAGAGAAGTGTGGATCAGGAGGAGAAAGTGTCAAGAACAAGAACTGAAGAGGACAAAAGTGAACCGAGCACAGGTGCTAACAGTGGCTTTGATAGCGCCGGTGATGTCCCCGGAGCATCTGCTAGCAGCAGCAAACGGTACAAAACAGTGAGAAATTATGACTCAAACTACATCAAATTTGGATTTATTTGTAGCGGGAGAGAGAACAAGCCCAGGCCGCAGTGTGTGTTATGTGGCAAAGTTCTTAGCAATAAATGTATGAAACCATCGCATCTCAAACGACATCTAACAACCAAACACACAGCACTTAAGAACAAACCAGTGGGGTTTTTTTTTTACGAAAACGTGATGAACTGAAGCATTTCAAAGTCCATCATTCAATCCTGTGGTACACCCATAATCAAAGCACAGGAAGCTTCATATCATGTCACTGAAGAAGTTTGGGCCACAGCAAGGCTTCGGTTGACTTTAGTACAGTTATGTTACAGCTGTTATTGTTACTTGCAATTACACATACAGCCTGTGTTGTTTTTTTAACAAGTACAGTAAATTGTTTACTTAACATTTAAGTACAACACATTTTAATTTGATCTTTATTTAAGTTCATTTTTATTTAAACATTTAAAGTACAGTACAGTTTTTATGTAACTTTTAGGTTCAATACATTTTAATTTAAAAAATGTTTTTATTTACCTGTATGTAAGTGGGGGAAAGAGAAAATACAGTACAAAGACAAATAGCACACAACTGATTTGCTCCCCGCTGCGCAAACAAATTTGCCTGTTCCACTGAGCACAAGATCGGTACCAGCATCAGCAGACAGTGTAGCAGTTAACTCTTCGCTGCCCCCACAGGGACAAATGATACCGGCTCTATGGCACAGGGAGTGTAAGATTTCAGATTTTATCGGAGAACCTGGCCAAAGAGACAGATTAACCTTTTCGAGTCTGGCACGTCAAATTGAAAGTGGACTGAATAAGGGCTATCCAGAACAAAAAATCGTTGATGCAGTTATTTGGGCCATTACACCAGGCCTTTAATTATGTAGCTACTTGGAAGGAAAGACAGATTTGATTCTACCAATGTTGAGACGAATCCTTCGTTACCATTACCAAGAAAAGAATGCAACGGAGTTATATAAACAGCTGACTGCAGAGTCACAACATGCAAAAGAAACACCCCAAAGATTCCTCATACATGTGCTTGACTTGAGGCAGAAAATTCTCTTTGCGTCACAAGAAGACAAGTCAGGTTTGAAATACGACCCAGCACTTGTACAGTATAGGGGTGATCCCCAACCGTACCTGACAGACACCACAATCAAAGATGGGACACTGCTGGAAAAGTTGAATGTAGCATGCTCCCACGAGGCTGAGAGACAGAGTAAAAGAAAAAGTGAACGAAGTGCCAATGTGAATGTTACTCAGTTAATTGAACCAACTCTGCAGTCAAAAAGCAAGCAAAAACACCCAAAATTTGATTTGATGTCACAGTTGAAAAGTTTAAATGAAGAAGTCATGCAGATAAAAGAATCAATGCAGCAACCTTCACCTCTGCCGCAACACTGCTGTACTGTCAACAGCAGCCCATCGGTCCATCTCAGAAGGGAATCAGGTGCCACAAAACCAGGTCTGGAGGTCAAATCAAAATGAAAGTGAACAACAGCAGTATCCATTTCAAGCTCCTCATTTCACACCACAACCATATCAACGACGGGTGAGTCCAATGCCAGCGCATTATGTCCAGCCAACCCAGTCATCTCATTATGCAGCTCAAGGGTTCAATCCGCAACAATTTCACGCAGAGTCACAGCCATGCCTAACAACGCCACAGCCCCAATATTTCCAGCCATACCAACAGCCACGCCCCTCAAGGGTAAGACAGTGTTTTCATTGTCAGCAAGCAAGATCCACTGAGACACAGACAACTTGAATCTTGTCGCAGCCAATGTTTCCAACATGCCCTATGAAGGATGGGTTGAAATCACGTTCAACTTGGCTCCTCCTGCAAACAAAATGAAAGGATTAGTCATTCCTGTACTCGTTCTAAAAGGCCAGCAGTTGTCCAAGCCGATCATTGGTTACAACGTAATTGAGCAGGTAATGAAACAGAGTGTAGCAAGTGGGCAGAGTGATATGAGCAAAGGGCTCTTGAACAAGACTGTTAGATGTGCCTTTCCAAGTTTGAGGAGAAGTAAAATCCGAACCTTCATTAACTTGGTGACTGCTGAGAGTTCAAGCAAGTATTTTGTTAAGCTGACAAAAGACCATGTCAATGTGCCAAAACATGCTATCATGGAAGTCAAGTGTCAAGTAAAAGCGCCATGTACAAAGCAGGACAGTGTCATGTTGTTTGAACCATCTGTCAATCCACAGTACCCTGATGTACTGGAACCCCTTGAAACACTCTGAAAAAGGGCAGCCGACCTGTGATCCAAATCAGTGTCCAAAATGTGACCGACCACAACATCGATTGTGTATTGATTTCAGAGACCTTAACCGGAAAACAGTGCCTGACCGCCAACCAATTCCAAGAGTACAGGACATACTGGATGGCTTGGGAGGAAAAAGATTTTTCTCTTTGTTAGACCAAGGGAAGGCGTACCATCAAGGTTTTATGTCACCAGAAAGCAGGCCGTTGACAGCCTTTAGTACGCCGTGGGGGTTATATGAATGGGTCCGTATCCCCTTCGGGCTCATGAATGTGCCTGCTGCATTCCAGCAGTTCATGGAATTATGCTTGGAAGGACTAAGAGATGACATTTGTGTACCTTACCTGGACGATATCTTAGTCATCACAAAATCCTTTGACGAGCATGTTGAGGTGGTAAGGAAAGTCTTACTGCGATTGTAGTCGCATGGAGTGAAATTGATGCTAAAAAAATGTGAGTTGTTCAAAGATGCGGTCCACTACTTGAGAAGGATAGTTTCGAAGGAAGGTAGCAGGATGGATCCAGCAGATACTGTAGCAGTGACAGCAATGAAGGACAAGAGACCCACCACAGTTGGAGAATTGAGGAAGATCTTAGGCTTGTTAAGTTACTACCGGCCTTACATTAAAGACTTCTCGAGGATTGCTTGCCCCCTGTATGATCTGCTGAAAAATGACAAAAACAAGGTACAAACAACAGGTAAAGGGAAAAGAGGGACTTGTGGTTCATGTGGTTCCATCAAGTCAGTTGATTGAGTGGACGGAGCAACATCAGGAAACGCTCGAAAAACTGATTGATTGTCTAGTAAAGCCACCTGTGCTGGGGTTCCCAGACTTTACCTAGCCATTTGTACTGAACACCGACGCATCAAACCTGGGACTGGGAGCTGTCCTGTATCAACATCAAGATGGAAAATTTAGAGTGATTGCCTATGGATCAAGAACATTGACAGCAGCAGAACAGAATTACCATATGCACAGTGGAAAATTGGAATTCTTGGCTCTAAAATGGGCTATCACAGAGAAATTTAGGTATTACCTTTATTATGCGCCCACATTTACAATGTACAGTGACAACAATCCCCTTACCTACGTTTTGACATCTGCCAAGTTGAATGCAACAGGCTGCCGATGGGTTGCGGAGCTTGCTGATTTCCACTTCACTATTCGGTATCGACCAGGGAAGGAAAACATTGACACTGTCGCATTATCCAGGATGACCACAGTCTCGGAGAGAACCATGCCAGAGTACACAGAGGAGCTTTCGTCAGATTCTATAGGAGCCATGATACAGGCAGTGGAAGTCCTTACACCAGTGGCCCCTCCAGGCCCCTCCAGGGTGGAATGGTACACACCTCAGCATATGATGCCCATTCCTCCTAAGTGCCCTTAAGAGGCCGTTCTGCTATTCCCGCCACCGTCTGTGTTTCGGGGTGCAGAGGTTTCCAGCGAGCTTATGTCTCAGTGTCTGCCACAAGACATTACATAGGACGCTCTCATCCTCCTCCGAGGATCCTAGAGCAGTCAGGTTGGTTGTTCCCTGTCAAAAGCATGGTGGTTTGGGTATTATACTGTAGTTCCCAAAGTGTCAATAAAATGACATGGTGTCTCGTTTCCTTGAAAGGGAATGTCTCGGGTTACGACTGCAACCCTTGCGTTGCCCTGCCATACTTTGTGCATCCCTGTTATCAACTTGCTTTGGCTCTTTAGAAGCTAACACTGGTCATTCCAGATGTGCTTTTATGCTTTCCTGGTCATGATGTCACCCACCTGTGACATTCTGTTTCGCCATTGGACTGATTTCACACATGTGCTTTAGAAGCAATCACGTAGAGGCATTCCCAACGCGTCGATACTATGACACAGCTTCTCGTTCCATTCTCAGGGAACAGTTCTTACACTCCTTAACTGAGAAATTTCTTGTTCACACAAGGTTCGAACTTCTTATTTAAGCAAATTGCAGTGTTTTGGCTAAAAGAGCAAGAGCAATTGCACATGGTTTGCTAATAAAAAATTATAAACCTTCTTTAATTGTGAGCCTTTGCATGCAAACAAAATCCATTTATTTATCAAAATCTGTCAGACATATAAGTATATTCCATAAATATCTATGACATGGAATGTTTTGTTTACATGAAACACAAAAAATATGTAAATATGCCAATTTACTGACACAATAATTAGGTTTTGAAGCATCTACAACTTGAAAATAGTGCACCAGCCAGCAGTGAACAATGGCTACACTTATGAGAGAATGTGTATTGGCTGAATATACATGATACACAATTCAAAATTAATAAGCAATTTGAAAAGTTAAATAAATGGCTTCTAGACATGATTATTTTATCAGTGGTGGACAATTAGGATAAGCTTACCATTATTATCTTTTACCGGCAGCACTGCATGTTAAATTTTGTCAAGATGCTTTATTGCTTTATATGTTGATAACTGTTAGGACAACACAGAGCAATGAATTGACACACATGAAGACACAACATGGGCCTAATTACAGTATGTAAACAAACTTAAAGTACATTAATCAACAAAGGCTGTTGAAAAGGAGTGGAAAAGTAAATATAATCAATTCAGTAGTTATATCATAGACAATGTCTTAAACATGCAGCTCAAAAATAATAGATAAAACAACTATGAAAAAAAGGCCATTGTAGATATACGTATTATATCAGTTATTCATAGTTTCCTCTGCAATGCTTATGTGAAGATCAAATCATTTACATTGTAGATGAAGTTATTTGTTATGAGGGGTCTGTCCCTAAAGTCTATACATCGGACTTTGGTTTCATAACTTGTTCAATGTACATACAATTTCTGACACAAAAATCACTCTTCATAATGACTGTTAATTAGTAACTACATGTTGTGTAGTCTACATCGAAAAATTGGATGCAAGGCCTGCAGCCACAAGCCGTACTACACAGAGTGTTAATTACAGTATCAGGATTGCCTTAAACTATTTCATATTTTAATTAACTGGTTAAAAATAATAATGACACTAAATCATGACTCCATATTTGCGTATACGTAAATTGCAGTAGTAAAACTTTTGTCCACTAGGTGGCAAGAAATTCCAAGCTAAAGGTATTTCCACAGACAACCTCAATGTCCAACATGTGGACATACTGAAGGGTCAAAAGGTTACATGAATGTTTCCCCTCTGTTCTGTTTGTGCTGGCTTGGCTTTCATCATAGCTTGATGAGTCATTCTCTTATAGTGAATGAAGCATACAAGGTTACAATGTGGAGCTTTTTTTTCACGGTCATTAAAATAAACTCAAAACTGATGACAGAATCGATGGAAGGGGTCATTTCTAAACAATTACAGATGAAAGTTTTTGGAATCATAACCATATTTCTTTACATATTATGACAGTTGGTGCAGGACGTCTTTTAAGTCCAGCCATTCAAACACTGTTGATTTTAAGTTTTCTCTTCTGTGCTCACTGCAGGTGCGCCGTTACGTAAGTCTGTTTTTCTGAGGGGATTTGCTGTCTCTGGTGAAAAGCAAGGCACTGGAGTGAGGGGGGCAAGGGCTACGCCTTTTCTTCTGTTCTTTTACCTGTTTCTGAGTATCTTATTGCCTTGTTTTATCCAAGATACTTATAAAATCCATTCAGGGAAAGAGAAATAACAGCAGATCACCTGAACTGAACCAATGAAAGTAAGTCTCTGAAAGTCTCTCAGAGGACTTTGGGTCATAGGATTTACTTAGCCTAGTTTTTCAAAGAATTGAGTTTGATGAATGGCTTTTCTTAATCAAATGACAACCATCCCAAACGCTAGGAACTACAAAGAGTTTGTGGAAATCTGATAGGGCTCATAAATTCAATGAAAGTATGTCTATAATAGACTTTTATGACCCTCTATGATTGTCTTGAAATGAGAGATTCAACCCAACTAATCTGTACATTTGTACAGTCTAGTTTAGTTTCATCCCACGTAGCCTGTTTGACTTCAATGAACTCAATGAATGTCTTTTGTTTATTTACTGTATGCACTTCAAACGTCATGCTTACCATGACGTTTTTCATTTGATTGGAGAGCTCTGATGTGAAAATCCATTCATGACACTATCCTTTATACTGGTATATACAGTAGGCCTATATGTGTGTGAGAGAGTTCCTCTGCAAGATGTCCCCTTTCATTTGTTGTGGAAATTAGAGTGTCTGTATGAGGGTGTGTGCATGTTTGTGTGTCGATATGTGTTTTAGGGTGTGGACAATGTGGCATGGTTATAATAGCTAGCAGAATTTGAGAGCTGCCACTTTTGTCAGTTCAGTATTTTAGAAAGAAGACAAATTGAAAATTGAAGAATTGGCCTATATTTAGTAACATTACAAGCCTAAGGCACTGCAACCTGATTCAGTGCTGTTAGGCAGACCCTTTCCATCGTCTTCAGTGAATTGATGTGATCCAAGACCTCCGGTGCAACATGAGAGTGAATGTCAGAGCAGGTGGAGACCTTGAACAATTCTCTTTTTATGTGTATGCGGAGGAGGCAGTGTTTGATTTGGCACAGATCAGGATGTGTTATACAGATTAAGGTATAAATGTACAGTAGCAAAAGAGGTCAATGATCCCCAGGGTTGGCTTTTTTACTTGCTATACTTTATTCTTGATTATATATTCATCATAGTATTAGTATTATCATAGTAATATAATTCATGAAAAAAAAATGCATTTTTCTTATTGCTTTTTTCTGTTTTTTAAAATGTGCTTGTATTTTAAATGAGAACATTGGATGGATGGATGGATGGATGGATGGATGGATAGATAGATAGATAGATAGATAGATAGATAGATAGATAGATAGATAGATAGATAGATAGATAGATAGATAGATAGATAGATATTCTCGTACAGTTGTGGTCAGAATTATTGGCACCCTTGGTAAATATGATCAAAGATGATTATACAAATAAATCTGCATTGTTTATCCTTTTGATCTTTAATTCATAAAATTAGCAAATATCTAACCTTTCATTGAAGGAAAAGAATTGAAAGTGGGGGAAAATCACATTATGAAATAAATGTTTTTCTCCAAAACATGTTGGCCACAATTATTGGCACCCTTTTATTCAATAGTTTTTGCAACCTCCTTTTGCCAAGATAACAGCTCTGAGTCTTCACCTATAATGCCTGATGAGTTTGGAGAGCACCTGACAAGAGATCAGAGACCATTCCTTCATGCAGAATCTCTCCAGATCCTTCAGATTCCCAGCTCCATGTTGGTGCTTCTTCTCTTCAGTTCACTCCACTCATTTTCTTTAGGATTCAGGTCAGGGGACTGGGACGGCCATGGCAGAAGCTTCATTTCAGTGACACATTTTTGTGTTGTTTTGATATTTGTTTTGGATCATTATCCTGATAAAAGATCCAACCAAGGCCCATTATTGGATTTCTAGCAGAAGCGGTCAGCTTTTGATTTTTTATCTGTTGGTATTTGATAGAATCCATGATACCATGTATCTGAGATGTCCAGGACCTCCAGCAAAAAAATAGGCCCACATCATTAAAGATTCAGCAGTATATTGAACCGTGGGCATGGGGTACTTTTTAACCATGTGTGCACCAAACCCATCTGGTGGGTTTGCTGCCAAAAAGCTCTTTTTTTAGTTTCATCTGACTATAGATGCCGGTCCCGTTTGAAGTTCCAGTCTTGTCTGAGAACTGAATATGCTGGAGATTGTTTCTGGATGAGAGCAGAGGATTTTCTTGAAATTCTCCCGAACAACTTGTGGGGATGTAGGTGCTTTTGATAATTTTTTTAGGCTTTCTGAGACTCAAGACTCAACTAATCTCTGCAATTCTCCAGCTGTGATCCTTGGAGAGTCTTTGGCCACTCAAACTTTCCTCCTTACCGCACATTAGGACAATTTAGACACGGGTCCTCTTCCAGGCAGATTTGTAACATCTTTAGTTGATTGGAAATTCTCAATTATTGCCCTGATGGTGGAAATGGGGATTTTCAATGCTTTAGCTATTTTCTTACAGCCACTTTCTATTTTGTGAAGCTCAACAATCTTTTCCTGCACATCAGAACTATATTTTTTGGTTTTACTCATTGTGATGAATGATTAAGGGAATTTGGCCTTTGTGTTTCCTCATGTTTATACTCCTGTGGAACAGAAAGACATGGCTGGAAAATTTCATGTTCATGATCACCCTGGGGTGCTAAAAAGGTGCTAAAAAATTTAAATATGAATGAGAATATACTTCAGAGATATTTTACTCCTAAAATATTCTTGGGGTGCCAATAATTGTGGCCAATGTGTTTTGGAGAAAAACATTTATTTCATAATGTGATTTTCCCCCCACTTTCAATTCTTTTCCTTCAATGAAAGGTTAGATGTTTGCTAATTTTATGAATTAAAGATCAAAAGGATAAACAATGCAGATTTATTTTTATAGTCATCTTTGATCATATTTACCAAGGGTGCCAATAATTCTGACCACAACTGTAAATACATTCAGTTATATCTTATTTAAACGAGGTGAGAATTCGGATGTGTATCTATCGGATGTGTGCGTGCATGGAGTCTCACTCTTAAAGTGACAGCAACCTATAAATACCTACTGTTGTCTGTCATGTAAATCAGACAACACAGCTTTAACAAAGATTAATCCATATTAAATTTATACAGCTAACAGTGTAATTTTATATTTAATTATTACATTTCTGTCCATGAAAATTAATACTACAGTTAGACCTTATACTTTTATTTGTAACTTTATGTTGTATTTATCTCTGCTTGTAATTGGTGTACAGTATTTGCACCACGATGCGACCACAAAGGGCACTTTCACTTTTGCGATCAAAGGGGCAGGGGCTCAAGCCCCCCCAGCCCCCCACTTGTGCACGCCACTGCCGAAAAATTATCCGATCCGTGACTTAATAACCGTGATATGATCCGAACCATGAGTTTTGTGATCCGTTGAACCACTAATAGACAGATATAGATAGATAGATAGATAGATAGATAGATAGATAGATAGATAGATAGATAGATAGATAGATAGATAGATAGATAGATAGATAGATAGATAGATCTCAGACTGGAGATTGTCAGAGCGTTTCAAAGCGAGACACTTTTCTTTCCTTGTTTTTTACATTCTTGCTGGGTGGACAGACTGGATTTCAGGGCACTTCCTTGACCCAGAGCTGGCTCACAGCAAATTGAGGAAAGTGCACTGGATGAGTGAACGAGGAGCGAGGTCATCATTCCCGACTTCCTCTTCCCCACTGCCAGGTGGTGCAGGCAGAAAAATCACAAACATTGCCTTTTGACTGTTGATCTGGACAAAGCAGGTGGTCAATAAAATATGAGGTCATGACAGACAGTGTGACATCAGAAGCGGTTGGCATAGGAGAGAACGACAAGATTCTGTAAGTCCCTTTGAACTGAAAGCTGGCGGCTCCAAACATGGGCTCTCTAGGAAAGTCTCTGTCGCCATAGAGTGGTAATGAAATGGAACTTATTTACACAGTTTCCATGGAACTACCCATTGGATTTATTGGATTCATACTTTTTCCCTTAAATCAAGGAATTTGGTTTATTTAACCTATTCTTTGTTTTTTTTTTTTTTTTTTNCAAGGTTCCTACTCACTTTCGTGAAGCAATGCCTGTCTGTGTAATAATAAAAGAAATGTTTGAAATATGTTTCATAAAAGATTGCTCTGACCTTCATCTTACATCTGTTTTCAATGTCTATTTAGTTGCAAATGACCTGCAAATGATAAATAAAGGAGTGGATTGTAGAACTTTCAATAACCTTTAAAATGTTTTCTTTAGTTCGCTTTAATCCATTACAAACGTGGTTTTCCTTGGAGATGAAGCTGAGGCTGCTAGAAATATACCATGCCCTGGATGATCTGAAATGGTCATGAACTTTTTCCTTGATGAACCTGCACTCAGACTTGAATTAAACAAGTTCGAAATAGAGTCTGAAAAACAGATGGAAAGCATAGGGAAGGGGGGAGGGGACATGGTTTTGCGTTAGGGAAAGTCTTATTACCTGCGTCATGGGTTTTCACTCACAGAGAAAGGCTGTCTGAAAGTAAGCATAGAGCCCCACCATCTCTTCCAATGGGGAGTAATGTTGAATAACACAATGTTGTGTGGAATAAATGGCTCACCTCTTCATTTCTTGAATCTTCTCCACTCAACCATCCCAGTGTCCCAAACATCTTGTCAGTCCATGACCAAATCACTCATTGGTGTGAGAAAATAACAATCTTGTCTCTCGCTGCCTTTTCATTGCAGTAGTTCAAAGCGGCAGAACAACTGGCTTTCGCTTACATCAAGGACATTTCTGTCTGCGTCACGGGTTGGTGTTTCCATTACCTTATACTCAGAACACCAGAGGAGCCACCCTACCTCATGAGCCAGACCTTTGATTGATGTGCCTCGGCCTATAGTGGTGTGGATTTGTGGTTCGAAATATATAATATTTTGTTATGAAGTTGGACTAGAGTTGTGACCTCAGAATTTGACCTGACTGACACACTCCAAAAAAGCTGTCTGTTTAGATTCAGATCCAGCTTTGCTGTAACTTTAAGACTACTGTGATTTGACATGGTTTGTGGTGATCATATTTTTCCATCTGAGATGCGTAACAGCATTTAAAAACCAAGAAAGAACAGCTTTCACAAACATATTTCAGAGTTTCCTAGTGAACAAATTAGCTACTTGCTAGTAGCCACTCTAATTAAGCTACTTTTTGCTCCTGTCCAAATACTTAGGATACAAGCAAGCTTAATATAGCTTATCCAAAAACACTTCTTTCTAGAATACTGCAAGACAAAAAGAGTTTTCCCGAAATGTTTAGGCTTAGTTTTTTCTTAATTTGCCACATAAAATTTGCTCGATGCGATTTGGTAGTCAGTGCAATAAACTGTGCCCTGAAGGTACAGTTCATTACCAACACAAGCTCGCGAGCAGAACTGTGCTTTCCATGAGCTTGGCTAATTCCCTCACCCACAGTGGAGAACATGAGGTTGTTTCCATATCAGATTTCTGTAACTGAACCTCGCAAATAAGTTAACACACTGAATCTACAATGTGTTGTGATACGTTAAGTATCAACAAGACAGCAGTGTTTCCCAAACACTTGAGCCCCTGTCAAGGCCTCCGTGAAAAAAAAGAGGGGGTTCGTTTAACAACTGCGTAAAGGACTTCCCCCAATGTTTACAGGTGCTATTAGTTGCATATGTGAACAGCAGTGACTCAGTGGGCGGGAATGTTTCTTTTTGACTTTTTATTGAGTATGAAAAGGCCAGTGAAAAGGTCAGCAATTATGGAAAATGATGAATCCGTTTCTTTTGGAAGCATCACTAGTAATTTCTTTTGTGGTGTCAGATATGAAAGGATCTCTATATTTTCAGGGTGCTCAGCTGGGAGAGAGTACAGGTCTCCATAGTCTTCAGTAATTGCACAAATGTCAAACAATTATAAAAATCCACTTTAACTACAAAAGGTGATTTAAAGTTCACCAGGATCCTCATTTCAACAAAGCATGATGCTGCTTATGCCTTCACATAATTTGCTGTAGCCTGCGCACTATGTGAGATACTGCTTACCAGAATGCTAGAAACCCCCAAATCAGTGTCTATGTCTGACAAAAAGATTTTCATCTGAGTTTCCCCATGGAAGCCCATTTAATCATGCTTTGTTAAACTTTAATTGTGACATAAAACTCATAATTATGACATGAAAATTTATGACATTTAAGTCGAAATTATGAATAAAAAACAAGATTATGATATAAAATTCGAAACTGACAAAATCATGACATAAAAAGTCAAAATTATGAGATTAAGTCATAATTGTGAGATACTTTTTATAGGCTGATTATATAATTTTCACATAATTTTGACTTTTTGTCAGAATTATGATTTAGTGTCTCAAACTTTTGACTTTTTGTCTCATAATTTTGGCTTAGTATCACAAAATTATGACTTTTGTATGTATAGTTATAATTTACCAAAGCTTTTTTTCTTTCTTTTATTTATATATTTTTTCTTAAGTGGCATACATCTCTGATGGATTAGAAAAAATATATAATTATATTGTACAATATAATGTAATTATGGTTTATTAATCACTATCTCTGGCACTAGTTCATAAACTCATCCAAAATATTGTGCTGCTCCTCTCTAAGCTGGTAACTTTATTTTAAGATGTAAGCGAATAGCTTGTATGCTATATACTGACAAATTTTCAGATAATTAACTGATTACTGATTCATGTGTTTACGGCAGGAGGTGTCAATATGCTTAGTATCATGAACTCCATCTTTCCAGACAAAATAATTTCCTCATTTTTTTCCTCCAATCAAAACTAAAATGAACATGTGTAGCATGTTTATTATGTATAAACACATAGAAGCGTACTGAGAATCAGAAAATCAACCAAAGTATACACTGTATACACATATTCATACAGAAGAGAGAAGTTTGATCATTCCGGTTACTATCATCCTTTTGTTGTTCGTCATAGAGCCTCTAATGTACTGTTTGTTTATAAGTGAGTAAACAATGGTGTGATCGAAATGCCATAACGCTGATACGAAATTGAGTTGCTGCCTACTTGTCCTGCCAAAAACGACGGCCCAGAGAGCCTTCCTCTC
Organism: Anabarilius grahami; assembly: GCA_003731715.1. Classification (NCBI taxonomy): domain Eukaryota; kingdom Metazoa; phylum Chordata; class Actinopteri; order Cypriniformes; family Xenocyprididae; genus Anabarilius; species Anabarilius grahami. The sequence continues at coordinate 3,120,549 of RJVU01047928.1, read as the reverse complement.
CATCCGGCAGTGGGTAAAAACAAAATTTTTGTTGTAATTGACACCACATGTGCTTGTGTATGGGGGGGGTTGAGTCTGTTACTCACAGTCAGTACCCCTGCATAAGCCATCCGTCAGCTAATATCATGGTACTGATGTAAGGGCCCTATCCCTCAAACCCCCTGCCCTCCTTACGCACACCAGGCCAGGGGAGGGTGACTGTATCTGGTTTCTCTGGCCCAGCGTACCCTGCGCAGATGCAGGTTGGGAGGTAGCTGGGGGCATGGTGGCTGTTGGCCAGAACAGGGAGGTCTGGAGATGGGGAGACTAAATGAAAAAGACTTTGTCAGGCCTTTGATAAGTTAAACCTAAAGGCAACGGCAAAGCTGGAAAGCAATGTTGGTGAGTCCTAAGATAATCCTCGTCTGTTGTGCATACTATTTCAGTGAGGCACTTCGTCTGACTATTACCCTGTTGTCTGAAGCAGATACAATGACCCTGATGATCCCGCTGTCCTTGAAGGTTTCATGCCTCCCAGACGTATTTGCTATGTGATGTCTAAAGGCCCGATATACTCTTGACAAAGTAATTTTTCGTTCTTCAATTAGGGGTAAAAAGAAGTTTGAAATACTTGAGCAGTGGTATACAGTTAGCAAACATCCCAGTGCCACCCACACTGCTAGATGAATAGTTTAGATGAATATGTACTGTAAATATGTTCTTCTCTGAATAACAAAATAAACACAACAAAAATGACAGGAGTTAAAACATCTGATCACAGTGATATTGATATGTTTGCACAAGCTCTGCAATTTGACACTCCGGTCAAGACACGTCATGTTTGTTTATATAGCACTTAAAACAATAGATTGTTTAGAAGTAAGCAGCTTTACAGTATTAAACATGAAAAAAAAGAAGCTATGTCAGTGCCACTTTCAATAAGAATTACAATTTCAGTTTATTCTCTAAAGCAGCTCTCCAGTGTGATTATGGTTTTACTCACATCTGCCCTCAGTGTGCTGAACAGAAGAAATGAAGATGAAAGTTTTCAGGCGGAGCCCCAAAGCACACCTGTACGGAGCCCCACACGACATGCAAGAAAAAAAATGTAATCGTGCGCACGATTTACTAATTTGTTCCCTCGATTTACTAAATCGTGCGCACAACTTACTAATTAGTTCCCTCAATTTACTAAATCGTGCACACGTTTTAGTAAATCGAGGGAACGAAACAGTGACTCGTGCACATTGTCATGAATGTGGCTCCCTCGGTTCATCCTCCGGACCGCCGGAGGGAGCCATCACCGGAATACTGATTCACTACCATTCGGACTCCATTTCCCATAGGCCCTCATTCCTGGGACTGATTACGCTCACACCTGATCTGCATCACACTCGCACTATTTAACACACACATACACACCACATCTTCGCGAAGTCTTGATTTGCTACGGTAGTCTTTTCTGAGTGTTTTTCTGTGAACTGATTTCTTGTTATTACCTGGACTGTTTATTACCTGAGAACCTTTGCCGCCTGTCTTGAACCTTGCCTGTACCCTGGATTGTGATTGTCTGCCGCCTGTCTCGAACCTTGCCTGTACCCTGGATTGTGATTCTCTGCTGCCAGCCACGACCCCTGCCTGTCCCTGTTTACGGTACTGCCTTGTCCCTGTCTGTATACACTGCTGAGTTTAAATAAAGCTGCAGATGGATCCCCACTCTGTTGAACCATCATTACAGAAGACTTCGCCAAACAGTGATCCAGCAGCTCTGTTACAGATCTCGTCCGAATTATCAGCTCAGGCCAACCAGCTAGCGATGCATCACCATCAGTTGACACGATTGACATCGTTAACGGAGGAGCTGGTAAAGACACTACAGGGCCTATGCCTCAATCCCGCCGAGGCCGTCATGCCACCACCCGCCGCACCTGCCATGCCAGCATTTCCCACTTCCCCTGCTGTGAACCCTCGTTTGGCCCTGCCTGAGAAATTCGATGGCACTTCAGCAAAATGTAAGGGCTTTCTTCTTCAGTGTTCTCTATATGTTAATCAGCAATCCTCTCTATATCCTACAGAGACGAGTCGCATTTCGTTCGTATGCTCTCTGCTTACCGGCAAAGCTCTGGATTGGGCCACTGCTGTCTGGAGGGATGATAATTCTGCATTTCCTACTTTTGCTGAGTTCCTGCAACAGTTCAGAGAAGTGTTTGAACATCCCGCGGGGGGACAAAGTCCAGGCAATCAGTTACTCTCTCTCTCTCTCAGGGCAAAACCACCGCAGCAGAATACGCGTTGCAGTTTCGCACTCTGGCGGCTCAAACAAACTGGGTGGAAGACACATTAAAATTACTGTTCCGTCGAGGGTTGACCCTGGAGCTGCAGGCCGAACTCGCCTGCCGGGATGAAGGTACTTCATTGAATTCGTTTATTGAACTTTCCATTCACATCGACAATCTCCTGCGTTCACGACGCCCCTCGCGCGTCTCCAGTCCCGTCAGTTCTAATCCTGAACCCATGCAACTGGGCTTCACTCCTCTTCAGCCCGAGGAAAGAGAGAGGAGACGGCAAATGCACCTCTGCTTGTACTGTGGGCAGGCGGGTCACTTCAGAATCAACTGCCCGGTGCGTCCAACGCCCACTAGTTCCAAAGCGGTGAGTTCCTTCATTCACTCCGACTATGCACCCACCTGTCTCAAAATTCCCATCCAAGTCACTATCAACAACCAAATAATTACCACACAAGCTCTTCTGGATTCTGGTGCAGCAGGGAATTTCATGTCTGATACCTACATCAAAGAACATCATATTTCCCTAACGGACTGCCATTTTCCATTGACAGTGGAGGCGCTAGACGGAAACCCGATTGGAGGAGGAAGAGTAGCGCACATCACCGATAAAATCAGATTACAAGTAGGAATTCTTCACCACGAATCCATCCAGTTCTATGTCATACACTCACCCAAAAACCCCATCATCCTTGGTCTACCATGGCTTCGAACCCACAACCCACATATCTCCTGGAAAGATGGACAAATACTGCAATGGGACGCCGCCTGTCACACAAACTGTTTGCAACAGGTCACTCCGCTACCCATTCAGACTATTCAGCTGAGCGAATCCAATCCCGAGAAACTCAACCTTCCTGCTGAATACACCGATCTAGCTGTAGCATTCAGCAAACAGAAATCGACCGAATTACCTCCTCACCGCCCTGGGGACTGCGCCATTGAACTGTTACCAGGTACCACGCCTCCTAAGGGCAGAATTTTCCCTTTATCACAGCCTGAGTCTGCCGCTATGAAAGCCTACATTGAGGAAGAGCTAGCCAAGGGGTTCATTCGACCATCCACGTCACCAGCTTCATCAGGATTCTTCTTCGTCAAGAAGAAGGACGGAGGATTACGGCCTTGCATCGATTATCGAGGTCTGAACGATATCACTGTCAAGTTCCGGTACCCTCTGCCACTAGTACCGGCTGCCCTCGAACAGTTACGACAAGCTAGATACTTCACCAAGCTGGATCTCCGCTGTGCTTATAACCTCATTCGTATAAGGGAGGGGGACGAGTGGAAGACTGCATTCTCCACGACCACCGGCCACTACGAGACCCTTGTCATGCCGTTCGGGCTTTCTAACAGTCCATCCGTGTTTCAGTCATACATTAACGACGTCTTCAGAGACATGCTGAACCGCTGGGTTATCATTTACATCGATGACATCCTTATATATTCCAGATCAATGGAAGAACACATCCAGCACGTTCGGGCAGTTTTGAAGAGACTCATTCAAAATCAACTATACGCAAAAGCTGAAAAATGCGAGTTCCACCAAACCTCTACCTCCTTTCTGGGATATGTCATCGGTCAAGACGGGGTCGCGATGGATGATAGCAAGGTAAAGGCAGTACTTGATTGGCCCAAACCACGCACACTCAAAGAGTTACAAAGATTTTTGGGCTTTGCGAACTTCTACAGGCGATTCATTCGCAACTTCAGCAGTGTGGCGGCTCCCTTAACCTCCATGACTAAACGTCAGACTTCGCGATTACACTGGTCCCCAGAGGCTGAGGAAGCATTCAGGGGGTTGAAGGAACGATTCACAACCGCACCCATTCTTCGACACCCAGATCCTGAACGACCTTTCATTGTGGAAGTAGATGCGTCTAACACAGGCATCGGAGCTATTCTGTCCCAATGTCAAGGTACTCCTGAAAAAATGTTTCCTTGTGCCTTTTATTCCAGAAAACTTTCCACAGCAGAACGAAACTACGACGTGGGAGATCGCGAATTGTTGGCGATGAAGGCGGCGCTGGAGGAATGGCGCCACTGGTTAGAGGGAGCACAACACACGTTCACCATCCTCACGGACCACAAAAATTTGGAGTACCTCCGCTCTGCCAAACGCTTGAACCCCCGTCAAGCCCGATGGGCTATGTTCTTTACTCGTTTTCAGTTCAAGGTAACTTACAGACCGGGGTCCAAGAACACCAAGGCCGACGCACTGTCCAGACAAACAGATCAGTTAGAGAGATCCGACACAGAGGAATACATAATCCCTAACACTCTCCTTCTAGCACCTGTACAGTGGGACGTGATGTCAGAAATTTCCCAGGCCAATGAACAATCCACTCCACCAGCGGCATGCCCACCAAACCGTACCTTTGTCCCAGCTCCTCTGAGAGAGAAATTGCTGCACCACGTTCACGATCTTCCTAGCTCTGGTCATCCAGGTATCACCGCAACCCACAACCTTCTACAAAATCAGTTCTGGTGGGACTCCATGCTTCATGATGTCACTCAATTTATCCACAATTGCACCGTATGTCAAACATCCAAAACCCCTCACCAATCTCCAGCCGGGTTACTGCAACCATTGCCCATTCCACAACGTCCGTGGTCACACATCGCCATAGACTTTGTCACCGACCTGCCCGTATCTCAAGGTAACACCACCATTCTCACTGTTATAGATCGTTTCTCAAAAGCCTGCCGACTCATCCCTCTACCCAAACTTCCCACTGCCTTCGAGACCGCTGAACTACTATGCAATTACGTTTTCAGGTTTTATGGGTTACCTGAAGACATAGTGTCGGACCGAGGTCCGCAGTTTACTTCCCGAGTTTGGTCAGCATTCTTCAAGAACCTAAACGTTAACATCAGCCTCACGTCTGGCTATCACCCAGAGTCCAACGGGCAAACCGAACGATTGAATCAGGAGCTCACACGTTTCCTCCGCACCTACTGCCAGAAAGATCAGACCGAATGGAGTCGGTATTTGATGTGGGCAGAATACGCTCAAAATTCCCTCAGAAAACCAGCCACAGGAATCACACCTTTCCAATGCGTCTTAGGCTATCAACCTCCCTTGTTCCCATGGTCAGGCGAACCCTCAGAACTGCCATCAGTGAGTGATTGGATGCGGAGGAGCGAGGAGACTTGGGACCTGGCCCATCATCATCTGCAACGTGCTGTCAGGAGACAAGAGGTCCAGGCCAACAGACATCGACGACAAAATCCCCAGTACACTGTAGGACAGTGGGTTTGGCTCTCAACCAGAGACCTGCGTCTAAGACTTCCCTGCAAGAAACTCAGTCCCAGGTTTGTAGGGCCTTTTCAAATTATCAAGCAAATCACTCCTGTCTCATTTCGTTTAAAACTGCCTGCTAACTATCGTATCTCTCCCACTTTTCATGTTTCGCTGCTGAAACCCTCCGGGGGTCCGAGAGGGGAGCCGGAGGGAGCCGAGGGTCGTCAACCCCCACCACTGATCATTGAGGGCGAGGAGGCCTATCAAGTCCGAACACTGCTCGACTCTAGGCGTCGGGGTCAGAGACTACAGTATCTGGTCGACTGGGAGGGGTACGGACCGGAGGAGCGATCCTGGGTCAACACGGATGATATCCTTGACCCTACACTCATGGAAGAATTCCATCGGGCGCACCCGGAAAGACCGGCCCCTCGACCGCGTGGTAGACCCCGGCGCCCGCCTCCTCGCGTCAGGAGCCGCTCGCAGGGTGGGGGCTCTGTCATGAATGTGGCTCCCTCGGTTCATCCTCCGGACCGCCGGAGGGAGCCATCACCGGAATACTGATTCACTACCATTTGGACTCCATTTCCCATAGGCCCTCATTCCTGGGACTGATTACGCTCACACCTGATCTGCATCACACTCGCACTATTTAACACACACATACACACCACATCTTCGCGAAGTCTTGATTTGCTACGGTAGTCTTTTCTGAGCGTTTTTCTGTGAACTGATTTCTTGTTATTACCTGGACTGTTTATTACCTGAGAACCTTTGCCGCCTGTCTTGAACCTTGCCTGTACCCTGGATTGTGATTGTCTGCCGCCTGTCTCGAACCTTGCCTGTGACCCGATTCTGATTCTCTGCTGCCAGCCACGACCCCTGCCTGTCCCTGTTTACGGTACTGCCTTGTCCCTGTCTGTATACACTGCTGAGTTTAAATAAAGCTGCAGATGGATCCCCACTCTGTTGAACCATCATTACACACATGTTTTAGTAAATCGAGGGAACAAATTAGCATACAATTTTTTTCTTGCATGTCATGCCTGGGCTCCATACACCTGCCTATTATGTATCACTGTCAGTGTTCTGTGTTTATGTGTCCCTTGTCACATGTTCTTTTGTTCAGTTTTCCCGCCACTAGTTTGTCCCCTTGGTTACCTTGATTGAGCTCTTAGTCCCAGCTATCTCTCTTAATTAGCCTTGTTTGCCCCTTTGTTTGCCTTGTATATATTCCCTGTGTCCTCCCTCAGTCTTTGTTGATTGTCATCTTTGTATACGTCAGTATTTCATGTCTCTGTTGTACCATGTATATTGATCTCCTGCGTTTGTCCATTAAAGACCTGGGGCCTGTACTATGAAGCCGGATTAGCTGGCTAGCCAGGTAAGTTTAAGATTAGTTTGCGCCAACTCTGGCTTTTAGGTACTATGAAAGTTGCTCGACTTAAATCGGTGTTCGTTGCCATGGTATCTGACGCTGCACGGCTAACCTGCTCCGGGGCAGGTTATGTTCTGGATTCGCGATCTCCGACTGAAGTTTGACCAATCATCTGTGAGCAAAGAAATACATAGGTGACATAGGTACCTAAAAGCCAGAGTTGGCCCAGGAGGTGTCCCTCCCCCAGTTTTCTGAATTTCACACTTTTTTCTATTTGCTGCAATCAAGCATTTGTGATAAAATATTCACAAAATTAAAAAGTTGTGGTAAATACTCACCACTCTGAATTATATTTTTATATTTTGTCTTGATCTGCTGCCAAGAACGTTTGGAGTTGAGGTTGCATCTAAAAATCAATGAATATTAATCTTTCTTAGGATGTAATATACAGTCAAATATTTCATATACAAGTAAATTTTTTATATATTTATGTACACATAAACTCACATTATATATATATATATACACACACACACACACACACACACACACATTANCTAATTCCTCCACTGCCGCAGCAGTGATGGCGCCTCAGCTCCCGCAGGAGCTCAGCGCTGTCTAATGTCTTCATCCATAAGACGAGAACTCTACTGGCCATTCTCTAACCCTCCTAGCAGCACATTCAGCCTAAGGCATTTTTTGGGGGGTCATCAGTAATGTTCTGGCTGCTGTCCTGCAATTGTTTGCAATTTTTGGGGGGAGTACTCTGGGTTCGGGCCAAAATACCGAGCTCGGAGCCCTCTCCTCGGACAGCACGCCAAATACGCATACTACTACGCACACTATTTACTACCTGATTATTTGTAAGTGTGAACTCGTGAAACTTTGTTTTGGTCTGATTTTGTTTGAAATGATGTCACACCAGTTTGTTCTTTAATTTCACTTAGTATATTGGGGTCTTAATTTAATTTCTTGCACAAAAAAGTGGCATTAAAGAGTTAGTTCACCCAAAAATGAAATTTCTGTCATTAAGTACTTACCCTCTTGTCGTCCCAAACCCGTAGGACCTTCGTTCATCTTCGGAACACAAACTAAAATATTTTTGATGAAATCCGAGGGTTTCTGAACCACACATAGGCAGCAACATCATTGCACCTTTTGAGGTCCAGAAAGGTACTAAAGGCATCAATAAAATTGTTCAAGTGTCTACAGTGGTTCAACCTTAATGTTATGAAGTGACGAGAATACTTTTTGTGTGCAAAAACAAAACAAAAATAACTTTATTTAACAATTTGAATTATTGTCATACGCAGTTGAAGCAGTGAACGCAGTGCAGGCTTTCATGTTTACGTCCGAACGCCGGCTCAGTATTGGCCGACACTGTACACATGAGAAGCACGACAGATGCGTGTGAAAATAATAAAGTAATAAATAAATAAAGTTTTGTTTTAAACTAACACTTTAAGCCTGGGACACACAAAAGCCAACATCAAAGAACTAGCGGCGACAAAAGCCGACTGTGTTGTTGCCTAATGTCGGCTGCATCTGGGCCAAAAAGCTGAGCTTGAACACACTGCAAAGACTATAGACCTTTTGCGCCAGAAAAACAAGCGTGCAGCCATCTTTACAATTTTGTCTTTGAACTTCTTTTTTTGCGGTAGCTCTGTATATTTCTCTGGCATCGCTTCGAAAAATCCGGTTCAACTGGCTCACAACGCTCGGTATAAATGTTCTCTGTCAACTCAGGTTTAATCCAGAGTTACACCTGAGTTGAGAAGGCAGCTGAAAGAAAATATCTGACTATATCAATGTATACGAATCAAAGAAATAGTCCTAATAATTTATATAGGTTCACAAAGAGCTCAAATGAAAACACGTAAGCTTAATCTATTTGAAAGTTTTATATATTAATGCATGTATTATATTTATATTAATTTAAAAGCAAAGTTTAATATAATTTGCCAATTAATATAATAATTATATTAACATATTANACATATTATATGAATTATATATATTTATAAATATAAATATAATAAATAATTAGCAACAAAAGATTAACAATTTTGTCTCAATTTCTTTCATTCTAAACTGCTTTTATTTGTAGCGAGCGATACAGGGGAGTGGTTTTATTGCATCTTTACTCACAGCTGATTGGTCCAATTTGGGTTTGCGATCTCTAACCCAGAATAAAACCGGAGCAGGTTAGCCGTGTAGCCTAAGTTACCATGGCGATGAACACAGCTAAAAACCAATTCACTTTCTTGAGCCAGAAAAACCAGAGTTTGCGCAAACTAATCTCAAACTTACTGAAACCGGCTTTGTGCAACAGGCCACAGGTGTAAACAGGGCCTTGGATACACAAATAGTTGAATTTGGACCGACAGTGTGAACAGCCTAGGACTGCATATACAGTACAAACCGTAAACAAAGCAGCACTTTCTTACCACTTTGCATATCAGCATTACTGATCAGTTTCTTCATTCCAGGCAGCTTACGTTGTTATGAAAATATTTGCGCATTGAAATGTTAAGGTCAGATGATGTACAATTAGAACTTCTTTGCTCACGTTCATCACTTTCGCATTTATTCTTGTGAACTGACTCATTCGCTAAACTTGACAGCCAAAATCAGTACAGAGGCCAAGAGAGCTCAACGGACTGCAACTAAAGAAAACACAGGCAAATCACAGCAATCTCTCTTACCAATGGCCCTGACACTGATTCAACATGCTGAATCGGGTGAACTGCCATCGATGTGAGCCCAACTAGAGCCAAAATGTGGAACACACTGCAAAAATTAGCCTGACACGTGCTCACACGCTCAAACGTTAGCTGACGGCCGACCGACCACTGGGTATGTCACTGCCCTTAAACTGCATTTCTTCTTGGGATGTGAGGCAAACCACAGCACCCAGGAAACCCACAGCAATACAGGGAGAACATGCAAACTTCATACAAAAAGCATGGACTCCTGCCTCAGCCAGGACTGGAACCAGGAACTTTCTGGCTGTGAGGCAACAGTGCAACCCACGAGCCTCCATACCAGCAAACAAACAAAAACAGTTTTTACTATTATCCAGGTAAAGTAATTTGACTTGTGCTCTTGGAGAATAAAGTGTATTATTACTATTGATAATAATAATAATAAAACCACTGAAGCAAACTCAGCCTGAACTGTGAGCAGGCTGTCTGTAAGATCAGATCAAGGTGTTGTGCCTCAGGTTGGGGATATGGTTAGCTTAGTTGCAAACATAAGTCAATTAAACATGACTCTCTCTTCTAATGTGATGCCTTGAGGGATTCTGACACTTTGGCAACCATTGTATTTTGATGGAACAGAATGAAAGTCATTTAAATAATCAGAGTTATTTATTTCTTACATTTGTTGTTGTTTGCACTTATTTGAACATGCTCAAGGCCTGCATCATTTAAATAATCAGCTAAATTCTCGCCCTTGTAGAGGTCAACAGCAAGTTCGGGGCAAAAAGGCAGCACTGCGTGCCCCAGGAGACTGAGAGTCTTGTCAGCAAAGCTGGCCTAAATGGAAATCCTGCTATCACTGTGGAATTTTATTATTTAGTCATTGTTTGATTCATAGTCACCTGGTGTCTTTCCTCCCATACTCTATCACAGGACACANGGGGAGGGGGGAGGGGGGGAATAAAGTTTGTCCAACAATAATATGTCCAAATATGTGGTACATAATTTGCTTTGCATAAAAAACACCTTTTGACTTTTCCATTTTTCATACAGCACACATTTGAGAAGGGAAGGAAAGCTTGGGAAATGGTCTGCTGTTATGAGATGCAGTTATATATTTGTCAGTGGATCTTATTATTCTTTGGACCATTGCCGTATAAACTGGAAAAATAGCACTGATCCTCTTTGAAAACAGCAGACAAGCATCTGACTAAGTGCTGGCCTTATTTTGACTGAGAGCTTATTTGACATTATTCGTGGGTGTCATTTGTCATGATTTAGACATTTACAAATTGCTATTTGTCAGACACTGAAGGCTTCTGTATTTGTGTGTAATCAGGCATCTCTTTCTCTCATCCTAATATCAATAATCACTTCACAGTAATTGCTTATCTATGCTCTTAGCTACAGGGTAAAATGAGAGACCAGCCAAGAAGCATTATCTTTTTTCAGGTATTGAATACTCAGATCTTAAAAGTGGCATATCCCAATTGTATGGTAGTTAAAGACAGATCACATGTAAACATAAAGAGGCCATATATAGGCCTTCTCAGACATGCTGTATCTATATAAGTCTGTGCATTTACACAAAAAAAGAAACCAAAAACATGTGGTGATTGGGTACAAGGGGGGAATAAATTTTTTAGATAGTATCTTAATAAGTTTTTTGTGATAAATATTGCATTAATACATTTCAAGTCTTTAAAGAGCATAATGTGCTATTTATTCATTTAATTTACATTTGAGCTAGTACCAGACAATCTTTATATGACCCACAGTGTCAGCATTTTGTTGTCCCACAACATAAACACACAAGTTGGGTTTCCATGTTTTATGGTGACTTTCCATAGACTATACAATATTTATATTTATCATAGACTGTTTATACTGTACAAACTGTAAGCCTATATTCTATCCCCTAACCTCATGGGGAGCAAAAAAAATGTCCCCACAAGGTCAAAAATTTCTGGTATTACTATCCTTGTGGGGACGTTTGTTCCCCACAATGTAGGATTTACCATGACCAGACAAACACACTCACACAGAGTTGAATCTGGAAACAATTACTGCTTCCATGAACAATAGAAGAGTACATAAACATTCCATTTAAATAAACTTTTATAGTGCCATGTTAATTGTGCCAATCAAATAGCGCTGACCTTAGTGAACCTGGTGCCTGCTGTAATGAGCCTCAGAGACACAGAAAGGCATGTTTACACTGAAAGAATGACAATTACTTAAATAGACATTATACAGCAATATACCAGTGGAGACTGCACCTGGTTAAACTGGATTGCAGGTGGTATGTGAATGAAATGATCGCTATAGTTGACTCAACTACTGTTTTGTGAATTTGTTCAATAATTGTGAAAATGTTAAATTAGTAATCTGGCTTGATAAAGATGCTGTCAATATTCCAGAAGTACTATTGCCCTCTCAAACTCTTTCTCAGCTTCATTTGAGGCTTGATAGATTGCTTGTTAGATTAGTTAAAAAAAATAAATTAAAAAAAACACACACACACACACACAAGAGCAGCTGACCCAAGATGGGCCTGCCAGTAGCTTGTGCAGGTCCTGTGCTTCATGCCTTGTGCATACTTTGTAAGAAAACAGTGGGTAAAAAACAATTACACACACACACACACACACACACACACACACACGTTTGAACTTTGAAGTTGTATGCCACATGCTGGGTAACACGGCTAATGTTCAATTACAATTACATCATTTATTTAATATTTATTGTACAGTCAGAGTCAGATTTGCAATGTTTTGCATACATCTACAGCCAGAACTCAATATTGTTTTACTGTGAACAGTTTTTACTTAATGGTTTTATTTACGAATTAATTTCTTGCTGAAAGCTGCTGAGATAAAAAAAAATCTTCTTAAATTGCTTGATCAATTGCTATCGATTTGCTACTATTGATATGATATTTAAAATAGAAGCCACTGTGAAATAGTTATGGCACATAAAATAATATATCCTTTCTGTTTTTAATGTTTTCTTTTCAGAAATGAGACAACCTTCGATGCCAGCTACAAGAGCTTCTGTGAGAGAATCATCCGCCATAGAATAATTGTAAACCAAGAGGTGCTGACAATGAGAAGGATCTTTTTAAATCTTGTGAAAAAACATGAAGATCTTGATGCTTCAAACTACAGGTAATTTAAATACCTTGAGTTTCTTTGGCAGCATTGGAAAGAACATTTATGCATTAAACATTTTTTCTTACGAAAATGGAATTTATAATAATGATAATGATATTAATATTTTATAACGTGTTGAAGCTGATACACAGTGTATTTTAACTAAATTTTTTTCAGTATGAAGTTGTGAACTATTTGATTACAAAAACTGTGAATGCAGCAAAAGAAAAAAAAAGCAAACATAATGGAATGTATGTCTAGTACTGTACTGTTATTAAGTCCAAAGTTTAGTGCTCTGTACAGATCAGTGCTGCCAAGGAAAGCATTAACAGCTTTAATCTGTTAATATTGCAATAATTTGTAAAATATTTAGGTAGCACAACAGTATTTTTTTGAGAAACAGTCATATAAGATTCTGATAAAAACACTTACACCACACATATCTATAACACGCTTTAGCTAAAGCATTAAGAATGAGGTTAATAATAGCAGTTCTGCTGCTTTTGTACAAATGTCTCATATTCGCTCTGAATGCTGCAGGTTTGACTATCGCAACAGAACCGGCAACCTCTGAATTGAGTACTAAAGATGAAAACAATAAACTGACTTGACCTTTGAAAATATGCACAGACCTACTGAAAGAACTTGGAGCCACAGAGAAGCAAATAAAAGCTCTAGAAATCAGACTTGTCATCAGTGAAGCTCAGATAGAGGAAATCAAAAAGGAAAGCCGAGGTGAGATTTGTGTTTTTTAAGATGTTCTGTAATAATATATATACTGAAAAACAATTGGTGTAGGATTTACTTTGTAATTATTTGTGAAATTGGTAACACTTTACAATACAGGTGTACTATTATGCATTAATTCATGCTTAACTAATGCACAGATAATCATGTTTTAATGTATGACTCATGAAGAACTAAACCATTAATTAATGATTACTGCATCAGCAACTAATAAAGTTTCTATATAATTAATAGATTAAGTAATATATGAATTGTTATTAATTAAGTGTGTTGTAATGTATTAATTCCTTAATAACATATTTTATTTACTAAAAGTGTAAATTAATGTGTTAATTACCACAATGGGTTGAAGCCATGTACTTCAACTTCCAGTTGTCTGCTTTAATTAATCATTAACTAACGTTTTGAAAATGTATCATTATGTTATGGCTTTACTTGTTGAGGCACATGACTATTAACTAATTGTTAAGTAATATGTCATTAATGGGTTTTGACAGTTGCACATGCAGTGAGTGTAATGTCAGAGAATGTGTTTGAAGGATGGGTAAGTTGGGCTGCACACAAATATCAGCACACCAGAATCTGAACTACAGATTGATGTTGCACTGTGTTTAAACTGGATGCGACCATTATCGAGTAATGCCGCAACAGCTGTTTACACTGGATATGATGGACCATTGCAAGTTAATTTGTCCTTCATAACAGAAGTGACATTTTGTTGTGTTGTGTTGCGTCGTGCCGCATCCAGTGTAGAATCACTATCACTGATTATAATGGGTTCTATTCTCTTTGTCCGGTCTTGACACAGTGTCTTTCACCCACAGTTGCCAGGGGACTGCAGGTGAAAATGAGCTTTTAGCTAAATCCGGTACAATGCATGGAATGGAAACATTTATGTTAAAAATTGTACATGGTCCCTTTATAAATAAATAAATAAAGTAAAGAAATAGTAAAAAATGTAATGAAATAGCAGTGCCCGGCCACATGATCTCAGTATTCCACCTTTGAATCCTAGACCTCAAGCTTAACCTGACTCATTCCTGTGCCATGAACAACAAGATTCTGGATGTAGCAGTTCATCTGGTACAGTGGAATCACGGTTGTCGATGGTTGGAAATTGAAATCCATGGCTTAGTGTAGATGTCAAAACCATAATGACATATTACTTAACAATTAGTTAATAGTCATGTGCCTCAACAAGTAAAGTCATAACATGATACATTTTCAAATCATTAGTTAATGATTAATTAAAGCAGACAACTGGAAGTTGAAATACATGGCTTCAACCCATTGTGGTAATTAAAGGCCCCAATATACTTCAAACGAAATCGATGAACGAACTGATGTGATGTCATTTCGAACAAAATCAGGCAAAAACAACGTTTGTTTTGTGTTCTTTTTGGAAGTTCGAAACGGCTTGCCAAAGCGAAATTTCAGGAAAAGTTTGCTCCAGCTGCAAAACGTACTACCATTGGTCAGTGACGATAACGTAACAGGAGGTGTGCGCAGAGGCTCCGCCTTCACTTGCATGGAACGCTTCTTTGACTCATTTCGTGTGTTTGAGCTCGTTGAGGTAAGATCTCCATGGGTGAAAACATGAACACACTGGATAGCCGCTTTATAGTACAAAATGAAGTTGTGCTTCTGATAAAATGAGGCACTGACACTGTTTTTCATGTTTGATACTGTAAAGCTGCTTGATTTTTAGCAATCTATTGAATAAAGTGCTACATACTGTAAATAAACGTGACTGGAGTGCTAATTTGCAGAGCTCATGCTAACATACACGTTGTTATGATCAGACGCTTTCTTATGCTTTATATAAAACAAAATGCTGACTGTTTTCTCATTTTTGTTGTGTTTATTTTGTTACTGAGAAGAAAGTGTACAGCACATATTTTCATATTCATCTAAACGCCACTCTCAGCAGTGTGGGTGGCGTCAGATGTTCGTTTACAGTATATCGCTGGTCACGTGTTTTGAACTTCGTTTTACCCCTAACAAAGAACGAAAAAGAACTTCGTTTGAAGTATATCGGGGGCTTAACACATTAACTTACACTATTAGTTAATAAAATATGTTATTAAGGAATTAATACATTATGACATATTTAATTAATAACAATTCATATATTACTTAAGTAGCTTTTATAAACTTTCACTAGAAAAACACATTACTGGTGTGCATCTTGAGACAAAACAATGACACTGACATATTTTAAGATATGTCAGTGCAAGTTGCTTTCAGTTACAACAGCTCAAACATGCATTTTAGTCTAGGACTAGCTTAATCCTTGTCTGTGAAACCGGGGGATGAAGAACTAAACCATGAATGAATGATTACTGCATCAGCAACTAATAAAGAGTCTATATGATTAATAGATTAAATCCCTTAATTGAACTAAGGCTTAATCCTGGTTTAGGCTAAACCCTGTCTGTGAAACCAGGCCCATGAGTCATACATTAAAACATGATTATCTGTGCATTAGTTATGTGTCTTGTCTTGTCGCTGTCACTCTGTTGCACTGTGGAGCTTCTGTCACTAAAACAAATTCCTAGTATGTGTAAACAACATACCTGGCAATAAAGCTCTTTCTGATTCTGATTCTGATTAGTTAAGCATGAATTAATGCATATTAGTGCACCCGTATTGTAAAGTGTTACCCTGAAATTTCCTAGCAATGTCTGATTGAAACCGGTTTCAAAGAAATTGCATGTATGCCATTGAATTAAATGTGAAATTTTGATGTAGAAAATAGTATTTTCCTGTGAACAAAAAAAAAGTGTTATATAGCATGTTTTGCATTGTTACTGGGCCAATTTTCAATATTTGAAGAAGGTATATGTTCTCTTCAGACAGACCAAAGGTGGCATTTTCAGCTTCATTGGGTTCAAGTGGTTTCTTTGGACCAGTTAACACAGAAACAACACTGGTTTACAAGAATTTTTTCAGTAATGTTGGTTTTGCTACAACCGGTATTGTTAATCCAAACAATATCAACACACTTGTATAATTCATCTTTACAGCTGTTAAATGGAGAACTGTCTTACTCTTCAACAGGGATTTTCACAGCACCGGTACGGGGAGTTTACTATTTCAGTTTCTTCTACCATTGTTGAGTTGATCATGGAACTATTTTGGACTTGTATAGAAATGGAAAGATAGAAACAAGAACAAAACATGACAAGAGTATCTGTCCTTCAGAGAATGGAGGCAATGGCTTAACGCTGCTGTTGGAGAAAGGGGATCAAGTCTGTATGGTACTCCGAAAGGACAACTTGATCTGGGATTCAGATTGCAGCAAAGTCACAATATTTTGTGGTTTCCTTATTGATGCCATGTAAAAAAAATATACCCACAAAAAAGAATTGTGTTGGATTTACTTAAAATATTCATGCACCAGTTTTGCATCATGATTAAGTACATTCAACTTGAAATAATTATGTAAAATTAACATGAAAAATGTGGAAACTGTTTGCCTTAAATTTCTCAAGCATGTTTTACTCCAAGTTTTGAGTTGTTAATGTGTGATAATTGCAATAATATGGTAATAGTGTGGAATTGCGTCATAAGGGGGAGGAGCACAAGCTGGGTAGAGAATGTTATATGATAGCAGAAGATGTCAATAAACTTTAAGTTCCAGCAAGTGATGGACTCGTGTGATTTTCTTGTAAGAAAATATGTCCGTTAATGCTTAGATATACAAAAGAGTGTTGGGACAGTGATGGACTGTGCATTTATCTGTACTTATTAAACTGCAGATACTTTGTGTATTTGAAGTAAGAACTGAAATAAGAAAAAAATATAGTTCAAGTTCAAAATATCAATTTAATGAAAAAAGGTAATAGACATCACTGCAATATATTTAAATAAAGCAACATGCAGTATATTATCATTGTTTCTTGGTCTCCTGGACCGAAGCACAGGCTCTTCAGCACATTGGTGACCCAAAACACTAAATCCATGTTTTCTTATAATTATATCTAAATAGCAGAGGGCCTAACATGATTTTTCTCCAGTGTGAATTCTCTAGTGCTGTTTTAAACTCGCTGAAGCAAGTCTTCTCACACTCAAAGCTCATAATCTCTTTCACCAGTGTGTGTTTTCTGATGTATATATAAATATGGCAACAATGAAAAACTCTTTCCACATACAGAACATGAATGTGGCTTCTCCTTCATATGAACTGTCAGGTGTGTCTTCAGGTTTGATGACCCAAGAAATCTTTTGCCCCATCTCTCTCTAGTATGTACTCTCATGTGAATTTCAAGATTACTTTTGCATGAGAATCTCTTTTCACATTGTTCACACATGAACAGCTTATCTCTAGTATGGATTTTCTCGTATTGATTAAGATTTGTTTTTCGCGTGAAGCCTATCCCGCACAGATCACATTTGAATGGCTTCTATCCATTAAGAACTCACAGGTGAGAGTCAAGGCAATGTTTCTTTGAGAATCTTTTCTCACACTCACACACTATCACAAGTGAATGGATTCTCTCCAGTGTGGATTCTCATGCGAATCTCATGACTATGTTTGTTTGTGAAACTCTTTCCACACTGAGTACAGGTGAAAGATTTCTTGGCTCTTCTTAAAAAAACTTATTTCAGTATTTAAGCAACTCATAGTTTTTTTCTTCAGGTTTGACATGATGATTCTCCACCACTTCACTCTTCTCATTCACTTCCAACAGGTCATGAAAGAAAAAAGAATTTTGATTTCTGTACATCAAAATAATTCAAAGTTTAGGGGTGTGTGATATATTGTAGCCTATATGATAATATAAGGCTAGTACCACTTAACTATACTTGGCATCTTAACTTGTTGTTCGGCTTCATTACCCACCTTTATACTGGTGAATCTGAGGGCGAGATATGTCTCGTCATATTTGCTTGTCTTTTTACTGCACCGGACGCGACGGGCGCATCGCAACAGCTACTGTCTACAAAGCGAACATTGCAAATCCATTTGTTCTTTGTGTCAAAATGCTGGAGTTCATCAGAAATAGAACAGGCCATCAGATTACTGTCCGAGATATGTCGGGTCGCACCGCATCCACAGCATTGATTCAACATCAGTGGGTTCTATTTGCTTTTGTCTCGCCGCGCCGCGCCGCTCACGTCCGGTGTAGACACCTTGTTTTGGTAATTGTGAATCTTAAGCATATTCATCATCTGCTTATGTTTTTCTGGCACCTCCTTTCACAAATTTGTACATGAGCAGAATCATGTATCGTTCATTTATATTTTTACACGACTCCCTGCAATACAATTCTGATTCTTCAGTCGCGCCACCTAGTGGTCCGTTATTGCAGGACAACAACTACAACCACAACTGCCATAACGGATAACGGAATGCTAAGCGTGGACTGCAAATCATTTTGAGGTAATTAAAATGTCAAATTAATATTTTGTGTTTAATTATTTACTTATATATGGCATGTGGCCGCGTAATAGATAATTCATAATTATGGAGTGTGGTCTTGTATCACCCTGCAGAGGTTTCTTTTGCATAATAATCTGCTAACTGTACACTATCCCTCAGCCTTGCCGCGCCCCTAGTTTGGGAACCACTGTGGTAGCGAATCTGCTTGTAACATTTAATAGAAAAGAATAGAATAGAATGGGTTTCCCTGAGCTAAAAATGTCTAATTTATGGTGGTGATAGTTCAGCCTACTCAAAATAGTCTATGGGAAATTAACCGCAGACCTCTGAACCACAGTCAATGACACTGTCTTTTGTTGTTGTTGGATCTGGGTGCCTCATTAGTGAAGTTGGTGTGTCCTGCTTGTCCTGTGTGTTTTGTTACACCACAATACAGGTCCTTCTCAAAAAAATAGCATATTGTGATAAAGTTCCTTATTTTCCATAATGTAATGATAAAAATTAAACTTTCATATATTTTAGATTCATTGCACACCAACTGAAATATTTCAGGTCTTTTATTGTTTTAATACTGATGATTTTGGCATACAGCTCATGAAAACCCCAAATTCCTATCTCAAAAAATTAGCATATCATGAAAAGGTTCTCTAAACGAGCTATTAACCTAATCATCTGAATCAACTAATTAACTCTAAACACCTGCAAAAGATTCCTGAGGCTTTTAAAAACTCCCAGCCTGGTTCATAACTCAAAACCGCAATCATGGGTAAGACTGCCGACCTGACTGCTGTCCAGAAGGCCATCATTGACACCCTCAAGCGAGAGGGTAAGACACAGAAAGAAATTTCTGAACGAATAGGCTGTTCCCAGAGTGCTGTATCAAGGCACCTCAGTGGGAAGTCTGTGGGAAGGAAAAAGTGTGGCAAAAAACGCTGCACAACGAGAAGAGGTGACCGGACCCTGAGGAAGATTGTGGAGAAGGACCGATTCCAGACCTTGGGGGACCTGCGGAAGCAGTGGACTGAGTCTGGAGTAGAAACATCCAGAGCCACCGTGCACAGGCGTGTGCAGGAAATGGGCTACAGGTGCCGCATTCCCCAGGTCAAGCCACTTTTGAACCAGAAACAGCGGCAGAAGCGCCTGACCTGGGCTACAGAGAAGCAGCACTGGACTGTTGCTCAGTGGTCCAAAGTCATTCGGAAATCAAGGTGCCAGAGTCTGGAGGAAGACTGGGGAGAAGGAAATGCCAAAATGCCTGAAGTCCAGTGTCAAGTTCCCACAGTCAGTGATGGTCTGGGGTGCCATGTCAGCTGCTGGTGTTGGTCCACTGTGTTTTATCAAGGGCAGGGTCAATGCAGCTAGCTATCAGGAGATTTTGGAGCACTTCATGCTTCCATCTGCTGAAAAGCTTTATGGAGATGAAGATTTCGTTTTTCAGCACGACCTGGCACCTGCTCACAGTGCCAAAACCACTGGTAAATGGTTTACTGACCATGGTATTACTGTGCTCAATTGGCCTGCCAACTCTCCTGACCTGAACCCCATAGAGAATCTGTGGGATATTGTGAAGAGAAAGTTGAGAGACGCAAGACCCAACACTCTGGATGAGCTTAAGGCCGCTATCGAAGCATCCTGGGCCTCCATAACACCTCAGCAGTGCCACAGGCTGATTGCCTCCATGCCACGCCGCATTGAAGCAGTCATTTCTGCAAAAGGATTCCCGACCAAGTATTGAGTGCATAACTGAACATAATTATTTGAAGGTTGACTTTTTTTGTATTAAAAACACTTTTCTTTTATTGGTCGGATGAAATATGCTAATTTTTTGAGATAGGAATTTTGGGTTTTCATGAGCTGTATGCCAAAATCATCAGTATTAAAACAATAAAAGACCTGAAATATTTCAGTTGGTGTGCAATGAATCTAAAATATATGAAAGTTAAATTTTTATCATTACATTATGGAAAATAATGAACTTTTATCACAATATGCACATTTTTTGAGAAGGACCTGTATATCTATTTTTGGATTGCTTTGTATTTTGTGTGCCTGTAGTTGATTGCTGTATTGCATAGGAGTCGGTCTCTCCAACTCAACCCCATCTTGCTTCTCAGCCCCTTTAAACTACCCTTATTGGTATCCCAGATAGCACACGTACGTCTACATGCACTCTGATGCCGGAAGTGATCGCTTGCACTCATTGACATATACACGCGAGAGATCACTTCCGGCATCAGAGCGCGTTTTCAGACCTCACCAACCGGATGCTCAAGGCAGTTGGACATAGTGGTGTATTAGAGGTAAAAAAATATATAAATACTGTTCGGTTTCTCTAACAAACCGATTGTTTCGTGTCTTAGGTCATCAAATGTGTCATCACGAGCCGCAGGGTTTAATTTGGATTTGTCTGTGCATGTTTTTTTGACTCTTATAGATGGAATTCCCATTGACATGCATTATACGACTGACAGACCGCAACGGTTGGAGTTAAAAATCATCATTTGTGTTCTACTGAAGAAACAAAGTAACCTACATCTTGGATGCCCTGGGGGTAAGCAGATAAACATAACATTTTCAATTTTGGGTGAACTATCCCTTTAAGGCTGAAATAATCACTTGGTTTAAGCCAGGTTTCAGTAAGGCAAAGTACATCAAAACTATTATCTGTGATCATCTCATTTACAATAACCGCCTTAGGTGTCAGCGATCTAATGTTTAGGAGCCCTAGCTTTAGAAATGTTTTTTATTCAGAAATTTTGAGATTTTCTGGTTTAATCACGATAAGATTTTTTCTAGATTTATTGTTTGACCTCACTATTCGGGGAATAGACACAGTTTCTCTAGGCTGTACTACACTCACATTTCTATCAATTAAGTGGGTAGAACACAGTTGGTCAGTGAAAACATTGGAAATATTTTCTTTGTACTTTTGTCTATTAAATAACGGTTAAAGAGAATTAACAAACCACAGATTCTTGATTATATTGCATTTTACAAAATGTTTAAGCCTTTCTGGAAATGGGGTTGTACAATAAAATGTGTAACTTTGTACTGTTGAAATTGATATATGCCATAAGCCCATAACACACCAAGCCGACACTAACGAACTAGTGGCGACAAAAGCAGACTGCGGGGTTGGCTCACGTCGGCAGCATCTGGGTCCAAAGTTGCCCTGACACACCAAACCGACGCTCGACACCCGACGACCAAGTAGCATGACCGTTCTACGCCTGCGTAAGAAGAAATGCCTTTCCGTACCAACAGGTGGCAGTAGCTGAACAGCCAATCAGAATGATCAGATGGCCCGACAGACCGACAAGCTCCGACGCCGATTCCACATTTCGAATCGGACGAAAATAGCAGATGAGGACCAACTTCAGCCGACGGTGCGGAACACACTGAGAAAACTTAGTCGACCGATGAACAAAAACTGCCCTAAGGCTGACCGTCGGCTTGGTGTGTTCCAGGCTATACATTTTCAACGTTGCTGTTTGTATGAATTGTTTCGAGAAATGCACTTACTGGTTTGTAATTGTTGAGGATGATTTGAGAAATGTACCAAAGCGACAGAAGAAAAACTATTTTTTTAGTCTGATTGGAGTGAAGAATTTTAATTTTACAATTTCCATTCTAAATGAAGACCTGTTAAGAGAGATTGTCCTAATTGCACAGGTGATCATGTGTGGGGTAATTTAGTGCATTTCTAGCATGATAACTCTAGTTTAGCATGGTAATGGATATGACTTTGTTAATGTATTTGGTCTTGGCGGAATCTGATACACTGCTGCTGTTGATTATTTCTGCTACTGCTGCAGAGCAAGTACATAGACTTGCTACTGCCAATACATACACAGACATGTTGCTGTGAGAATGTAAGGCATACTGTTGCTGCACAAATAGCATATGAAATTTCCTGAAGCAGATCTATACAGGTGGAGCTGGGGGAGGGTTTCTCTGAAAATGCGCTGCAAACTGCTTCAGCAATCACTGACAAGCTATTTAAATGTTGAGCAGAAAACTCATTGGCTGCAGAGGCCACAGGAATCAATCAGCTAGTGCCATGTAGTGAACAATGTTATTGCTGGCAGGTTGCATTAAAGACCTAATGTAATGTGGCACAGTCACATTACAGTTTTTTTTAATATACATTCTGCAAGATACAAGATACTCTTTGCAATTTGCTCCATGCCAACAAGAGATTTTAAAATATCATTTTTGCACACAGTTCATTAATACAAAATATCAAAACATTCACAAAATCTATTGAATCATGCTCATAAAGTATGAAAAAACCTACTCACTACCTGTCAAAACATCCTCATGATTGTATTGTGCTCGTATAAAACAAGAGTGAACAATTGTGAACACTTGTGAACATGTGATATGACTTCATGCACAGCACAGACCAATCAGCGAGATTTGCCACTTGCAGTTGGGGGCAGAATTGAAAACGAAGCCAGCAAGTTGGATACTTTCTGGTTTCCATAGTGACGCTTGCATGGTGTTTGCGTACTTTATCACAGACAAAATGGATTTAATGCAATATTTGTCAAATACACAGACTTTTCAGATGTTTTAATGAAGCAACGGAAACACTTTTCATGTATGCTGCTTAATACAGTGCCATCTGTACAAGAATAAAGTTCAACATAAGCCTATTCTACATAGGCTTAAGTACAATAAAGATTCCAAATTCACTGATTTCAAACCGCAGTATGAGGTTGACCTGCATTTACTGCAAAAGCTTTAAATAAAATGGATATAATTGCTGTAAACTGCAGTGCAATATATTGCATAATTAGATATCCAAATAAATGTCATATATATTTATTAACAAATCTGCATCTACTGTACAAACTGCTTCAGCCCATCAGCATTTGTTTACTGACTTGAGTCTTTCTTTAAGTGCACTAAGATGAAGAAAGAGTAGGGGCGCAGGAGACATTTTCAAAGTGGGGGGGACCAAATTGTAAGCAAAAGCCCAGATAGTAAGATCAGATTTCCAGATATCGGACCACCACTTCAGGCTCACCATCGGACCACCATCATATATTAAACTTGCCTGATCATTAACCTCCTAAGCACTGGGACCATTTTGGGGATTTCCGCCTGGATTTGGCGTACACAAATTGAAAAGCTTCCCATACCCACATACAATGCTCTAAATACAAAATCTTGGTGTCATTTCACATGAAACCCTTTGAAGTTACATAAAACACTCTTAAAAGTGATTAAAAAAAATTATAGTATATATTGTATGTAGTAAACCTAAATAAAAAGTCTCCCCATACCATTTACAGTATCGCAGTGTTATTTTACATAAAACCCTTTGAAAATACATAAAACACTGCTAAAAGTGTATAGTATATTTTGTCTGTGCTATAATAAACAAACAAACAAAAAAAGGCGTTTTATGATTTTGATCAGTTTTATTCTTTCAGGAGACACAAGACTCTATTACAATCTAGAACATCCTCCAGGTTTGTATAATTCCTTATATGTGCATTATTTTTTTGTCACCTGTGTTGAGCATCACCTCAGCATCACCCGTCTGCCTCCTGGAGATGTGATGCCAGCTGTGTCAGCTGCTGCTGCTGCTGCTGCTCGCTAATCTTCAACATAAACTGAAACAAAGAAATTACTGTTTTATAAACACAGTTTTTGCACTGTAATAATACCCATTTCACAATATCAAAATGTAGATTTACTGAAATGGCAATTCTATTCAAGTTTGCATACTTGCAGACAGCTGTGCAGTGTGCAAGCCATATCCCAAACATATAGTTTTGACATTTTTTGGGGGGTCAAATATTAGTTTATCATATTGGTTGCTGTTCTTTTACATTTTAAAATAATAATTCAATCAAAAGTGAGTATGCATTGTAAACGCAGTAATACAGTTTATACATACCAAACACAGAGTCCTCTCCTCTCGTGTGTCCTCCCCATTGCGTCACTGGCTGAGGCAATAATCACTTTAGTTTCACTTTCAAAGATCTCTTTTATCGATGCCATCGATGCTTCTCCGTTGCTAGATGTGATTATCAAAATCAAAACAGTCCAAAAACTATAAATCCTCACAAAAACTCTCAAATACTTCAGTCAAGCCAGCTCGCGCGTCAACCAGAACTGAATGTGAGAGATCAGCCTGTGTCAAATTTCTTGGTTTCTTGGTTTTTGAATGGACGGTTGGCTTGATTGGCTTGGATTGACATATCCCCACGAACGCTAACTTTCGGGCATGATTTATATACCATCGACATGTCCTCAGAAAACGCTAGAATGCTTTGATCGATCATCGATGGTTTGGAGATTGCGTGTTTCTTCGAGAGTGCATTTCCTGTTCTGCACATCCGCGACAAACTAATTGATTATAAAGCTCACAGAAATGTGAATATGGTCTCATTTGAAAGAAAATATCCTAAGCTAGTTTGTAGCTTTTTTTGATACTGTTTTAGTGTGATACTTACTTAAGCAGCCCTTACCAAAAGTGCGGGGGTCAATTTCTGTCTTTTTAAAACTGCGGGGGTCCTGACCCCCGTCCCCCGTGCCAATGGCGTGCCTGAGAAAGAGTAAGGTCAAACATTCATGATGGAAAACAGATTTTTAAATGATAAATTACCATTTTAGTAATCTTTACTTCTTTTTTTTGCATTTATTACAGTAAATATGACAGTAACTGTACACACAAACATATCATTTAGCAGTGGTTAAAATTTAGTGGGGTCTGTTTGATTATGTTCAAAAAGTGTCCGGCAGTGGCAACCACAGACCACAGCACTTCTGGGAGATGAGTTGCTGCGAAAGACCTAACTGACTGTGCAATTCAGCAGAATATATGTTGTGATCATAAAAGAGTGAGAGAGATAATGTGCATGACAAGGGCCAAATATCTGTGGCTCTTGATTTTGCAAGGCTGGGGAAGACACAGCAGTTCCCACCCAAAGTGTGTGGCAGCGAGGACATTTCCCTCTGTTTTCTGTCCTTGGCTTTCATATAAGTGCTGAGTGTCAAAGCAAAAGCATGGATGAAATTATTTTTTTTACTGTTGCCATATAACCTCATGGTGTCAGTTTGCACACCTCCACGGCGACGAGTGGCAAGTACAGAGCTTTGTGCATTTGGCTTTGAAGAACATCTATTATGCAACATAGGTTTGAACAGCTCTTTGAGGACATACTTGACTGTCACTGCCAGATTGCCAGTGGCATTTCCTCCTGCCTTGTCAGGGTGGAATGTATTGATTCAATTTAATAGTTCCAATTTACTGCGGCTGAGTCTGTCTTCTGCTGCCAGCCGCACAGCGTGTCATGTTCTCTAACCTTTGCACCACATGAATGTACACATCTTCCGACACAACACAATTTGACAAATACACCCTTATTTCTAGATTAGTGTCTACAGCCAAATGAATTGTTGAAGGGTAAAATAAATAAACAGAGGAACGTTGAAGAAAGGCTGATACTTGCCTCTGGCAGCATGTTGGCTGCTTGCCCTATGTGAGAGCCAGGAGAGGTCATCTAAGGAAATGGTGTGAAAAAAGGTAGCGATCACATTTTATCTTATGCAAAAATTTTAGCTCATGAGTTTAAGATAAACATCACTGCACAGTGTTCTTGTAGCTCAATCAGTAGTGCACAGCACAAGCCACTTAAAGGTCATGGGTTTGATTCCCAGGAAATGCATGAAAAAAAAAACGTTTAAATGCAATGTGAGTCTGTCAAATGAATGAATGTAAATGTAGCATATAGGCCTTCATGCTGATGAACAGGTCAGTGTGGAGACTAGAGGGCTTGTAACACTTGCATTGCAAGGAGGCTGTATTTGACTTTAATGAGCCAAATGAGAGGAGAGGAAGCTTGGGTTGAGTCCAACTACAACATTAGTCTTCACCATTTGCCCTTTTTCCACTCTCTGTGCTTACATTGAGAAGAAAAAACATCATTGCTTGCAATAGGAAAGACCATGGGTAATAGGCTTGTTGGGAAAAGACTAAGGAAAAAGAAAAGATTGATCATTTAGCAGGAAAGTTCTCAAGCTAATGCAAAGCAGTAGCTGCTGACACTAATGCCCTGTATATTTTTCAGTGTTAGCCCCTTGAAGCAAGTAGGTTTCCAACAGTGCTGTTCTTCTGCTTTATAAGACACACATATCACTGTGATTAAGAGTAACTGACTCAGACCATTTTGACCAATGTATACAACCCAAATATGACATTAAAAGTTCATACAAACATGCTATCATGCACTAGAACGTTCCTCAACAACTGCGGGCAGAGTTTGTACACATCGCACGAAATGTTGGTGAAAGCCTGCTGATGCCAACAGAAAGAAAGTCATCAAATGTGCGTAAATGTTTTGGTAACCTGAACCTCAAAGGCTTTTGCATCACAAGCCATATTTTGTCAATTTAGTTTTGTTTGGTTACAGAGTTTTCAAACTTGTTTCAGGCCCCATTTGATTATGGCATTTATGAATGCGAGAACATGAGTGTTATTCCCCTGCTTTTCGCTAATGACGGCATCGAACAGACGTTGTTTACATTTGAGCTGTGCAAACTTCTTCTTCAGTTCAGCTGTAATGGTTCTGAAATAATTCCAATAATTGTCTCTCGTTTCTGTTTAGAGTGTGGGCTTTGCCATTCCTAGTAGTCAGTGCCCCATGCTTGGGAGCATGAGGTCTGTTGTTTTTTTTTTTTTTTTAAGAAAATCCTCTAAGGAGAAGGACAGGTTTTCTCTAAGAGAGAGAGAGC
>RJVU01047928.1:2808497-3092749 GCA_003731715.1 Anabarilius grahami | reverse complement strand
AGGGAATAATAACAACATGTGCATTTATATCCTTGTGTAGAGAGTGGGATTTATCTAATTCTTACCACCTCAGATCCTGCTGTTCTTCTGCTCTTTTCCTTTGATCATTTGAACATTTGACCTGTTTTATGTGTCTTACTACCAGTTTGCTTCTTGTGTTCTTACAATAAAAAGTCCAAATTGAATTTTACACTATAACATTTTACAATATGGTTTAATTTTTATAACATTAGTTTTGCATAATGGATTAACATTTTTTACATTTAGCATTTTGATTGGACAAAAATACATTTTCTTTTGTGTTCTACAGAAAAAAAAAAGGTAAGTAGATTTGGAACAACATGAAGGTGAGTAAATGATGGCAGTATATGAGCCAGTGTTTAAAACTGGTATATATTTATAAATCTCCTTAATTTATAACTATACTGGTTACCTAGCATGCTTTGCACCAAATCAGAGTGAGTTTTATCTGACATGACCTTTAAGTGAAACAGGTTATTCATAGTTGATTGTAGTTGCAGGTTTTACTGTAATATTGCGTTATGGTGTGTTACCACTGGTGTGATTTATAGTCCAAAAAGTTAACAAATTGAACCTTATCTGGATTTCTCTGCTACGATTTGGTGAATGCTTGTATCACATCCTGGAGAACAAATTCCTTAAAGAAGCTACATTATGTAAAAATCGGTCGCAGACCTAATGGAAAGATCCGTTTTTCCAATTTCACATTTTTAATTCTGACCACATCATTAAAAAAAATAAAGTAAAGCATTATGATGTTGAAAAAAAACTGGTTGCTGGTCAGAAATGGAGCTCTGTCTTGCAAATGGGTGTGAACTTTATGCACCAAACTGTTATGAAAATTAATGCAGTGCAGTACATGTGGACTACTCAGAAAGTTAGAGTATCCAGAATCCATCTGGCCCTGAGCCAGCTTGTACAGCTGTGCTTACCCTTGTTGTGAGGTAAAGCCACTCGGATCAGGTGGGAGGGCGTGGACTGGTTGACCCGTCGTCCCAACAACCCAGGAGCAGCCGGCCAGCAGGGCTTCCATCCTCCATGTCCCTAATCACCAAGTTCCTTTCCAAGACCAACCTCCGCTATGGAATTGCAGGGCAGCAAAAATAATAATAGCTGTTTTTCCCACTCTGAAAGAGGAGCCTTGCATGAGATTAGGCGATGGGAGTGTAAAGTGATCACAGAGACTCTGGTGCTCTGTTTTTCTTACCCTTGTAATGTACATACACCCTTAGGCCTGCGCTTCCCCTCCCTGACCTAATTCTCAGATGGCAGAAAGGAGGGGGAAGGAAGTCAAGGAGAGCCACGGTAGGTCACAGAGTACAGGCCATGAGCGACTCGGGCAACCGATGGTGTGACGAACCCGTCTTGTGTATGGAGACGGGATAGGGCGGTGTGAAAGAAGAGATTTGCAGACATGCAAAAGATAAGCAGAATTCTCCTTTGGTTTTGACAAGATGCTTCACCTCACATGACCCTGAGAACCATGGCCGGGCCGATTAGCTGTCTGTCGCCTCATGCATCATCTCAGCCGTTCGTGGCCTCCATCCAGGCTATTTTGTTTCAGTTCTCATCAGATGTGACCAGTTTAGGTCAGACTGGCCTGACAGATATTAATACCGTCCCCTTTCTCTCCCTTCCCCAGGAAAACCGGGAAAGTGACGATGACATATTTAATTGATTAAAGAGGAAAGATGTTTACAGTGAACGAGGACAAGAGTTTGTGCTGTTGCAGGGCAACTGCATATGTCAGAGCTCACGCTCATATACGGAGCCAGACAACTTGACGATAGGCAAGTCCTGAGAGATGGAATTCGGTGTGAGGCCACACGCCTTATTTGGAATCATCAAGTTCTCTGGTTCGGCAGAAAACGTGGAGAAAGTGAGGATAAAAGGAAGAAAATGTTTATTTGCGGTGCTTAGATCCCCAGGCGGTGATATGAGGTGGGGAGGCATTCCAGCAGAATGAGAGATCGTAGGTCAACAAAAGAACATGATGGACAATGTCCAACGGTTTTACAACTCTGTCAGTGATGCAGGCACGACATACTGTTTAGGCAAAAAGCATACTAGGTGGCAAATACAAAATCTGCTAATGAATACTAATGGTTGTGAATGTTTAAACAGTATAATGAAGGAAAAACTGAGGACAAGAAAAACAAGGCAGTGCAAGAATATTAATGTTTAGGGCTTACAGAAAATGTTTTCAATAGAGTAGAGCATACAACAGTTGTGTTTTGATGAACTAATATGATATAAACAGAACCGTTTCTGTTAATGAGATCTGGAAATGTAAAGAAGCTTTCTGGGATCTCCTTCCCCCCTGCTATAATTTTGTTTTGAGTGTCAAGAGAGACAATCTACGGAGAAAGTAAAAGAATATGAAGGTTTATTGGATAGGTACATTATAAAATAGGAGGCCAGGTTAAACATGGCCCACTGGGAGCTGCAACACTTTAAAATGGTTCAAGATTGCATTTGGAGACTCTTAAATGTCTGAGAATGTTGTGGTTTTGCTGTTTAATGAACTTAACATCTTGCTCTACTTCAGGCAGATTTGAGGAAGTGCAGAAAAGAAGTGTGTGACAGACGCTTTCTCACTGCACTAAAGAAATGTGGAAAAACAATGAGTTTACCCCTGGCTGCTGGCAGTGAAGAACCCATGTGGCCCATGAGAGAAAAGTAGAGGTAACAAATACATCTTATATTTCATCCAGGCCTTAAGTTAACTCTTTGTGTGGGGACAATGTGACAACATCTCCTGCAATTTGAAGCAATTAAAGGCATGTTGGGACCAGATCCCTCTCACTCTGATTAGCCACTAAGCAGTTAGTTCCTTTGAACTCTTATTAAATGTGACCACTGTCAGAGATGTGTTTTGAACTGATCACAACAAACGTGTTTTGCATGAGCGTTTGCAAAATGTCCCTTTCACATCAATGCTTGTGTGATATTCCTTAATTCTTTCAGGTTTTATAAAATAAAACGATTTTATTGACTAAAACTGGGACAACCCTAACCCACAGTTCCCTTTCAGTTGGTCACGTCCTTGGTTCTCAGGGAGTGGGGGTCCCCTCCTCTATGCCCTGTTCGGCCGTGTAGGAAGGGTGACCTGAGAATCATGGTTAGGGCTTCCCCGCGGAGGCTTCCCCTAACCTAACTAAACTAACTAAATACTGCAGCTACAACACTGCAGCCTGTGGTGTTGCCAGAGAATCACGCTGGTCCCTCTGTTGAGTGACCAGTCGTTTCCTTCGGTGCGCCGGCGGACGAACATATGTTGATCGCGGCATCAGAAGGTGAGCTGGAGTCCTTGGGAGAAGAAGACTCGGCTGCTCTACCTTATAGCCGTATAGCGTTTGTGCCTGGTCCCTCTTCCACCTTCACCACTCTGGATGGCGGGGAGGCTAAGGGGTACGCTGGGATCCCCCCAGTTGAGCGAGCTGTTGCGATGCAACTATGTCCAAAGACCGCTGGCTGGCGCAGTGAACCGCTTCTCCCATCCCGGGCCTGTAAAGTCTCGTTGAGTCTGACAGAGAAAGCTTACAAAGCCTGCAGACAGGCCACCTCTGCCTTGCATGCCATGGCCCTACTACAGGTCTATCAGGCCAAAGCGCTCATGGACATGCCCCAGGGTTGTCTTGACCAACAGCTGCTGGGGGAGCTTCGTGCCGCCACCAACCTCGCCCTCCGGGTGACTAAGGTGACGGCTCTCTCCGTTGGTCAATCGATGGCTAGTACTCCAGCAGCGCCATTCATGGCTGGCCTTGGCTGAGATGAGGGAGACCGATAAGTATCGGTTCCTGAACTCCCCCATGTCTCAGGTCGGCCTACTCGGCAACACGGTCGAGAGCTTCGCCCAGTAGTTCTCGGCCGCACAGAAGCAGACTGAGGCCATCAAACACATCTTGCCCCGGCGGTCCACTGCTGCTTCCACCCCACCGCCAGTTGCACAACCTCAGTCTGCTCGTTGCCGAGGGCGCCCGCCTGCGTTGTCCTCCGCCCCTGCTAAGTCTGCAAAGCAGCAGCCTAGGCTACTGTCTATCTAGGCTCCCGTCACATGTCGCAACTCGCCCGCCATCTCTTGCTATGGAGTCAGAAGCATCTGAGGTCGCTTCGTGCCATTCACGTCCCAGGCGTGCTCAACTGTGCAGCTGACGAGCTCTCACAGCAGCCTCTGCTGCCGGGCGAATGGAGACTCCATCCCCAGGTGGTCCAGCTGATCTGGCAGCGTTTCGGGGCCGCACAGATAGATCTGTTTGCCTCTCCGGACACAGCCCATTGCCAGTTGTTTTATTCTCTGACCGAGGGCACTCTCGGCACGGATGCTCTGGCACACAGCTGGCCCCGAGGCCTACGCAAATAAGCGTTTCCACCAGAGAGCCTTCTCGCACAGCTCCTGTGCAAAGTCAGGGAGGATGAGGAGCAGGTCTTGCTAGTGGCTCCGTATTGGCCCATTTGGACCTGATTTTCGGAACTGACGCTCCTTGCGACAGCACCTCCTTGGCCCATTCCTTTGAGGAAGGACCTTCTGACTCAGAGACAGGGCACCCGCGTCCAGACCTCTGGAAACTCCATGTCTGGTCCCTGGACGGGACGCGGAGGTTCTAAGTGATCACCCCCAGTCGGTTGTAGACATTATCTCTTCCGCTAGAGCTCCTTCTTCGAGGAACCTCTATGCGTTAATGTGGAACCTGTTTGTCGAATGGTGCTCCTCTCACCGCGAGGACCCCGATCATGTTCGGTAAGGTCTGTGCTTTCCTTCCTGCAAGAGGGCTTGGAGCGAAGGCTGTCTCCCTCCACCCTCAAGGTGTATGTTGCCACTATTGCCGCACATCACGATGCAGTTGATGGTAAGTCTTTGGGGAAGCACGACCTGATCGTCAGGTTCCTGAGGGGGCGAGGAGACTGAATCCGCCTCGTCCTTCGTCTATAGCCTCTTGGGTTCTCTCCCTGGTACTTACATCTCTCCGGGGTCATCCCTTCGAGCCTTTGCAGTCAGTGGAGTTAAAAGCACTGTCACTTAAGACCGTCCTCCTGGTTGCATTGGCCTCGGTTAAGAGGGTAGGGGATCTACACGCATTTCGGGTCGACGAATCGTGCCTGGAATTCGGCCCGGTCACTCTCACGTTATCCTGAGGCCCCGGCTTGGTATGTCCCCAAGGTTCCTACCACTCCCTTCAGAGATCAGGTAGTGAACCTGCAAGCGCTGCCTTCCGAGGAGGCAGACCCAGCCCTGGCATTGCTCTGTCCCGTCCACACCCAACACGTTTGCTAGATTCTATAGCCTTCGTGTGGAACCAGTATCTTCCCATGTACTCGCTTCCAGTAGCCGGTAAACGTGAAGAACCCTTTCTAGTGTCGGCTTGCAAAGCATCCCTGGGCCGGATACGTGCATCCTTTTGCTCCAGTAGAGTTCCCCGCTTGGCGAACCCTGTTGAATTCCTCCGCCTCCTCTTGCAGCTCGGACATTGAGGAGTGTCTGATGCCAGGCCAAATCTCCGTATCTACGTTGAGGTTTGGCTGGGTGCTATATGTTGTGACCCCTCCACGTGAGTGGTCCCATATGTGTATTGTATATTTGTATTAAGTGTGTAAATGTGCAGAATAAAGACAAAAGAGCATTGATGAAAGGAAATTGTGTGTCTTACATAGAGAAAATATGTGCAAAAAATATGCAAACAACTCACTAATTGTGAAAAACATGCCTTTCCATGCAGCTTTCGGCACCTTAGCGGCAAAAAGCACTAATTTGCACAACAGCAGCAGCTCATGTGAGCAAAAGTTCAAATTTTATGGCGTGATCTTATACTATAGATTTTATAGGATTATTTATATTCACAGTCATATGCAGTGCAGCACTTATCTGATTCTGTCCCCCTATCACTCCCACTTTGCTTCTTGTCCACTCTGTCTGTCCTATCTGAATACAAAAAAGTCCTAAAAATGAATCTTTAAAAAAGATTATTCCTGTTTGGTATGAAAGGGAGCATGATTCAGTCCTGTAAAAAAGGGAGGGGAAGAGCATGTCCACATCATTTTAATGAGCTTTCCTCTGGGATGGGATTAGCTACCAAAATGGCCTCCTCTGACGTATGTGTTTGATTTTACTCGCTGAGGCATCCATGTTGCTCTCAAGGCGGAAATGATCGAGGCAGATTAGACTGCCCTAAACTATAAGCTTTAGCTGCTTCAGAGAGAACATATGGGAAAGACTGTGAGAAACTCTCATATGCTCACCCTTGATCTCGAAGGCTCTCCAATGAAGTTCACATATAATGTACCAATTCCCAATGCAGTTATTTCTTGGGAAATAACTTTCTTTCTATAACTTTTAAATGGATTTGGTTTGCAAACCCCTATTTGAAAATTAGTTTGACAGCTGTACTTTACACATTGTTAAAAAATTCATTACATTTTGAGTGATAATTTTTTTCTAAAAAAACAAAAATCAGAATACACAAATACTTTTGCATGACCTGTAGTTATGATACCAGCAAGGCACAACTGGATTATATGCCAACCTGCCAAAACTTCACACCTTGGGTAATACATGCAGACTAGATGCTATTGCTTCTAAACAATATAGAAGAACTACTGTTATTGGAGGATTTGAATTGTAATCCTTGTGCATCAATTTTTAATTGAGGTCCTTAGAGGACAAAAATGTCCATGTCAAAAAAAAGAAAAAAAAAAGCTCAAAGCTTGAAGCTTTGGAGCTTTGGAGCACAGACTTAAGTTTGGTCTCATTTTAAAGAAGACCCCTGGCTGAAAACAGTTTAAAAAGTGAAACAAACAAACAAAAAAGTTATAGAGGTTTAAGTTTATGAAAATGGATTATGAACATTACTTTATATAAAATATATATTTAATAAAAACATGTTGAACACAAAAACTGCTAGAAAATCAACACCATAAATCTAAACAAGTTGTGTTCCAAATTTGAGGTTGATATCTCAAAAAAATGAGCTTTCAGTAAGATTTTGTTTGGGCACAGTACAAGATTTTCCCCATTAGATGCCAGTAAAGCTAATCTGGTACACACAGTGGTTGGATGTGTGATTTTCAGTACAGTCGAGTTTTTCTCTCTCAAATATTACACACACACAATTTTTTATATTTAATTAGCTCTTCAATATGCAGAAGCAGAAAACAGGAATAAAGCGAATATTTCCTTTATAGGCCAAACCAAAAAAAAAAATGGCACCATCAAAAATAGTAAAAAAAAAAAATTAAAGCCTTGCCAACAGAATGAAAGCTTATTAACAAAGATAAACTATAAAAGAACATCATTTTATAGCTAAATGGCCCTGCGATTAATAAATGATGTTTTAATGGGTTTCAATGGGAATATTTTTGTCCTTAAGGTCCTAACTGTAACTATTTTGTGTACCTAGTATAAAATAGATTTATTAAAGGAAATGAGGGTGAAATTGTAAAATTCCAATAAAAACACATGCTTGTGCCAAAATGTATGCAGTTGGCATTAACACAGAAAAAAAAAAACAGAAAAAGACAAAAATGTCCATAAGGAATTCACAAGGGTTAAAAAATACATCAGACACAACAGTGAACCCAGAAGCTGTATGAGAGCTGAAAAACGCTGTTGCTCATTTCACATGCAAAAGGGCCATTTATTAAAGACACAGCCTCAAAAACAGCCTTGTTTAAGGGTCATGAAGAGGGTGGAAATGGTCATGAAAAAAAAACTAAATTACGGTTGTTTACATTATAAGTGGACCTTGGGGAAAAAAATAAAATACTCTCACACACACATACACAGACACACAAAAAGATAATAAGCTCAAACATTCCAAGTACCACTGATAGCTCAACTGTTAAAAGTCCCACTTGCATGACTGCAAAAATCTGAAATTCAGATACATAAATTCCAGTCTGGTGGCAGCCGGGCTTAATTAATGACTCTGAATAAACGTTTTACCTCTCAACAACTGTGCACGCATGGCTATGGGTACCATTTCAGTAGTCTTTTACATAGTTAGACCTCACTGCACTAAATTTGACTCTGAATATGTGGTTATTTTGTCACTCTCTCATCATATGTTTTTGATTTAGCTTTACAGTCTTGCAGCCACAAGCCACAGACCAGAAATAACACTCAGGCTGAATGACAGCCATACACTATTGCCAACTCTGATATGACAGCACTTGCCATATGAATAAATAAAAGCTTATTTGACTCTGGAATTATTAACTTTGACAAGCCTTCAAACCTTTCCAAATTATTTGAGGATGGAAATTACCTTTTAGTAGGCACCAGTAGTACAGTGGGCATGGAAAATTTAATATCTAAATCAAATACTGAAAGGAAAAGTGGGACAAGACAATGTACACAATCAAACATCTACCACATGCCATTCCAATATGGCCTTTTTGTTCTTCATTTCTTTGCTACATTTAATGTTTCAATGTAACAAAACATTTATCACTTATATTGAAGCATTTATTTTGGAGATCATATTTCATCGTATTTCAGACCTATTTTGTTTTTGGCTGATTTGTGTCAAAGACCAAAAATGAGACATTCACAACCAGTTCTAGCCAGTTTGAACTACTGAAAATACAATTTCTATTTCATTGTTCCAGACCTCCAGAGACACATGGTGGAAGGACTCACGCTTCCGAAAACGTCACGTTCGGTCTCGTGGAAAGATCTCGTTTGAGTGTGCACAGCTTTTTGGGTTGTCATTTGCTCCCCACAGTAGCTGTGTCTCAAGAAAACAAAGATATGCAATTTTGCGTTGGAGTTTATTGGATTCGACTTTGGATTACGTCTCAGTCATCTTGGATATTGGATTGGATTGGATTGTTTCAGACCCAATGGTTATCGAGGGTCTTCACAAATGCAGTGTTCCGGTCACTGGAGTTGAGGTGAATGTTGTAAGAACTTATTGGTTAACCAGGGTTCTTGTTTTCACAGCGTGTGCATACCTATTGCACTCAATTTGTGTTGCAGTTGTGCTCACTGGTAAACCAGGCCATTAGTTATTGCATGGGGTTACTGTGACAATCACTTAACACGCTTATTAACATGCTTGGCTGTTGTGCCCCAGGACACCTCAGCAAGTTGTCAACAACACACACTGTTTATCTCATGTCACTGCCTTGGGTCTGAAATTTAATTTTCAGAAATGCTGCCTAGGTCAGTCAATGTGCTTTCTTGGCATGCAATAGGATTCCAGGGCAATGAGAGCTACCCTCACGGAAGGCAGAAGGCAGGTGTTGCAGACAACCTTAGCAAAGTACCAGGTCCATTGCAAGCTGCCCTTTATCAGCTTCCTAAGATTGGTAGGCCGTCTCACAGCAGCGTCATCAGTCATACAGCTAGATCTGTTGCATCTTCATCCGTTCCAATGCTGGTTGACAGACAAATGTTTGTCACCGGTTCACAATTAACGCACGCTGGTTTGGGTCACGACCTTCTTCGAAGGGGAGTGCCGATTGGGCTGCCTCCAGCACGCAGGGAGCTGGTAACCACGCATGCCTCCCTCAGCGGGTGGGGAGGTCTTTGGCAGCACCAAGGTATATAGGGCAGGTGGGACCCACAGTTAAGGACTTTTCAAATCAATCTTCTGGAGCTGTGGGCAGTATTTTTCACCCCGAGACATTTCAAGCAGGAACTATCAGGGAAACACATTCTGGTAAGGGTGGACAATACCACAGTGGTATTTTTAATCAATCACCAGGGGGGAACCAGGTCCCTATCCTGTCTATAGTTGACAAGACGGCCTCTGTTATGGGCAAACAAGCACTTTCCTTCAGTCAGAGCAACTCACATTCCAGGTCGCTGCAACAGTGTGGTGGACTCACTCTCCCGTTCACAGCCAAGACCAGGGGAATGGTGTCTACACAAGGAAGTTGTTTAGTCAATTTGGAGGAGCTACAGAATAGCGGCCATGGACCTTTCACCTTTTCAACAACATATTGTCCCCTATGGTTTTCAGCACAGGAGGAGGACCACTCCTTTGGTCCGTCCTGAGACGAGTGCAGGAGAAGCATCACAGGCTCATTTTAGTGGCTCCTTGTTGGCCAGCAATTCCTTGGTTCAGCCTCTTATCAACTCTTACAACTGGGCCTCCTCACTCCCTGCCACCGCAGAAGGATATGCTGTCACAGATGGAGGAGGCACTGTGGCATCCCTTTCCAGACAGGCTGAAGCTGTGCACCTTGCCCCTGGGGTTGAGAGGGTACTCTCTCAGTGTTCAGCAGGAGTAAGGAATACGGTTATGAGTGCTAGAGCACCTTCAACATGTCGCACTTATGCCAGTAATTGGAAGCTGTTTGTCTGAAACTGCACAGATTGTGCTCTCAACCCAGTTGATTGCCCTATCAGTGTGATGTTGGACTTCCTGCAGTACTTGTTGGATGCTGGATGCTCTCCAGCCACGCTTAAGTGTTTGTGGCTGCCCTGTCAGCTTATCGGGATCCTATGGAGCAGGTGTCAATTGGTGCAAATGGGCTGGTGGTGGTTTTTCTAAAGGGAGCTGTATGTCTAAAGCCACCAATATGGGTAGTGTGTACCCAGTGGGATTTACGGTTGGTGATGGACATTTTGTGTTCAACACCCTATGAAGTTATTGAACAGGCAGATATTAGAAGCTTTTCTATGAAGACAGCATTTCTGTTAGCCATAACATCAGCTAGAAGGGTTGAAGAGTTACATGCTCTGTCAGTGAGTCTGCAGTGTCTCAGGTGGGGGCCAGAGGGCAATCAAGTTACACTTTGGCTGAACCCAGCATTTCAGCCCAAGGTATTGTCGCCTCAATTCATAAACCAACCTATTCAGTTGGCCGTGTTTATACAGGAGGACAAGGCGGCCCTATGTCCGGTCTGTATATTGAGGCAGTATGAATCAAAGACTGCCTCATGGCGTACCATAGACCAATTTTCACTGAGTGGCGGACACTATTGGTGAGGCAAATCGTTCAACAGGCCATGTGTTGCCTGCATCTGTTAATTGTCAATCGACTCGGGCAGTAGCCATTTCTTGGGCAGCATCATGTGGTGTGCCTCTCTCAGATATATGTGACCCGTCACGGAAACCAGGGACACAAGTCGGCAGCACAACTATTGAGCAAACTGAGAAAGAAGCGTTTTTTTTCAAAATTGGTGATTTTCGTTTTTTTGCAGAATCTGTTAGTTGAGATCACAAAGAAGCATCTCCGTGTTTTAGGTAGCAGTATTGGTTTATTTAAAAGCGTACTTTTTGAGGTTGAAATCGGCTTGTTTTTCTGGGATTCTATCTCGCAGTAGGGGCGTGTCATTGTCTGTGTGTATTTCCATACTGGAATCGGATACGCCGGCTTTTGTTTCTTTTGTTATTGCCGCCGCCCTCCAAGGGAAGCGTGGCTACTTAGTATGCAGCGCTCTGGCCGGCTCTAGCTGATATCAAAATTTAATGAAGATGGACGCCGCAAAGAATAAATCGCAGACGAGCTGAACCGTGGCGTTACACCGAAAATGTTTTGAAGTACAACATACGGCTGGATTCTTTAGCTGCGGAAAAAAAGAGTGGCAGGACATGCAAATTATTGGACATTTAGAGGCAAACAGACGCACAGTAGTGCAAACGTCGGAGATGGTTACATCCACAAAGAAGACCCCGACAAAGAGAAAGTGTGCCCGAACAACTTATTTCATTGGAGGCAAC
The DNA here is from genome assembly GCA_003731715.1 of Anabarilius grahami. Classification (NCBI taxonomy): domain Eukaryota; kingdom Metazoa; phylum Chordata; class Actinopteri; order Cypriniformes; family Xenocyprididae; genus Anabarilius; species Anabarilius grahami. The sequence goes on along the minus strand of RJVU01047928.1, from coordinate 3,081,060 downwards.
GAGATCTTTTCTGTTTCTTATTGGGTGAGTTTCCATAAACATCAAAGCTTGTCGTTTTGTGTTCATTCTATGAACACGTAGGGTACACGTTATCTCATGTGTCTTTTGTTATTAGCTAGCTCAGGACTGTCGTTTTATTTGTAATCGTTAGCATCGTATCACTTGCCAAAAACGCCCATTACTATAATGGGCTTTTAGATGGTAATGTTAGCATCTACTATTAATTTGAATAACGCTTCAACTGCTTGAATTGACTGGTGTGAATGACTTAGCTGATGTAAACCTTAGCCTACTATTCTTGAATTGAATGTGACGCTAATAATTTTAGCCAGGTACTATTTAATATTCTTAACAAGGATTTACTAATGTAATAGTAAATGTATCAGATTAAATTCCTACGTAAGTAAAAGTATAAAGAATCCGTAGCCGTAAAATGTGTGTTATAAGTCAAAAGTAAAAGTATTTATTGAAGAGTTTAATGTACAGGATTTTTTTAATCCTTTGACTCAAACCAGGTCTAACCACTAACTGAGGTCTAAACCAGGACTATACGGTTATCACAGAATCCTGTTCAAAAAGTCCTAATGTCAAAAAAGATAAATTACTGACATTTACAATGCACATTATCCTTTATTATTAATAATATGCGGTCCAATTTTTCCCGTTGCGTCTGTCGTTGCTATGCAACCATGCAGCTTTACAGGGGGTATGGCTTATCTAAATGAGATGTAAATGAGCCCTTTTGTCACTCCCAGCAGGTGAGAACAGGCGAGAACTGCAAAATTAGAGGTCATTTTCTGCCCTTTGAGCTTTTTTGAGTGCCTACCTTCAAATGGCCACAACTTCTCCAAATATTATCAGATTTCCCTGTGTTACACATCTTTGGAAAGCTTTGAGACTACACTTTCAGAATATGTGAATAGCTCAAAATGCCCCAGAACCGACTTGTGTCCCTACTTTCCGTGACTGGTCACATATGTGCAGTGGTTACATGGGCATCAGCTCGCACATTCACAAGGTTTTATAGACTTAATGTGGCTCCTACTACTACAGGAAATGCTTGAGCTTCATATCCTCGTGACTTGGCTACATTTGATTTCCACCATGTATTGACCGTCTCTGGTGGTCTGGAACAATGAAATAGAACGCTGGTTACTGACATTACCGTGGTTCTATGAATGGTTGAAGACCGCCAGAGTCATTGAAAATGACTAAGAGACCGACCGTGACGTATTTGGAAGCTGATATAGCTTCTGACATGTCATTGGTTGAAGTCACATGTGACCGAATTGATACGAGATTTTCAATGTGATGCACGAGACGTGACTCCTTCAACCATGTATTGACCGTCTCTGGCGGTCTTCCACCATTCATAGAACCACAGTTACATCAGTAACCAGCGATATCTTGAAGTGGAGTAAATAAGTGAATCAATATTTTGGTGAATCTGATTCAACAGTTCAGTACACTTTAAACACACAACTCCATAACAATCCAGCATAGCTCTCCAATTCCATATTCCTCAGAAGTTAACCAACGTTTTTCATAATTTTTCCTTTTTGTTATGTCAGTACTCACTCCAGTTTGCTGACTCACCTAAACAAACAGATAGAATTTGAATACAGTTGGCTGTAGATTAATCATTTTGCACCAATGATTCAAAAATGAAATATTTTGTGTAAAGTACCATGCTAATAGCTGTTTATGTGTTTTAATGGTGATTGGCATAGGTTATCCAGTATGAGCCAGATTTTGGATTTGTTTTCTGCTGATATGGTTATGTATGTCATTGTAGTGCACTCCAAATGCACATGAAAACAAAGAAATTCTGTGTCAACAGTCTGGATGACAATAAAAAATGTAGACTGACAATATAATGTAGAAATAAGCTATGATATTTCTGCATTAAACTGAAATCTTCACTCTGACTGGTTTGCCATTATACTGTACCTAGTCAAATGTTCTGTAATACACTGGCATTTTAATAATAATATTTCAGAGTTTATTCATTTTATAAGATTGTACAGCAGAACTACATGCTGTTCTAGTTCAGGCTGCAAAACAACACATCATAATGTCGCATAAAGCAGCTCAGTTTACATAAAGTGTTAGATGGAATAAAACCTCTCATCACAGCAAAGCTTAGCATCAACACACTTAACAAATGTCGTTCACCTTTAATGAAGTAACTGAAAGTCAGATCATCAGTGGCATAAACTTCCCAGTCATCCCAGTGAGTTGCCAAAAACGTTTTTATATGCCATGGTTTTGACAAGTAGGGAGTCTTGTATTGCAATGGTTTTTTTTTTTTATATACACTGCAGCTTGTGGTCAAATTTGTCACTTATTGTGTATTGTATAGAGCATGGAGGTCCAGCCTGTTTTACTTAGCTGCTGCAGCTGGCTGTTTCTGATTAAATCCTGGCAAAGCCAAGGTGATTCCTTTCTTAATGAAAAGCACAAGGGAGGCCAAATGCAAAGGCCTGGTTATCAAAGAATAATAGCCCGCCTTGAAAAGATCTCTTGCTCTCATCACACTTCCCAAAGAGTTTCCCTCCATGTGGCCCATATAACAAATGTGCCAAGTCTGTGCATGTCAGATGGATGAAGAGGTTGCTTGGGGTTCAAATGAGGCTGCGCTGTCTGTTTACCTCTGTGAGGTTACATAGTTACCAAATACTGGACTGCTTTTCTTGACCACATCATCCAAGGACAATTTTGTTGATTACTGTTTTTTTTCTTGACTTAAGATTTATGGATCATCACTGCCCCATGTAGATGCACATGCATGAAAGAGTAAAGTCTTAACCCTGACTATTCCAAACATGTCCTGTAATTCACAAGCAACAAATGTAATTGTACTGTACCTTGTATTATAATTATGTAGTTTTATCATGGGATACACGGACGGATTGTTTACTCAAAAATGAAAATTCACTCATCATTTACTTGTGTTGTTCCAAACCTGTATGACTTTCTTTCTTCTTTGGAATGCAAAAGAATATGTTGGAACAACATGAAAGAATTTCCATTTTTGGGTGAACTATACTTGACCTTTAAGAGCAGAGTAGTCAGCTTTTTCTCGTGATCACTTATATTTTACATTTAAGATTATGATCATTATCTGGGTTACTTTGGTCTGAAAGCATAAAGACAGTTTCATTACCTCTAGGCCTGTGCGATGCAGCAAACCCAGTATGTTTTTCTTCATGCCGTGCAATGAAGGCAGGATGCACGGACGGCTCGCGTGCAGTCAGTGAGACCTCACCCTGCAGATGAGCGGGAAAACAATGGCCTGCAAAGAAACAGGATGGTGCCCTGTGCCAGTGCCAGGCCCACTCGGGACCCTTGTCTGGCTGACTTGTCTAACAGGCCTCCTGTCATTGAGGTCAGGAGGATGACTGGAGGTACAGCAGTCCTGACACATCACAGGAAGCCAGAGAGGGGCAGACAGGAAGTAAAACAGATATAAAAAGATGGAGATATTTATGAATAGATGAGTCAGCAGTAAAAGATAATAAAATACATGAATGATGTCTCAGTTAAGGTGTTTTCAATGGTGCCCATCATCACACATTCAAGAAATTTGGATTTATTATTTCCTGATATTATTTTTACCAGTTATATACACTTCTCATACAATAAATCTTCACAATTCTTTCTCCTATTGAGGCATGAAGTAGGTAAAAGATTACTAGTGTCGCAGTGCCACTGAGACCACAAACAAATGCTGAATTGTGTGTTCCACAGCTTTTTGGCATGTCTTTCCTTTTATAATTTAAGACCACTTCACAACTCAAACACAGCTAACACGTTTTGAAGCATTTGCATGCAAATAGCATGAACCCATTTACCATAATAAAAAAGCCTTATGTTGTCCACATCAAAAAAGATGCTAGATGCAAGTGCAACAATCATCTGTATGTTTACATTGAAAAACAATGGAAAATCAGCACAGTGGAATGCAAAAATCTCTCTTTTTCAGCTTCTTGAGCACCACTTTTAAAGAAGTTAAAAGTCAAATGGAGACCCTGCACTTGTTTCCATTCCTAAAACTGGATATGCATGCACAGTTTGAGGCAAAAGTCTGGATTCTGGGATCTTCTCCTTTAGTGTGAAAACAACAAACTGTATTGTGGAAAAAAAGAAAAGCTGATGAGAATTTGGTGAGTGATATTTAAAAGGTCAAGGGGTGACTAACATTACTTCTGTTTAGTACGGCAAGGCCATGAAAAAAATGATTAACTGGGAAGATTATTAGAGACATCAGAAAGGAAATCTCCTGCTAGTTGCTCTTGGACTCATTTAGGACATTGGAGGTATTTCACTGTCTAGCACTATGGAGAAAAACAGCTTTCATCATGTTATTTTTAGTGTGAAGACAGCAGTAGGTAAGAGTAACGTGTTCATTCGACTAGTTATTTTATAACAATGTGAACTTGGCAGAAGAACTAATGATTTACAAACATTTTAGTTTTATGTGAAAGTGTTTTACTCTCTGTGAACTGGCCATACTTTCAGACGTCTGACATATCTATTTTAATGTTGTTTCACCAGGCTAAATACCATCAGTTTAACTGCAACATTGCTGAAGTTTTTTTATCCAGTTCACGAAGAGGCACAGAATACCCCTGAGGTTTTGAATGCACTGAAATCAATAAAACCAGGCAAAATGGCCTTTAACCTGATTGTAAACATATTCTAACTCAGCATAGAGGCTCAACAGCTGGACTTCCTAATACAGTTATGGTAAACAGTGGGCTTGCATCCATGGGAAAATCCTTGGGCCTGTTATGTTGCAAGCTTTTATTTAGGCTGAGGAGAAGCCAATAGTCATGCTCTGGAGAACAGCTGCCCTGATGTTTCCTTGAACTGCATTACAGCCTGCTGTCTTGTCCCTCCAACCAAAACAGGACAAATAATTGCTGTTAGACTAGGGACATAGACAGTTGATGTACTAAATAGTCCTATTGTCACATTCCTGTCAACTACAGCCAATTGTAAACAATAAGTTGTCTTGTTACCCTCACCAAAAGGACATTGTTATCTCACTTTTGTTGGACTTTGTACAGTACCAAATCCTGGGCTAGGTTACAAAGCCATTAGCAGGAGGTTTATTGACGGATGAATTTACCATGACCTATTGAATTATGAGCCACTGTACTCAGTGTGACTGTTTAAGGATTTATCACTCTCAGCTTCTCAAGTGAGTCTTTTAGTGTACAGTGTAGTAACAGTACGTACTGAGTGTAGTTCTACAGTATGAGGGTCATTATGAACATAAGTTAGTAATCATCATCCATCAAGTCATGTGAGACAAGGGATCATCTGTATTAGCTACATAAAAAATAGGGAACCTCCAGTTTTATTTAAAAGGGAATTTAAAAGGGAATTTAAAAGGGATGAAATAAACCAGGCGGCAGTTCTGTTTGATCTTTACAGTCAGCTCACCTCATGCTGATATTTTCTACATGTAGTGATGTCATTTACTGGAAAAATATAAAACAAAACTTAAATTACTGGCTTTTTCATCCATTTTTCTTTTTTAATAAATATAGCTAAAGCACATTTGATTTTCAGATGCTGCAGTTATGTCATCTGTCGCTTTAAATGTGCCATTTAAATAATTCTAAATAGTTTTCAATGTTTTTATCATTCATCAGCTGGAAAAAAATAATTCTGGAAGTGATTCCAACAATATTGTTTCTCTGTGCCGTTATCATTTTAGTTGGGGTGTAGACACTGCTATTCTTTTATATTTAGAATGATTTTTAGAACTACATCTTTATCAATATCATTATCCACCTTGGTGTGAATGGACCTTTATACAATGAAGTCACAAATGGTGGATGTGTGTAAGACTGTTCTTCTGTATAAGCTGCTGTGTAAACGGGACAGTTTATAAGTCACACCTGTTATAAAACAAGGTTGTCTACCAAACAACATAGACTTTATAGTCTTACCGTACAGCACGAGTAAAGTGCACAAATTGATGTATTTAATTTTTGCCTCTTCTTCACAGAATCTGACCTTGGAATTGGTCCAAATGTTAAAACTTAATATTCCACAATATTTTTTGTTTCGACTGCACTGACACTATTGGATGAGAACTGAACTGAGCTGGACGATGATGTTACTATTTTCTGCAGTACTGTTTTATAGATGAAATGAACTAATTTAATAATTGAGGATCTTTACAACTGAACTGAATCAAAACAGAAAGGACTTCAGCTGAACAATGACACTATTTTCTTTTAGAGCTGCTGTACAGCTGAAATGAACACTGTTTGCATCATTTTCCTGTGATCACTATAAAACTGCTTTAAAAACAATCTGTATTGTATAAAGCTCTATATAAATAAAGGTGACTTGACTTGACTTGAAATGTCTGCACCCTCAGGGAATCACTACACATGGAGCACCTAGCCCAATTATACGGGCTGACCTGAAAAGGGCAGGCATCAATAGTACTGGGCATGGCATTGAATTTTTCCACCAAATCTGACTGTCGAGGGTGCTGAGGTAAACTGACGTCCAGGGTTCACCGGTCCAGGGAAATGACATGGACAAAAAAAGCACATGTTATCACTTCAAGGAGGGGAAAGGCGCTGTGTGCAAGCGGTATACCTGGTCTGTTGTCTGTAACTTACCTGTTTGTACCCAATAGCACACAGGACGAACTGGCTTAACCCAGAGATTATAAAATCTTGCAAAGGTATTCGGTGTCACGCAGCCTGCTGCTCTGAAGGTGTCTGTTAGAGAGTCGCCATTTACTAGAGCCCAGGAGGATGCAACACTTCTCGTAGAGTGTGAATGCACTCCTAAAGGGCACAGCACACCTTGGGCCTGGTATGCCAAGGCAATGGCATTCACAATCCAATGGGCCTTCCTCTGTTTGGAGACAGCCTTCCCCTTCTGCTGTCCCCCAAAATAGACAAAGAGCTGATCCGATCTTCTGAAGCTCTGCATGCAGTCCAAGTAAACATGCAGGGCACGTACTGGACACAGCAACGACAAGGTTGGGTCTGCCTCATCCCGAAGCAGCGGTTGTAATCTCACCAATTAGTCCCTAAAAGGGGTAGTGGGAACTTTGGGCATGTAGCCCGGCCAGGGTCTTCAGGGTCATGTGAGAGGTCCTGGTACCTCTGAGGAAACTGACTTACCATCCACTGCACTGTGATGTGCCGCTATGGCAGCCACATACACTTTCAAGGTGGAAGGGGACAAACAGCCCTACAACCTCTCCTGCAGGAAGGAAAGCACTGACCCGACTGCACATATATATGGGTCTTTTCCTCTGGAAGCACACCAGTTAGCGATAGCTTCCAAACATAGGCCGGCCTCATAGAGGAGGCCCTAGCTTGATTGATGTTGTCTATCACCACTAGTGATAACCCTTTCAAATCTTCTGCATCTGGGCAGGTCTGGGCACGGGTGCCAGATATTGAGCCCTGTCCATGAGAAAGAAGGTCCTTCCTCAGGGGGATTTGGCAGGGAGGGGCTGTCACAAGGAGCATGAGCTTCGATGGGCCACTATGGCGCAACCATCATGACTTGTTCTTCGTTCTCCCTGACTTTGTACAATGTCTGTGCAATCAGTCTCACTGGGGGAAATGCATACTTGCCAAGGCCCTGTGACCAGCTGTGTGTCAGCGCATCCGTGCTGAGGGGGGCCTAGGTCAGGAAATACCACAGCGAGCAATGGGCAGATTTCTGGGAAGCAAGCAGGTCTATCTGCACTTCCCGGAATCAACTCAAAATCAGCTGGACCACCTAGGGATGGACTCTCCTCTCCCCCTGAAGTGTTATTCGTCACGAGAGCGTGTCAGCTGTACAATTGAGTTAACCTGGAATGTGAGTGGCCTGCAGTGACTACAGTCGGTGCTGACTTGAGAGGAGGAGATGGTGGACGAGTTGTGACAAAGGTCATGAGCGTAAATCACCTTGGCAGTTTATATATACTCTACTGCCACCATGTTGTATGTCCGAAACAACACATGCTTGCCCTGGATCAATGGTCGAATCCTCAGCAGAGCCAGCACTATTGCTAGCAACACAAGGCAGTTGATGTGCCTCTGCAGTCGAGGTCCTTTCCAGGAGCCTGACGCTGCACGCCCATTGCACACAGCACCACAGCCAGTCTTGGACATGTCTCTGGGGAGAGCTTGCTCTTGTCCCTGTCACTTAAGTGAAGACAGGGAGTGACAGGGACAGCCCTTAGGTCTATCGCCCCAAACCAATTCTCTTGTGTGTGTTATTGTTATTATTAATATTGTATTAATTTGTTTTTATACTGAGATGTTGTAAAGGACATTGGTCAACATGTGTTGTTTGAATAGTGCTATACAAATAAAACTGACATACACGTCAGAACAAATCTGAATGAGTGATGTACGCCATCTCCCTTTTTTACCCATAAGTCCAGGGGAGTGCCATGCAAATTTCACTCTAAAGTGCGACCCCTAGTGTCAGTCATCAACACCATTTCGAAGTGACTGACATATAGGGAACTAATGTACCCTTTTGAATGGGAACTCACATGGCGTCCGAAGACACTTTGGGGAACGCATCCAGTGTGACCGTTGTCTGAAGCACGTGATTCAAATGCAACAATGTCATTGGCCAGGGACAGCCCATGACGTGGTTACGTGTGCGACCTTGAGTACAAGAGGGCACCTGTAGTACACGTCAGCAATTTCTTTTGTCTTCAGGATCCGTTTGTTTGCGTACGTGTGAATGTGAATATCAAGAAGGAACACTCTGCCAAAGGTTTTCAGGAAGCATGTGCATCTGTGCGCTTTGTGCATGAATGGGGAGCATGCACGTTTAGTTCTCGAGGGAGCTGAATGTACGCATTGTAAGGATTTCTCAATGAAAGCTCCATTCACGTCATCCCTATTTCTATGGATGTGGGATGTGCATTTGGGTGGAATGCCTTTGACTCGTTGAGGAGGATGGAATGTGTTGGGTAAGATGCCTTCATAAAACTATCTACAGAGACAGGTAAAGAGCTTTTTTTTGTTGAGTTACAGAATCTGGCATTTGAATTTAGCGATCTTAACTCCCGAGGGGGTCAAATGCACGTTGTGTGATGCGGTCACTGTGATTTGTTCCACGCAGGCTTGACTCTCTCTCTTGAGGGATGAAAGTTAATCACCTACTCTCTGTGGCTCAGGTCCCGGGGCCGCCATTGCGGTGAGGTGGGATCGAGTGCGGGAGGAGTCAAACAGGAATATATTTTGTTCAAGCTCCTCTTGCTAGCTCTGGTACTGCTACTGATTAATTTGATACAGAGAGTCATTCTGCTGAGGATTTCGCTCACCTGAGCTCCAGCTAGACAGTGATATCAAGTGTTCTGCCATCTCTAGGCTGCTTTGGTAAACTGTCTTTGAGGCTGAGTATGGTTGGCCTCCTCTCGCTCACAAAGTCATCCTGCTGAGGCCTTCACTCACCCGAGCTTCGATTAGACAGTGACATCATGCATTCGGCCCTCTGTAAGGCCGCCTTGATAAACTGTCTTTGAGGTTGAGTTTGGTTGGCCTCCTTTCGCTTACAAAGTCATCCTGCTGAGGCCTCCGCTCACCTGAGCTCCAGTTAAACAGTGACATTAAGTGTCCGGCCCTCTATAAGGGAGCATTGATAAATTGTCTTCGAAGTTGAGTATGTTGGCCTCCTCTCCCTCAGTGAGTCATCCTGCTGAGGCTTCCTCTCACCCGAGCTCCAGTTAGACAGTGACATCAAGCATTTGGCCCTCTGTGAGGCCGCCTTGATAAGTGTCTTTGAGTCGAGTATGTTGGCCTCCTCTTGCTCAGAAAGTCGTTCTGCTAAGGCCTCCACTCAGTTGAGCTCCAGCTAGACAGTGACATCAAGTGTTCGGCCCTCTGTGAGGCCGCCTTGATAAACTATCTTTAAGGTTGAATTTGGTTGGCCTCCTCTCACTATAGAGAGTCGTTCTGCTGAGGCCTCCGCTCACCTGAGCTCCACCTAGACAGTGACATCAAGTGTTTGGCCCTCTGTGAGGCCACCTTGTTAAATAGTCTCTAAGGTTGTGTATGGCTGGCCCCCTCTAGTTTCAAATCAGTTCTTTGTCTTTCGACACCCAAAGCACCAGCTTTGAACCAAGAAATGTGGCTCGTAAGTAGCACCGAATCATTTCTGGTCTAGAAGTAAGAACCGCTTGTGTCAAGGGCTGGGGGCGGGTTACCGTTGCCAACAAGATGAACAGAAACTTTTGACTGCCATTTTTTAACAGATTGCAATCTCTGTCTATACAAATTACGGCGAGCTGCACAAATGCGTTGGATTCACCGTGTTTGGATGCCGATGTAGGTTCGCAAAGCCATGAGCATCAATAGTAACTCAACGTCCGCCATTGTTGATGGAAGACTGGTTAGAGATGCATTGGTGCTGCGTGGACCGATCGGCGTGTGGCATCGGGGCGCTGCGAGAGCATTTGGAGAGCATATGACTCCTTGTGCTTTTGGTTCGCTCTCGCTGTGCTTTGGTGTCGTGCACTGATTGGTCTGCGCAGCTCAGATGCATCTCGAACAAGCCTGGTGTGTTTGTGTTTGGCGTTACCACGCTAGCATTGCTGTGAAAGATGAGACATATATAGTGGCATAAGACCTGGCTCTGTGGTGGCTCTCTAGCCCATGGAGAGGCAAACCGGTTCTTAGAAGGCTCATCATTCAAACCAACTCCAAAGCAGAAATAGCACTGGCTCTGAACTAGCACCTGGTTCATGTTGGTGGAAAAGCACTGACCCGACTGCACTGTTCTCTTAAAAGTAATGCCTGTCAGGGAGACTGGCATTACCACACCTTGAGCTCTGCCCTTGGAGCAGCCACTTTTCACTCACCACGGTATGGGATTTTCCTTGCATAGGGCATGGGCCTAGGTTGTGGCCTTAGGGAATAGTGTCACTGACAGTTCTGTGTTTGACCTGAGTGAGGGATTGGTCTCTGGCATCTAAGTCTGTTGAGCCTTCATTGTGCTTGTCATAGCCATTTAGGCAGTTATTCCCTCAGCATGGCGGAGTGGGTACTCATTCCTCAAAGTGTCTTAGGACGCAGTGCGAGTTCCCATTTGAAAGGGGACATCTCAGATTACACATGTAACCATGTTTCCCTGAGAAAGGGAATGAGACACAGTGTCTCACTTGCCATGCTTCGGGCATACCTGTTCACGTCTCCTTCAGACAAAGAAGTTGTTGAAGTTTACTACAGGTGCCCTCTTGTACTCACGGTCACACACGTAGCTACGTCATGAGCTGTCACCGGCCAATGACATTGTCGCTGGCGTTCCCCAAAGTGTCTCCCCAAAGACATAGTGTCTCGTTCCCCTTCTCAGGGAACCATGGTTGCAAGCGTAACATTGCAAGGGGATTGCAAGGGAACGTTTTCCGTTTTTTAGAGATGGAGAGTCTTGACTTACACATTGGAAAGCTGTCATTGACATAAAGTTGTGCACTACATAGGAAGAAAACAATTATCATTAGGTTATACATTTCATGATATGAATATACATAATTCCATATGTTTCATGTGTGCTGTCATATTTTGAATTAAGTTATCTTGCTAATCAGCTCTCCATCAGCTGCTGTGGTTACTTTGGCCCTTATGCTTTTGCCCTGACAACTGCTGTTATTCCTTCCAAAGACATAAATGTCCATGTTAAGACTCAGCTACATGCGGTTGAGTGTGATTTATCTGCCGTTTACAGAGAGCTCTTAAGGTAAAAGAGGGTGGTGCGGTAATGCAGAATCAGTGGGACTTTCCTTCGAGGCAGAGGTAATAGTATGGAAAACCACTGTTCCTGCTGTGAGGGCTGAGGGGAATGCTCTGTGTGAGCTGATGTCATCCACCAGGCATCCAAACAACAAACTACTATTGCGCTCAAGCCCAGCATCTCCCTGACCTCATACAGTGTTGTTTTTATGGAAGAGAATGGCAGAAAATAGTTCAACTAGGTCAGGCCACACAACTTTTTTTTGTCAGGGAGTTCTAGCACAGGTCAAGACATTCAATAAAATGAACGATGAAAAGGTTGCAGACAATTAGCAGATGTGTTACACCACAAAATAATATGGGGCCTCTATTCAGAACGTGTGCACCATCATAAGACAAAAAACAAATGAAATGGTGGGAAAAAGCACATAAAATGCCAACTTGTTTCAACCACTGTTTCAACCACTATAAAAACATATAATAATGTTTTGGTTGAAACGTAACCATAACATAACACACATGGCATATGGTTTATGACTGAATTCAGTGTGTGAATAAGTGATTAGTTTTGAAGGATGGTTTAAAGGAAAGGTCCTTAAAGACTGAAGCTATTTGCCAGATCAGTGACATCACCGCCTCATTGTTTTCCCATGTGACCCATGTTTCAGCACTGTCCGTCAGGTCTGTGCACCACATGATTAAATAGTCCTATCTTTTCAAGGCCAGTTTCAGAGCAAAGTTTCTTCCCTATTACTCTGTGCATATTACTGCTAAGCATGTTTCTTTGAACAGCTAAAATAAACACCCCTGAATGTGGATTTACATGTATTTGCTGAGAGTAAAGATGCACATGACTGCAGTGTTTTATCACTTTGTCTAACATTTCCCAACTCAATGCTGCTGTAGGTAATTCGTTGCCTAGAACCAAAAACTGTACGTGCTATCAGACATCTGGCTGACCCCTCTTATACACATGCTGCACTTTTATAACTTGTGCCAGTTCTGTGCAGCTTTACATCTAACCCCTACTGTCTACCCATGTTTTGAGGGCCTTCATTATTCTGCAATGTTTATTTACTCTTTTAGTATAAGGACTTTGTTGTTTGCATTGACAGTGAGTCAAAATATTATATTATTCAAAGAGAGTAGATTTTCATAGGTGCATTTATGCAATATTTATGTTTCTTTTAATGCTCATGTTTGTGATCTTCCACACTGTGCAAAGAATGTGTTTGCCTTGTGTCATTGCAAAACACTATTAAAATACTGTTATAAATATAAAAGAAAAAAAAAGAAAAAAAAGGTGCATATTATTTTGACCACATATTATGATGGAATGAAAGGAAAGCAATATGTGGAATTTTGTTATTTACTTTTGTATATTTTGATGCTGGAGCTTTATTTTCTGTCCAGTTTCCTGTTTTTATGCACTGTATATCTGAAGTGACCAGACTTCTTATACTATGCTATTGTCATGTAGTTTGCAGGAATACAGATGGAGGCAGAAGAATAAAGTTCCACAAGGCAAAGTTTAATGATAATCCACAACAGGCAGGCAGGCAGTGCAAACACAAAGTATAACAGTGACCAGACAAATGAGTGACTGATAGGGAACAACTTATAGAACAACTCAAACAAGATTATTAATCAAACACAACTGAACCAAATGTAGACATCATCCCCTTGGAATTAGAAGGATCTATCTGCATTCTGAGCAGTTCTGAGATATTGAGCTTCAACGTTTTTGCATTCCATTGGACTTTGTAGATATAACCTTTTTGTTTTCTAAATAAAAAGTTTCTAAATGTACTCCCCACGTAGAAGGCAACGTTCTCATGACCTTGCACAACGTTCCCTAAAAGTTCTCAAAAGGTGATGAAAAATTCTGAACCTTTACAGAACATTCGGGACGTTCCTAAAATGTTCTCTTTTGGTAATGAATGTGCTGCAGTTCGAGGTTCCTTATATGACTTTAGGGGGACATTCCATTTTGGTTATTTTATGGTCAAAAAAGAACGTTACAAAGAGGACATTTGGGACATTAACAGAACGTTCCCACATGGTCCTCTGTTGGTCATTTAATAACGTTCCTGATATGAGTTTAGGGGAGCGTTCTATTTTGCTTATTTTATGGTCGCGCAAGAACATTACAAAGAGGACATTTGGGAAGTTAACAGAACGTCCTATAGTAATAATCCCCTAAACATTCCCAGAACATCCTGAATGTTCCCTGAAGGTCCACCAAATTACGTTCCCCAAACCTTAAAAGAACTCCACATCGTGACCGTCTCAGAACGTCCACTGGTATTAAGGATGTTGTCTAGTAACGTTCCAAGAACGTTCAGAGACGGTCACAATGTAGAGTTCTTTTAAGGTTTGTGGAACGTTATTTGGTGGACCTTCAGGGAACATTCAGGATGTTCTGGGAATGTTGAGGGGACTATTACTATAGGACGTTCTGTTAACTTCCCAAATGTCCTCTTTGTAACGTTCTCGCGCGACCATAAAATAACCAAAATAGAACGTCCCCCTAAACTCATATCAGGAACGTTATTAAATGACCAACAGAAGACCATGTAGCAACGTTCAGTTAATGTCCTAAATATCCTCATTGTAACGTTCTTATGTGACCATAAAATTAACCAAATTGGAATGTCCCCCTAAAGTCATATAAGGAACCTTAAACTGCAGCACTTTCATTACCAAAAGAGGACGTTTTATGTCCCAAATGTTCTGTAAAATTTCCGAATTTTCGTCACTTTTAGAGAACTTTTAGGCAAAGTTGTGCAAGGTCACGAGAACGTCGCCTTCTGTGTGGGTGTTTTATACAAAATAATAAAGTTTGAAGTCACCGTTATAGAGGTTGATTTTTGCTATTTTTACATTAGATTTTCTTTACCTGCTTTAACTGTGTTTTCAAAACACGTTTGTTATAGCAAAGGAGCGGGAAAAAGTCTGATCAGATGAATTTGGTTGTTTACTGCTGGTGGTTCACTGGTTTTCTCCAGAGTCTAAACTATGATTTTTTAAAATGTTAGTTTTGCATTAATTGAAGGATTTTTTTCTCCCCATTTTTTATTAGCTTTTTTTTAAAATTCATTATACAGATTTTTAAGTAGTGTCTTTTAGACTCACACAGACATCATGAATCAGCGAACGATCCTCAACAATGGTGACACTAAACAAAAATCTTTTTTGTGACTTTAGTAGCTTGTTTTAGTAGAAAATTGTCACCATTGTTGAGGATCATACGCAGATTCTTGATGTCTGTGTGAATCTACATGGAGCTGTCTAAATAATTTCTGCACAAGAATAACAACTTTCAAAATATCAAATGACTACATGAAAGAAAACACAATATTCAAAGATTAGTGAATAAGACCACTGTATGATAACAAAATTAACAACAATGATCAAGTATCCATGCCTATTTTAGATTTTTATTTTCTCACAATTTTTTTATTGTAACAAGTGCTTTAAAAAACACAGTTACAACAATTGGAGAAAAATAAAGTCCAGTTGTCAAGGGTCAGGATCCCAACTAAAGCAAGCGCTTACCTCTGTAACGGTGACATTTATAAATTGATAAAACATCAACACCTCATTAAGAAGATTTGTATGAAAGAAACAAAGTCAGTGGTTTGTAATAAGTGAAGATGCTGAGATCTAGAGAGATCTGTTAGTTTTTAATGTTGTTTCTGTTATCTGAGTTTTGTGAGGTTACCATTGTGCTGGAGAGTAGAGCCTGTGCTTCAGTCAGTGATGATCCAGAAACACTGATGCTTTTCTACATGTTGCTTTATTTAATGGCTGCAGTAACTGTGTAGTTGCTGATGCAGTGATACAGTCGTTACATTAGCTCATGCATGTACTGTTGCAGCTAATTACTTACTGCAAGAGACTTGCAATTTAAAGAAAAGGTTTCATAATATTAATCAAGGAATTACCGGTAAAGAGCTTTAGGAAAAAATAGTTTTTGTTTGAACAGCCATTTTTATAAGTCAATTTAGCTCTAATTTTCAATTCAATTTTTTGACAAGGGCAGCAGGGACGTTCAGAGAACATTTCCAAATAAAGTATGGTTCCCTAAACGTTCAGAGAACGTCTTGAATATTCTGTGAAGGTCCACCAAATAACGTCCCCCAAACCTTAAAAGAACTCCACATCGTGACCGTCTCTGAACTTACTGGGAACGTTACTCAACACCAGTGGGGACGTTCTGAGAATGTTCTGGGAATGTAAAATTTCTAGCGGGGTCAACATTACCAAAAACATCACATAATGTAAATAAGTTGTCACAGAATAAGAATATGTGAATTACTAAATTTTGACAAAAATGTCAGATAGAACCTTATAGTTCCAAGGGGATGAAATGAGAAGCGGAAAAAACTGAACAAAGGAAACAGGAAACTAATGAAAACATACTAAAAGTCCCAAAGACACAAATATACTGAACATAATGGTGACATTACTCCCCCCTCTGGCAAGGCGCAGCCTCACGCCACAACAGAAGAAACAGGGAGGGATGGAGAGGGTTTTGGAGTTGGACGAAGAGATGACAAAGGGATGGTGAGAGGCAGAAGTGTGGGGATGATGGCAGGATGAGGCAAAGGGATGGTGATTGGAGGATGACGACAATCCCCTGGCAGCAATGGTGGAGAATGTCCACTGGCACAGACCCAGAGCTTGCCAGTGCCAACAGCCCACAGCAGAGTAAAGGGAGAGAGGAGCCAAGATGGTATGGAGGCTGACGACAACTGGAGGACAACCGACGGAGAAGAGGCCGAAGGATCCACAGGCGCAGACGGAGAGCCGATGGAATCAAGCAACATCGCTGGCACTGAAGACCAAGGCGATGCTGCGGCAACAAACGTCGAAGGCAGAGCCAGAGTACCTGAGGATTGAGGTGGAGCAGGTGTGATGGAGGACAGAGGCGACACCAAGGGGAAGGAGGAACCTACTGCAGATGCAGGGGACGTGGCAGAAGTGGTGTGACAACTGACCAAGGTGAAGCCGGCAGGACGAGGGAACCTGGTGGAGCCGCAGGTCCGAGGGTCTCCGGTGGAGCCGAAGGTGGGAGGAGCCAAGGTGAAGCCGACAGGTCGACAGGCCGAGATGAAGCAAAGAGATCGAAGGTGGGAAGTGGAGCCACATGATCCTCTAGCAGAGGCGCTGCAGATGGATGCACGACCTGCGGTTTGCCGTCAGAGGGACTCCCCGGAGATGGCGCAGGGCTGTGGACATCCAGCTGCTGCAGGGTTGGAGGACTTGCTGAGCTTCCCAGTGCCACACAACATGACAGAAAAACAGTAAGAATAGTACAGTTCATGCAGGTTTATGAGAAGAGGAGATCATGGTCCATAATGTCATTGGTACTCTCTGAAAACGATGATGAATGATGAAAGTACTGGCACTGGTGTCAAAAGTATTCACATTCATTACTCAGGTAGAAGTATAGAGTTTAAAAAGACTTCTGTAGAAGTTGAAGTATCAACTCAAGCTTTTTACTCAAGTAAAAGTGTAAAAGTACTGGTTTCAAAACTACTTAAAGTATAAAGGTAATGTAAGGAAAAAAATGCCATTAAGGACAAAAGCTTAGGCCGCGCCACAGGGGCCTATTGTGCACTACCCCACCTCCTCAAAAAAATAAGTTTCTAAAGGCCATAATGACTATAATGTTATATTAAAATGTTAATGTTGAAAAATTTGGGATGCACTAGGCTACCTGTTTTTACCAACCTCCACGCTGGTGCTTGGTTGGGACATTTCGCTAGAGTTCTCTTCTTGAGTCTCTGCCACGAACATATTCGTACTTGGCTACATACGTCTGCTATGTCCAGTGTTGGGGGTAACGAGTTACAAAGTTAGTATAGCCTACTTATCACAACATTGTCAATCGCGTTGTTAATCGCAAATGCTAATTTATTCAAACGTCTCTCTACCGAACTACCTACTGTAGCTTAATTTGCGGAGGACGACGAGAAAGCAGTAGTGGAGAAATAATAACTGAGCCAGTAGTGGAGAAATAATAACTTTTAAGAAATAATCTTTTTTGAGTAACGACACCAACATTGGCTATGTCCTCCTATAAGGAGTAGAAAGTACAGATAATTGCGTGAAAATGTAAGGAGTAGAAGTAAAAAGTCGGCTGAAAAATAATTACTCCAGTAAAGTATAGATACCCAAAATTTCTACTTAAGTAAGGTAACGAAGTATGTGTACTTCGTTACTTGACACCTCTGAGTACTGGGTGGGATAGGGTGGGAGTTGATACTTCCTCGTTGAAGTTTATCAGCTAGTCCTTATCATCCGTAGTTACTTCTACCTTGTCCGCTGATGTCGTGGGCTCACACTGGTCAGACTCGTGTTGGAGCTCCACTCACTTCCGGGGCAAGGGTCGGCTCTGTCCTCTTTCTCTCTGGCTCTGGCTGACGCATCGCGGTGGGTGGTAGCTTTCCTTCTGCAGGGGTCTCACATGAGTGCTGAACCAAATGTAGACAAATGAGAAGTGGGAAAACTGAACAAAGGAAGGGAAACTAATGAAAACATACTAAAAGTCCCAAAGACACAAACATACTGAACATAATAGTGATAGCCATGCTATGCTTTGCTGCATAATATAATATAATTTAAATGAGTCAATACATCATCAACGGCTCCGTAAGGTTGACATGGAGCACTAGATCTCAAACATCCGGGGAATNAAAAAAAAAAAAAAAAAAAAACGAACAGAGGAGAATCTGCTGGCAGAATGCGAGAACACGGGAAAGAGTTCGTAATAAAATGATAATCAACACTGGCTTGGCTTTTCAGAGATGCCAAGAGAACTGAGGGATTTGAAATGTTGTAAAAGTGACGCGGAGGTGATGTTTATATTACTCAACAGGTGAGTAAGGAATTTTATTGGAAAGATAAATTGCCATTACCAACAGAGTTCATTGTAAATCATTATGTGTTGTTAAGGGTCATATTCATCTGTACAGTCACACAGAGCCGAAGTACAACCAAAACAATGTTCTTCCGCAAAATGCATGCACTTTTTGTTTTTTTTAATCACTAGATGGCCAAAAGTTACATAGTATACCTTTAATATTAATTTTGTATTGTAAACATTGTGTTATTGTGTAATTATTTCTTGATTTCTGGTCCTTGTGCAACTTTACAGTGAAGATGAAGATTAAAAACAAAATAATATTAATCGATATCCAGGTACCTTTGATGCACTAGTCCTATATTGACATATATTGTAACCGAAATTTCACAGAAAATGTATGACCTGACTTCTGTGTTCTGCTTAGAAGTGCTGCAATAATACCAAAGTCTAATCTGCTCTTGATCATCCTGTCTGAATTCTGTGTATAGTTCAAAGAAAGACAGTTTGACAGTCTAGCCCATAAATATTGTGAAAGTTGTCATTTTACCTGGTGTCTGTCTCTCTTTGTTGAACATCTGACAAAATGTCTGAAAAGGATCAATCAGCTTTCTTCAGGAGGCCTATTAATGATTTATTTATATTTATTATGATACATACAGGGCAAAAAAAAATAAGGAAAAATCATGCATATAAAAAACAATTTTGAAAAAAGGGAGGTAATAATTTTAACAAACAAACAAATAATTAATTAAATATAAAAGATAACAAAATAGGAGGAGCGGGAAACAAAATTCTATGCAAATATCATTTAGATGGTTATGTAGAATTAGAATATTTTGTGCCTGCAATGGAAAAGTGTTAACAAGCCAAATCGAGTTGGCTCAATTTTTATGATATCAACTTCAAAATTGGAACACAACTTGGTTGGACATACAGCTTTTAGTCCAAATTATTTAGTAAAATATATATTTTGTATAAAATAAAAAATCCTTAGTACATTTGCTTTACACTAAACTTAAATTTTTTTTTTTAGTGCTTTCACTTCTGTAATAATCTGCTGATTGTCTTCTATAGAAAGAGACTGGCCTTAGGTCTGTACACCAAAGCATTCATGAATTAAAAAAATTTAGAGTTCAGATCTATGCTCAAAAAGGGAAAGACAGTTAACAGGTTAAAGACAAGCCAATTAGGTGCCCTTTGTTCCAATAAAACATTTGTTGTTGGAAATTCAGTAGCACTTTATTTTACAGTCCTATTCCCCATGTACATACTATGTACTACTATTATAGTAATTGCAATAACTGGGTAATCACTAGGTACTAACCCTGAACCTACCCCTAAACCTAACCTTAACCCATGTAGTTACCTTTTATTACCCAGTATTTTCTTTTGTAAGTACACTGTAAGTATAAGTGCACGTACTGTAAAATACCATTAACTAAAGAACGTACAGAACCAGATACTGATCCTATAAACACAAATCCACTTATGGCAGCTGAATTCTCTCCAGTAAACTATAGACTGACTACATCCTGTTTCTGTGCAAACTACGTATGTGGCCTAGAGCCTCATAGAAGTATGTTTGCATAGGGCATGACTTATCTCATTTGGTTTGGGGGGATGGTTGCTTTTTGTGTATCACTTCCCTTCTTAAATCTGATTTAAAATACACAAATTGTGCCTCTTACTCTTTGACTTTCATCTGTGTCAGTTAGGACTGTATGTTAAACTAAGTTGAACATTAACTAATGTAGAAAGGTCGGCGCTGATAGCCTAGTGGTTATATAGTGGACATATAGCGCAAATGCGTTCATGGTGAAAAGCCCATAAATATAACAAAAAAAATAAATAAATAAATAATGTAGAAAGATGAACCCTGCACTGCTGGAAAATGCTGCCAAAAAGCAGAGGAGGCCTGGGAACTGGGATGTTTAAAAAGGACAGGTCAATATTTGAATTTGCCTTGTTAGTGCTGTCTGTCTTTTTTCTTTTTTTTTTTTTCTTTTTTCCTTGATAAATAAATATATTGTATAAATACAATTTATACATTGTATACATTTCTGTAGTTTAAAAAAAATTATTTTGGCAGCTGTGGTTGCCAGAATAATTTTGTAAAAAATACAGAAAAACTAAACACATTACAAAACAAACTGTAAATTTTACAGTATAAAACTGTAATTTACAAACAAGAAAATTTTAATGTAAACCAGTAAATTCAACAACGCAAACTGCTACTAAAATCTGTTTTGTACCTTTAACATATACTGACAACCACCACAATACTGCAGCTGGTAAAAGACAAAGCCACATGAAGAATCAGTGTTCATCACAAGTAGCTTTTCCACAAGCTGAAGTGTATACTAATATAAAGAAGGTGCAGAAGAAGGAAGGATCATCTCATAACAACTCTGTATATTGTGTATATAGGTTCTGCTCCACTTGTTGAGAAATTTGATTGCCTTTCTTTCATCTGTGTTGCCTCACAAGTATATCTTCCCATTTGAAAACTTTCCTTCCACTGACTGGTATATTCTGGTGCGTTCTGCAAGGTTAGGGTGTTTGTTCGTAAATAAATGTCAGGAAAATATAAAGACCACTTCCTTGACTACTTTAAAACTTTAGTGCATTCTTCATGTTTAGGGTAATCGAGTCATTACTTAGACCTGTTAAGGGAACTTCCATTATAAGACCTCAACGAGGCATTTTTCAGGACCATGGACAGCACACAAGTTGTTTTCTGAGAGGTACCACGGCGAAAAGAAAATGGGCAAAGTTGTTACTATTGATTAATTTAATGCATCCTTGCTAAATTAAATATATATATTTTTAAGTATTAAAGTAAAAAAAAAGTGACCCTCGCCGACCCCAAAATTTTGAATAGCAGTGTATGAAATAGAGTCTGTGTGTAACTGTGGGGTGTAACAATTCACAACATGTAACAGCCCCTTGGGTTTGTGAGATAATGATGGATGTTAATGTAACCAAGTCTGTTTCTGAACTGTACAGTTACAATATATCATATGCAGCAGGATAAAATATAAACTACAATAAAGTGAGATGTTAAAGAGAGGTGGATCCTCTCAAAACATGGTGTAAACAAACTAGATGTAATGCAGATGCACTTCAGTGTAAAGAGTTTGGTAGACATACTTTTTGTTAGGTAATATGCATTCAAATGGGCTTTGACACTAGAGCTATTATAATCAACAAACTTATGTGGTTTCCACTGGGGCACTCAAAACAAAAACAAAAAAATAAACCTCTAAACAATGCCTTACATTTTCATTTCAAAGTTCAAGACTACACACCTGGAACAGAAAAGATGATTAATGTTTTACTGTGCCCAGTATGTGTGTAGTTTTGTTGTTTTGCTAAGGGCAGAAAATGATCTTGCAGAACTGGCTTTAGATCAATTCTGAGCTAAGCTGAAATGATTCTGTGTTACTGAACTTTGAACTTATCAGATGGGCTATTTACACATAGTCGCTTGACTTGTGCTTCCTGATCATTCAGTTGCTATATGATTAGGTATGCTTATTACATTAACACTCTGCAATATAACTGCATTTCGCATAGATTCATTAGATAAACATAGATCTGCTGTACTACACCCATGCAATGTACAAATATAGAGTTCACTTTCATGGTGATGCTAATGCCGAGCAAAAAAATTGAAAGATCTATTCGTCCCAAATATCAGTTAATGTTTCAAAGTTGCTCCCTCTGTGGCAGTGTGTGATATGCCCCATCAATCAATGACTTCCCAGGCAGACTTTGTATGAATTGCATGAAGGTACTTCCAAAGTACACTTTTTCAGACAGACTTTCAAGGCCACATATTGTCACTTCTAATTATCAAAAACAAATAGGAGAGCATTAGCAAAAATCATGCTACAGTGCTTGTTCCTCAGTAGTTATGGTTGAAATAAACTGAAAAAAAGTGAAAACCAACTGCCAAACTACACTTGCAGGATTGTGGGATATCATTTTTATATATATATATATATATTATATTTATTGTGGTATTTTCAGATTTACAGACAGTACAATCACATGACAGAAACAAACACGACTACACAAAAAAAAAAAACTCCAATTAGATTCAAGTTTGCAGTTAGCAACAACGCTAAACACAGGCACGGGAAGTCAAAACGGATTTTTGCCCAGCATGGAATGGATAGAGGTCAAATTGAAGGCAGAGGTTAACAAAAATGACAATTTAAAAAAAATTCAATATTAAGTTTCAATCACAGGTGATTGAAAAGAGGCCTCCAAAAAGCTTCAAATGTATCTACATTACCAAAGATACTGTATCTGAGTCTTTCCACATGCAGAGTGGAGGAAAGTTCTGATAACCAGATCTTGAATAGTGGCTTCGAATTTTTCTTCAACACACAGAGTATAGTTTTTTTGGCGATCATCATGCCATACTGTATAGGCAATTGGGTAGCATGATTAAGGCGCTGCAGGGAAGCTGACCAGCCAAGAATGGCAGTCGCAGGGTCTACTGGGAGCTCACATGTATAAGCATCAGAAAGAAACTGAAAAACTTCTGACCAGAAATCACCAAGTTTTGGGCATGCCCAGAAAAGATGACCAAGAGAGCCCTCTGCGGCATCACATTTATTGCAGAGAGGAGAGATAGTAGGATAGAAAGTGTTGAGTTTAACCCTAGAGTAATGCAATCTGTGCAACACCTTATACTGAATAAGCTGGTGCCTAGCATTAATGGAACAGGTGTATATATTTTTAAGACATTTTCCCCAGTCCTCCTCGGAGATCTGAATATCTAGTTCCTCTTCCCAAATGTTTTTCAGACGGGTAGTGGAAGTATCTAGCTGACTCGTGAAAAAGTCAACAAATTTTGTAATTAACTTTGGGGTGTTGGGAACGCAAGTAAGCAATTTATGTAATTCATTATCGGCTGATAATATTTCAAAATTTGGCACAGTGGAACGAACATAATTTCTAATTTGTAAGTATCTGAAGAAGTGTGATGCAGGAAGGTCAAATTTCTCTGTTAGTTGAGGGAATGTGGCAAAACTATTGTCAGTATATAAATCTCTCAAGGTAATGATTCCTTTTCTAGCCCAACTTGTGAACACTGGATCTAATAGTGAAGGTTTAAATGCATGGTTACGACAGACAGGAGCAAGAAAACAGGTATTTGGCAAATTAAATGTCTTAACAATCTGAAGCCATATCCTAAGAGAGTTGTTAATCATAAAGTGGGATCCTGCTGAAAGCTTTAAATGTCTCTGGGGCAGCAAAAAGCAATGAAGAGAGAGACCAATTTGAAGCGCCCCACTCAATCATAAGCCATGAAGGGATATCAGCTGAAGGACTGTCCGGGCGTGGGTCCTGCCAGTAAGTTAAGGCTCTACAATTGGCAGCCCAATAGTAATGTTGAAAATTTGGGAAACCCAAACCCCCCAGCGACCTAGGCTTGCACACGTGTATTTTAGATATTCTATGTGCTTTGAAGCCCCAGACAAATGGCAGCACAATAGAATCTAAAGTTTTGAAAAACATTTTGGGCAAATAGATTCTGGAAAAGATATAAAAATCTAGGTAACGTCACCATCTTAATAGCATTCACATGCCCCATCATTGACAGTGGTAGGGTCCTCCAGCATTTTATATTGTTCTTTAGGTTCTCGAGCATTGTTAAGTAATTAAGCTTATATATATCCTTAGGGTTTTTCGGTATATTAACTCTAAGATATTTCAAACTATTTATGGCGATTTTAAAAGGTAGAGTACGCATAAAATTTGGATCAATGTTGTTTGTCACAGCCAAAAATTCACTTTTTTGCCAGTTTACTGAGTAACCGGAGAGTTTACCGAACGTTTCCAATAGATTTAGTAAGGGTGGAGTAGACTGTTCTGGGTTACTGAGATAAAGAATAATATCATCTGCGTAGAGGGAAATTTGGTGATTAATTCTACCTAAATTCAGAGGCGAAATTAGAGGGCTCTTTTTAATTGCAAGGGCGAGAGGTTCAATTGCGATTGCAAAAAGCAAGGGCGAGAGAGGACAGCCCTGACGAGTGCCTCTGTGTAACTGGAATTGAGATGACTTGTTAAAATTAGTAAGAACTGAGGATGTGGGATAGGCATATAACATCTTCACCCAAGAGGCAAAGGCATCACCCATATCGAATTCTCTAATCACAGCTAAAATGTAATCCCATTCAATTTGGTCAAACGCCTTTTCTGCGTCTAGGGCAAGAATTGCAACGCTAGCTTTGTGGGATATCATTTTAGTAGAATTGTAGATTGTGTTGTGTTTGGACATACCTTGTTGCCTCACTTCTGTGTAATGCCTAGGAAGGCAGCATTTTTCTACTTTTGGACAGCCCATACATCTCACTCATGATTGATCACTCATGTAGATTACAGAGCTCCCAAACTTTGTATGCTGATGTGGTTAGGGTTAGTGTTTGGGAGGGAAAAGTTTAAGTATGTGGCCTAAACGACCCGATGCGTGCATATGGAGCCACGCACATGATATACAGGGGGAAAAAACAAGATATTGTGGCAACCATTTACAACTTATTAGTTTGTTCCCTCATTTTAGTTAAACCATGTCCACAATTTAAAGGGAATGAATTAGTACAGCATGGCGTTTGATAAACCTATAATAACGGTTTATATTTTAGAGTGGTCGGGACGGATTTCACAGGAAATTCCTTACAGTACATACGTCATTCGCCTGTGTGCGTCACGTCATAACCATACACAGAGAAATTTAGCTCTGGCTACAGTGGCTTGTATGGTGTGGGAGAAGCGCCAGAGATGGTCTTTCAAAGCTTAAAGTTGTCAACAAATGAGAAAAATCGACCATGGATTATTCAAAACAGCGAGCCTCCAGGGAATCGTCAGTTAAACAAACAAAGAAACCATTTATTTCTCCATTCTGTGTTCTGTATGCTATGTATGTACATTGGTGCCTCCAACCACATTCATCCATGCAGAGAAGCAGATGACAGCACATAAATTTGTGCCTGCAGTTTTTTTTTTTTTAACTGCTAGAGGATTACATGCTAGCTTTAACCAAAATGAGGGAATTAAAGCTATGGTGTGCAGCTTCGTAAAGGCTAGCAATAGCTAGATCCCACCCTCCCTTCAGAGCCCTTTCCAAATGCCACGCCTCCTCCTAAACACATGAACGTGCAAAACCAGAGCAGAGTCTGCAAAGCGTGCCGAGAGGCGTCCCGTTGGTGGCGGGTGGAACGCAACGCTTTCAAATGACCTCATGTCTCATTTACCAAAAAAAGTGGCTGTTGTTTGTCTGCAATTCTTGCTCAGAGCATCTGAAATCACATAAGGTGTGTTCGACATCAGCTGTGGCTGGATGCAACCGATTGGCGAGAGTTGCTGCGTACAGTCGGGGAGGAGCTGAAAATGGAGACGTGAAGTTGGACACTTTCTGCTTCCCATAGTGACGCTCGCACTGTGTGTGCATACTTTATCACAGCTTAACTGAAATAAATGCAATATTTGTGAAATACATAGATGTTTCAGAGGCATTTTCATTCAATACTTTATGTATTGCTTACAGCATCTGTTTGTACAAGAATAAAGTTCAAAATAAGCATATACTATTTAAATACTAAAGAAGTGGGGTCTGCATTTTAATCAGTTTTATTTTGATAAACATGACAAAATATAACATTGCGACTACATGAAAAGAGCTTTTACTGTTATAAAAATACGAATTTGTGTAGAACTGAAAGGTTTCAGAATAAACATGAAAAAACACGCGTGATTGTTGTCATGGGGTGAATCCGGCCAATCGTGAAACAGCTGTGTCGTCATCAGAACCCGTGCAGCCGCTCTGGAGAAGCTACACTGTCTGACTGCTCTCGAATCGCTCTCACAGTACTTTGATGCCACACATCACAGTCATGTGGCATCGGTGCTGTCCCAAGTCGGGCAAAATTTCTAACCGGCATGAACTGCTTTAAGTCAGCCCCTGCTCAGTCTGCACAGCGCTGCATGAAGTCGAACAAGCCTATACTCTCTTGAGTAGTTACGTATAAATGTAATTGAGACGTACTACATCCACCATTCTGTCATTATAATGTGACCTACACTGTAAAACCGAACTGTGAAATTAATTGAAATGAGTTTGTTTCACATTATTATTGTTTCACTCAGATAATAATGAAAGTTCATTGAACTTAATAGAAAAAAGTTGTGTGAGCTTAAATTTTCATTGTAGTAAGGTGAACTTAATATGATTATGTTGAGTTGCAGCAGATTTCTAATTTCCAGCATGCTTTGCATCAGACTGTATAAATATATGCTGAAATTAAGTGTTATTTTGTGTTTTTGCACAAGATTAACATAGGGAGACGTTACTGTTTAATGTTGTGTTATGTTGGGATTTACAGGGGGTTTTGTTATGTTAGTTTTGTAGGGTTACCATTGTGCTGAAGAGTAGAGCCTGTGGTTAGGTTGAGGATGGCCTGCAAAACTTTTAAGACATATAATGTATATTGTTTGATTATTTACATACATAATGATAGTCGCTTTGATAGTTACAATAGCATGTGTTGTTTCCTATCTAACATTTATCCAAGATCTGAATGTAATGTTTATGTAAATTAACTGTATGTAATTAACATTATTACGAGTTGGGCGAGGCTGAGAACTGTGGGAGCGAAGGAATGTCGGTGACGTTATTGTTAATGAGAGACACCTGCGCACCACACTGGCCTTGCTCCGCTTACATGTCTCTCGGCCCCGCCCCACTTGTCACAAAAATTTTAAGTTCTACTAACTTAAAAATAATGAGTTAGTTTACGTAAATGTTTTGAGGTAATACGTTTCCTTAAAAGTTTTGAGTATTCTGAAATTGAGTTTTACATTGTACCAGTGTCAGTTACATCTCTTCACTGCCATTCACAAATCCTCTCCTGTGACCTCATGGGGACAGTAAAGTGTCCATCGTATGTACACTTCAGAATCTCACTGAAGTAGGTCATCCAGGAACTTTTTACCTACTCTTTTATGAATAGTGTGAATTCGGACACACTACTTTTGTCACATACTGTTTTTCGCCTACTACAGAAGTATGTGATTTTGGATGCAGCCTCGGTCTACACTGCATAGCCTCATGGAAAACGCTGATGACGTATGATGTCTGTGCGAGAAGGGTGTGCAGAGGTATGCAAAATATATAGGTGGATATTAATGGATGAAGTGACCATGTGTAACTACTCCCAGAGAGATCATTATGGAGTGAGGGTGTGCTTATGTGTGCATGCTTTTATGAATGTCCATGTCTGTATACAAGTGTGCACATTTGTGTGTGAAAGTTCATAACCTGCCCTTTTCTATCCCTGTCTACTCTATGCACATTTTCTCATGCACACAGCATCATGGCAGTTTGCCTCGTGCTGCTGAGATCTCCACCTGTTTGAGTAGACAGGATGTCACATTGAATGTCCCGCATGCTTTTGAACATATTTGGACTTTTTGCATAATAGGGTTACGCAAGATGATGACGAAGGTAAACCCACTCATCCCAGTGCGGTAAACGAGAGATCTGTGTATACGCAATACAAAGATCTCTTTGTTACAGAATATCATTTGGAGAAACAACAATCATTCACAAGAAAGGTTCACATGACCAATTCAATCAAATACAAAAGCTTTGTATTTGTGTCATGCCTTTGATAACATATGCTGTCAATAAGCAGCTTCATTCATTGTAGGATCAAGCCCTGTAAGACAAAAGAGAGAAGGAAAACAAGGTGTATTGCTATATGAACAAAAAAAATGAACAAACAAGGGAATTTGTATGAGGGAATGACTTTACATTTGTTTACACAGAAATTGCCGGGAATTGTCATAAATAGTAAACAACACTGTGGCACTGTGGTTTTTGCATAGAGGTATTGGCCCAAGAAAAATGAAATCAGTCTACTTTTAAAGTGTTTCATGGATACTTTGTATATAGTAAATTTGTGATTTGTTTTTTATGCATATACATGTACAAACATTTGGGTTTGGTAAGATTTTTTAATATTTTGAAAATGTTCAGCATCATTACTCCAGTCTTCAGTGTCACTTGATCTTTCAGAAATCATTCTAATATGGAGATTTGGTGCATTTAAACGGTAGTATATACAGTATATATTCACATATTTTGTCCATACATGAAATATGTTGGATCATGCGGACATATTTGACAGTACAGACAGTACAACACCACAACCCATCAACAGATGGTGATGGGAACTGATGAAAGGTAAATGACTAATGTTTATAAGATATTTTTTATATTATATATATATATATTTTATAGTAGCTATATTTATCATTTTGTGCTCTTGTAAAACCGTTCACAGCTCTTCGGTGGTCATTTGTTTGCTTATGACTGATTTCAGGCTTTGCCTACACATTAGAGAGCAGATATCTTACTCAGTGGGACAGACTTCACTTCACACAATAGACCAAACAACAGGCACACTGTGTCAGTGTGAATCTGTTCTTCCAGACATCTTTTGAACAGAAGCTTGTGATGATCTCAGACACAAGTACCATCATCCACTTCACCATTAACCTGATTTTGTATACAGTTTTTATACAGAACAACCACGAGTATAAATCATCTTGCTTATGAACACAAAACACCAGTTCCCATGATACAACATGTACACGAACAAGAGCAGCACAACAGATAAATCACAAAGTGGATAGCTGATAGATTGAAGGATAGTTTCAGCTGCCAGAGTGAACTAAAAAAACGTCAGAGCCTTTGAAGCTCATCCTTCAGGTATCATTCCTGTTCTTTCCCCCACATTTTTAATAGCTCCACAAACCTCAGGCTTTAGAGAAAACAGCCCTGTCCTTAAATCACATCTCTACCCCTCCAAGTCTTACATAAACATCCCCAAGGCACAAAGTCGGGCAAATTAATATCTGGCATTTAGCTTTTGCGATTAGATTCATAAGGTATGAACTATGAAGTAGTTTGTTAGGAGCAGGTCTGGGCCTGTAGAGTTTCCTTGGGTTTGGGGTGGAATGAGACAGGATGAAGTGTAGATGAATGGGGTAACTACTGAAAGTGCTGCTGCTTCTGTATGACACCTGAACATTTAACTGTTTTCATAGGAGTGTTTTTATCTTTGATCACCTGATGACCAAATACAAGCAGACTATTGGTAAATATTGTTAAAAGGATAGTTCACCCCAAAATGAAATTTTGCCATCATTTTATCACCCTCATGTTGCCTTCCAGATGAAATGAGGAAAATAAATCAATATTGTTCCCACAACTTCCCAACAAATTTGTGGCCACTTTTTATTCATTTGTTTCCAGGTTTTAGTTAAATCGTGGCCATGTTGTACTAATTTGTTCTCTCATTTTGTGGGAACAAATTTTTAATTCATGGCCTCGATACCCTGTAATGTATGGGGCTCTGCAAAGAAGATATTTTATTTATTTATTTTTGTCTATACAATGAATGTCCATATCCAATGTTGTTTTGGAACCCCACTGACTTTCATTTTATGGACAAAAACAAAACAAAACAAATAAAACATTTTTAAAATATCTTCTAATAAATCTTAAAATATCATCTTATAAGTCATACAGGTTTGGAACAACATAAGGGTGACTGAATGATGACAATTTTATTTTTGGGTTAACTATCCCTTCAATGCAAATTCTGTATTGATAAATTATACTTTTAGACACCTTGTCTATAAACCGTCACTGTTGCTGCACCCTTTAACCTTGTTCTTCCCACTTACAAGAGACCATTCTCATTCTGGTTGCACCATCTGTATGCTGAGTTTGATATGAGCTTTAAAAGGCTTACTGATCCAGAAAAACAAGTGAAGAAACCTATGAAGGTGAAGAAACCTATAACTAAACTTCGAGGGTATTGAAAATGAGGCTCAACTTTTCATGGTTCACAGCTTATATGGAGTCTGCGTGCTTCTGAGCTGACCTATGGCATTTCGTCAAGGTTAGTCAGCAAATCATCACAAATAAGTGTTCCCCAGCCTTCACCCTTCCCTTAGGGCAGCCAGGTCACAGCCTGTGAATGTATGCACTTGTTTTGCCATTCCAAATGCATTCTAAAAGCTATCGACTCATCCAACTATTTTAGATTAGGCAACATGCAGTAAGATGAGCCATTAAAAAAAGTGAGTCAGGACAACTTTAGAAGCTTCCATTGACTTTACTTAAAAAAGAGACATTTTTTGGTACATAGCATCTACATACATAAGCAGAACAACTAAAAAAGATAATATACAAAAACGGCTGGTTGTGCACATAATCGCTCATTGGGACTGATTTTTATGGGTTTCATATCAAAATAAATAATGCCTTGATACAGTGCCATTACTTAAAGAAAATGTTTGGTGGCTCAATTTGCAAGAATGGTCATACTAGGGTCAATGCCAACATCTTATGAGACTATTCATACATATTCAAGTATTATTATTATTTTTTTGAGCAAAAGCACTGAAATACTACAAGTGTATGTTGAAAATATGCAAGAGGTTATTGCTGAATTTCCTTTTTAAAAGATTGTTCCATTTTTTGTTTATATGTGTAAAATACTGTCTAAATAACAGTGAAGACAATTCGCAAAGATAAAATGGCAGAAACTCAGACTGGATTCAGGAATGTTGTGGTAAAATATGTGACACCTCGAAACATGCAAGACTGCTCTTGCCCAAAGTCCAAGAGAACTTGATTGCAGATGTCCTCAGCTTCAATAATTTGTGATGTTTCCTGCCTTCCATTGCAAAGCTATATCGTTTAATAGCGAAGACTTCACCTTCATTCTCCAGGGCACAGAATATGGATCTTGAACAGCCAAGCATGGAAAAAACTGTTTTATCTGGTTGGGATCATCTCCAAACAACCAGAGTTACTGAATTGTCTTTTGAATACAATCTTGTTTTTTTCCTAAAACGGAAAAACTCCTTAGCAAAGTCCTTTTGAGTCCTTTTGCAAAGTTAGCACCATAATGTTCTCATATTTAGCAGTCCATAAAAAAAAATAGTGCTGTTAACATCAGTCCTTGGCTTAGCACAGCCAGCCAACATTTTCATTACTTTTCTTCTGTCTATATGCCACAGTTGTGGCACTTTAAAGGTGCAGGTAAAGGACTCTAATCTCGATAATTTCATTCCTTAAAATATGACATTCAAAATATGGTGCAAAGCAAGACAGAACCATAAATGCTTTTGCAGACGGCAGACTTTTGACATTTGCGTTCTGGCAACTTCCTCATCATCAGTTCTGGGCATCCCCATGATATTCACCAAGACTGCATTCATCTCTCCTGTCGCATTACATTCACTTTCAACGTTAACTTCTTGCATTTCGAAGGCTGATAACACACAAGAGTGTTCATAATCTGGAATTGACAAAGACAGTGGGCGAGTGGTATGATTCATGAAAAAAAGTGCCTCTACTGACCAAGACTTGGCTATAATCCCATGTTTTTTGCAATTTAGGAAGGCTGGCCATCATTTGTGGGATGTGTTGATCTGGATGTATGGAAGGATGACAGGGTGTCTGTTGGGGAGGGTCATGAGGGGACGGTGGAATCTGGCTTGCTCCTCATCTTGGATTTTCTCCACCTGCCTCCTAAACTTTCGGGCAAGCAGGATGGATGGAATCCCTCTCCTTAACCTCTGGACAGGCTTTCTTTGCCATACTTCATATTTGGAATACTTCGCACCAAGAGGCCCTCCTGAGATGTCCTGCAAAACAGAAGAACTTGCTGAAGTTTCTGAAATCTATTTTGTTGTCATATTATCAACAGATTTCAAAATTTTGCAACACTAGCTCAAACAGCAGAGCATGGTGCTAACAACACCAAGGTAGTGTTGTCTAAAGTACCGACTTCAGTACCAAGTCTGTACTGAAATTTTAAAAATGTGACAATATCAGCATTTCCCCCTAGCATTTTTAGAGCGCTGTTGAGCGGATTCTTAAACACCTCTGATTGGCCATTGTGTTCACGCACACAACAGATGTGTCTGTGATTGGTTACAATGATCAAAACTTCAAAAACATGTTGTAAATAGACATCCTCACCGAACGCTTACACAGATACACACGGGAGCGAAAGCAGCCGTCTATCAGCAGATCTGTCTATTAGCAGATAGACTAATAGATGGTGTCTATCTCTGATGGTAAATAGATGTCTATTTACAACATGTTTTTGAAGTGTTGATCATTGAAATGCATGAACTGATGAGATCTTTACATTGAATGCAATGCAAGTTGCTTTGGATAGAAGCATTCGCCAAATGCATATATTTAAAGTTCCATATGATTATGAACAAAGGAAAATGGTAACTTTAAATCTAATAACTGTGTCATGTGCATTGACTGCTCTTTATTGTGCTCTTACCCTGGTACAGTAAACATATCCTGACTATAGATTGACTCTAGAGGAAAACTGATCATTCGTTGAACAACCTCTCCAGCGTGACAGAAACAATGTCCTCATCAACTCATAGGCTACGTTCAGACTGTCAGTCCAAATCCGATTTTTGTGCATATTCAATTGAAATCAGATTTAGCAAGTGTGAACGGCAAAACATCAAATGAAATTAGATTTTTACAAATCAGTTTCAAGCTAAATTCATGTGGTTTGAAATCCTTTTCAAATTGCTTTTCTGGAAATCTGTTTCTGTCTGACCACTCTGATTAGATTTTGCATGGTTTATGTGACTTTCTCAAGCCACGTAAAACGTAACCATCAGACGTTATAGGAAACATGCCGAAAGTCGCTTCAGAAACAAGGTTGTGTTGTTGCAAAGCCAGACGAGATGACAGCACGGAATAAAGCCGCACATACCAGCCTCCATGCGTTTCTGCCGCTGTCTCATAAGACGCAGTAGTCCGGCGCAGCGGCTACAGACTGTCATGTTGTAAATAAGACAACATCTGTATTGTAATGCGGTTGTTGTTATTGTTTTTGACGTATACCTACCAACGCAATATCACTGCCATAGAAACCGATGCAGATATTCTGGAAAACGAAAGAGCGGCATGGGACACACAAATCGGATCTGAACAGTTGCAATACACAATGTGGACAGTCAATAATTTAGATCAGATTTCAGTCAGATACACAAATTATCGGATTTGGACTGACAGTGTGAACATATAGCCATAGTGCGAATGTACTGTTCTCAAGTGGGGCTGACTATTGTGTTGTTGGGTTGTTTGTTTTTGTTATTTTCAAATCCAAGCCATGGCCAGCTGGCCAACTGTCTTGCCAACGCTTAACATATTTCCATGCCAAGAGCACATGGCACAAAAATTTGCCAGAATGCGGCACAACACTTGTACTTGTTTTGGTTCTTGGAATAATGACATCATTGCACATGCTGTCCAATAGAGTTTCATGGTGTTACCATGGACTTTTGTTTGTGCAACTATCTCCCTCAGTGTTGTTTGTACATCATATTTAATGCAGTCTACGGATTTCTGATGATCTGTGCCATTTTCCACATTGCTCAGCGATTCTGAGAGAGGAGACATGGTTAATATTGATTATGGCATGATAAAAACAGGCTGCGTGTCTGACTAGCCTGTCTAGTCTGAGTCTGTGTTTGTGTTTGTGGGTTCAGCAAAATTATTGTGCTGGGCTTTTGACGGGGGGGAGGGGGAGATAAGCAGCTTCATGTACCTTGTGAAGAGCCTGCGACACTGGGAAGACCTGCAGCGATGTGGAGGAAACATCTCGCTCGGACTTCACAGGTTTCGCGCAATACTGCTCCAACAGACGCAGATCACAGCTCCGAAAGCAGCATTCTTCTACTATTCCTTTCTGAGGACGGCGGCTGTTTGATCTGTTCGGCCTGCCTGGGTGGGGGAAGAGAAAGTAAGCGATCAACTCCGGGGTTCCCCTGGAATCCGACCAACGCTACCAATTCACACCCTATTGTTTATATTTCACCAAATCCCACATGTGGCTACTGGCATGTTTTTAGGATTTCTGAAATTGGAGACGGCATCAACAGATCCTTTCTTTATTTCCTGTTCTTTGTGACTCCCTTTTTATTTTTGACACTAACCAATGTAATAAGGTCTTTAAAATATCACAAAGAACAGTGCACAGAAAAACAAACATTGTTCTATGTTCCCAGGGATGTGTGAATGGCTAGCAAAATGGATCCTTTAACCTTGCCATTTGCCTACTAAACAGAGATAAAAGATAAAGAACAGCAGGAGAGGTACAAAAGGGGGAAGTCCACCATCATCTGATAGGAATACAGAGGACGAGAGAGAGAGAGAGAGAGAGAGATCTTTTGAAAACAAATAAATACCTGCAAACACAAATTCAATTTGTCCCCAGAACACTTACATTTAACAGCAGTTAACAGCACTAATGGCTTGCATTGAAAACACTTGGTGGAAAGCAATAAAATACATGTCTCCTCATAAATAAACACTCTCATTGTGACGGTCATTAGTACTCGTGTAAATGTACAACCAGCAATTTGAAAGACAAGACACATTATTGTGTCATTTCCTATGATTTACTTCTAGACAAATAGCTATGTAAAGGTTTAGATTTCCTGGCAACCATCACACAACACTGTAAGAGTTACACTTACTGATATAAAACCCATTTTCTCCGCACACGAACTGCAGAGTATCCACTAGTTCTCCACCGCAAAGAGTCTCCGCCGTTGCTACGGGGGATGCGAACATGAACAATGACAGAATGAAGAGTGTCAGTGAGCACATCTGTAAAATGAAAACAGATTCGATTGAGTCAATTCATAAATCCGTAGTAAAAACTGTATCGTTTAACAGAGATTACTGATGTGATTGTCTGGTTTTCAGTCACACGAGCAAATAGTATGTCCACAAAGATCAAAGTAACTGTGGAAACGCTATTATCCGTATCAGTGATACAATCACGCAAAGCCTAAAACAAAACAAAAATCCTCAAACCCTCGAAATTATGATGATTATCCAAACTTTTCTTAAAGTTTTACATATCGTCTTTAATACGCATATACATTTATAAATAATTACGTTGGAAATGTGCAAATATAAAGATAGTACTACTTGCATGTCATTATCACTTTCTCTTACCGTAGTTTGTCTTTTCCCCGTTTTTCGACACGATGCACAGAATAGATGGTGATCGTCCATGGTAGGCGGTTTGTGGAAAGCGACGTTTACTAGTTGTTGTACTAAAAAGTTGCTTTGTTTAATTTCCAGTCTGTTGCATCTCTTTGAGTGATGCTTGTGGCTGTCTCAAAGTTCAGAGGACAGGCAAGGAATATGTAGCGAGAGGCAATATATACTAACACCCGCCCCTCGCACCCCCAGCCCAGTAGCGATGTCCGATTCGTGAACGAATGGTTCTTTTGGAGTCGGATTCTTTTTTAATGAACTAGTTGAACCGTTAAAAAAAAACCGAACAGAATCAGTAGAATGAATCGGTTCGCGAGTCAACAACTCGCCGACTCATTGAACAAAAACTTGTTCTATGACAGTTTTATAAATGAATAAATAAATAACATATGAGTTGATTTTACTCGTGTTTCTTGTTTCTGCAAATTATATTTTGATTATAAAAGACTTGATTGCTGCAACAAACGGAACTGTCTGAGACATAATCTAATCACCTCCCTTATTAAGAAAAACACATATAAACAGTAATATTAGTGCTTTATTGGAACGCTTTACGTAATAATGTAAAGAACCTATTTTTAAACTCATTCTTTGAAACGAATTGCTCAATTGATCCGATTCGCGGAAATGATTTTCCAATCACTACAGCCAGTCCGCTCACTGCTTGTGAGAACTCGAATGCTACCCTCAAATTTAATTTGACAATATGCAGACTATTCCGATTTTAGCCAACATTTGTCCTTGTTCCACTTAAAAAATATATGTTCAAACTTCATATTTAGCATACTTCATGTTTTCCAAATAGGCTCTGTATTTTCTAATGACTTGCCACGCTAACATATAGCGTACGTTTTTTGCTCGTCTGATTCGAGAATCCTAAAACAGAGAGAAAGCAATTTTTTTTTACCCATTTTGATATAGGATGTGTTGATGCAAGAATATTGTGAAAGTACAGCGCTCACTATTGGTTTATGTTTGAATGCACACTCAGCTAATGGGAGTGTATACCTGCTCACCAATGACGATGCGCATTCTTAGTCAAATAGCCTCCGCTTTAAAATGCCTTTTGGCAACAGGTCAGCCCGAGGAATTTTAATTGACGGAACATTCTTCCTGCTTCTCACCATAACAAAGGGGGTTGCAATCGCATTCCAGTGAATGCAGACAGACACCGTGCTGAAATTTCACTCTCACACAACAGTGTTGACCCTTTGTGCGCGTGCGCTCCATCTCACGCGAAAACCTAAATGCATTTATCTTTTCTTTAAAAAGCAAATCAATCCGTTTTTTAAGCCGTTCACGACGCAATGAAACAACTATAGTCTACTATTCAGCAGAACATTTGTACAAAAAATAAATACCAGTCTAGAAGTAGGCTAATCAATAGTGATACATGGAAATGAATGAACAATCAACATGTCCTGACAAGCCTAAAACGAGACATAATGGAACTTTAGTAAAAACAAATCATTGTCTGCCCGAAAACAGCAGCCAGTGTCATGCAAAATGCGCTCATTTTAGCTTCCTCTAAAAGTGGAAATGGCATGAATTGGACATCAATCAGTGATATTATGATAAAAAAAAAATAAGCATGTTGGTTATAATTTTATTACTATCAGTTGTACACTCAAGGTTCATAAGATGTTATTTCTTGCAAATAGACAAGCCCAACGCCACTCATTAAACAGTCCACTAAGGAAAAATACTTTTGTAAACTTAATGTTAGTGTTTAATATAGTTCATGAATCATCTTGTGACATCTTGACAAGTTCACTATGGCACTCTCTAGTGGTCCAGTGTAAAATGACTAGATGAGTGAGATTTTAGCTTAAACTGGTTCAAATCAGGCAGCAGCTGAATGAATGAATGGATTAAATAAATTCAATCTTTTAGAAATGATCAGAATGTCATTCCAAATCAATCCGATACAGTGGTCAGTTTGGGACATGCTGATTTGGATATGTTTGGCACTCTCTGCTAGCATGAACGTGCTCAGGCCTCTATTTGCATTCCCCATGTAACCCGGTCACCCTAATCCTTACACCAAACACCAAACACCTTTTACACTCACAAGCCTATTAATAGCAGTAACAGCAATGATTACTTGTGCAATAAAACATTACCCTACTTTGCACCGAAAATTTGTAATACAATCTAATGCATGTTAATGTTGTACATAAAACTTAAAAACAAAAAAAGTACAGTGGGAAAGCTTCACTCTGTTGCCATGGTCTTTGTAGGTTTATACAGTGTAAAAGGAAATCACCTGTCACAGATAAAAAAATTCCCATGTGATAAAATATGAAATTTCATTATTTATTGTAAAACTAAATAGGCTATAGAAATAAAGTTCAAATGTGACTGTTTCTTTATTATACTGTAAGTCCATATAAAAGGGGTAATTCTTAGAGGCTGAGCTGATTCTGTAAAAGCTGATGCTCCTGCAGGTCTCATGACAACTATTCGCTTTGGCGATTCCTCTTCGCCCAAGGCATTATATGATGTGGCAAGTATTGTTTCCTCTTTTTTTTTTAGTAATGATATTTGTCATATTTAAATTTATAGTGATAACTTAAGTATTTATGCTTTGATGATGATCTGAAATGAACAGCCACTGTTGCTATGGTTACCTACTCTTAACTTCTCTAATGTTGCGGTCATCTGATGCAAATTTAACAGATGGTTTAATGCGAAAGTAATTTTGTTAAACTACAGTTGGCTGACAATCAGCTTTTGGTATCTAATCTCTTCACCCTCTGACTTGTGCAGACCCTCTCATAATGCAATACTGTATATTAAATTCTTTTTCAGAATCTAGTACGGAATCATTCTTTTTTTTCCCCACCTATTATGTCTCATACACTGTACAAGCCAAAACAAAATAATAGTGGAGAAAGCAGTTTACTCTAAATGAGAAAGACGGATACAGCCTACGTGACCAGATCAAAGCTGTGAAGGTCCTCCAGTATTTTTTTCTATTATACAGGTGACCTTTCACCTAGAAAATACTAGTAAACACAGACTCTGGAGTAAAGCTGGACAAAGAGCTGAGAATGTTCTCCAGTCACCAGAATGGAAGTTTAAAAAACTATGCTTGGTTGAATCACCTTTATTTTGAAGGGAGTCACAACGTAATTAAGAAATAAATTTTAATAAATGCAGTCATCACGCATCAACAGCCATGGCTGACAGAAAGAAATTTCACAGCACAACCTGCACTGAGCCCCGGAAACCCTAGCGACAGCCCTGATAATAGTATAAATGAAGACTTCAGATGCAAAAACCATCTGACATCGCATGAGAAGGGTGGGAGGTTTGTGGCCTGCCTCAAGAAATCCTATAAAGTGTCCTCCAGCGTCTCCTCTGGCTCTTTTACTCCACTTTCTACCAATCAATCTAGAGTCAGTCACCAGTCACCTGTGCCATGGCCCTCATCTACACTACGCTTTACTGGAGCACTTTAAACCACAACTCACACCATGCCAATATAACATCAAGCATAAATCTTGATGAAGAGACAAAATTTTGTGATCTTAATTTTAAACAGATTAGCATGTAGCTAATTTTAGTTATTCATATTCTTCTCCACAAATTATACTGAACTTGTTTACATTGAGTATTAAATGACAGGTGAATCAAATGATAACACTAACACATTTTTAATTTACCTAACCTTTCGTTGTCTAGATACCTCAAAAGGTCTTACATGCCTCTTCTCTTGAAGTACACTCATGAGTGGAGATCAATAAAAAGTCTACCAGGGTCGCTGCCTAGTAGAGTTTAGGTCAAACCTTGGTCAAACTCACCAACATGTAAGTAACTCAAGAGCTTGATTAGCTTGCTCAGGTGTCTTTGGCTTACAAATTTGTGAAAATGGTGACGTCTTGCAAACCAATTATGTGCAGTAGCCCCTCACTGCAGAACAAGAGATCCAGGGGGTGGAGACGGGTAGGTTTAGGGATATGTAAAGTGGGAGGAGTTGGATCTGGATCCAACCTCGCACCCTGGATCTTGTGTTCTACAGTGAGGACCATCTCATTACGTGTTCAGTCTACAGGCACGTAATGTTTCTTTACAAAGTGACAATTGCCAACTACTGGCCTGGCATGCAATATATAGTTTTTTTTAATCCTTAAAAAAAAAAAAACGATTAAAAAAGTGTTTTTTTAAAACAATTAAAAACCTTGTGATTCTTGTGAATGCAAAGGAAAAACCTTTCTGTTTTTAGTACATTGTTGTCATGTTAACATACACTGAGATCCTAATTGGATCTTCTCAAGCTCGTTGGAGAACTGCCGCCTTGAAACATACTGAAATTGCAATGTACACTGCCAATCAAATGTTTGGAATGAAGATGAAATGTTTTTGAAAGAAGTCTCTTCTGCTCACTATAATACAAACAGTAATATTGTGAAATATCATTACACTTTAAAAATGCTGTTTTCTATTTGAATGTGTTAAAATGTAGTTTTAACATAAGTCAAAGCTGAATTTTCAGCGACATTACTCCAGTCTTCAGTCACATGATCCCCAAATATTTGAGATTTGCTGCTCAAGAAATATTTCTTATTATTACCAATGCTGAAAACAGTTGTGCTGCTTCATATTTAAGCTTTGTGCATTTTAAAATTTAAAAATTAGGCCAACTTTATATTAGGTGTCTTAATACTACTAACATTTAAATTAATAATTTGATTCAGTGCACTTATTGTGCACACACGTTTTTAAATTGTACTGTTTTAAGGTTTCACTGACTTTTTTTTACAGGGAAGGTAAAGCCTCAACCACATTTTTCTCTACATTGTAGACCAATACCACAGTTTACACAGGAACACAGTTCAATTTATGCAGCCTACTTAGAAGAGATTGGTTTTAATAGGTCAATGACTGGACTCTGGCCTATATAAAAACATCACAACAGAAAATTTAGAAAAGCTGTGTTTTGTGTTCAGACATTGAAATGAATGATAAAATTGTAATGTTAGAGTAATTACGTTTTAAAATGTTGTTTACGTTTAATCTTATGAAAATAATCTTGTCAGGACAAAAAAAGTCAATACTATTTTATTAAAAAAAATCTCTCATTATTAATGTTTATGGTATGTTTAATGCTTATTCTGAATTTATTCTGATTCCAAAATTATTACAGTATATACCACATTTAGAAGGGAACATAAAATATGATGAAAGTAAAACAAATTAAATCAAATAAAAACAGAAGTACAGTTATTGTGATAAAGCCTCTGATAAGCATTAACACATTAAAACAGAACCTTCAATGCTGAATCAACACAATACCACCCAATAAAAATAGTGCAGTATAAGAGAGAAAAATCCATTATAAATGAGCGCACACTTATTATATGATTATCTTATTATCTGCATAATCTCATCTTTCCCTTCATTACTTAATACTGAAGCTGAAAAACTTCAAATATCAGAATGCAAAGCAAAAGCACAAATGGTAAGCTGCAATTTGCTTGATTTAGAAGCTTAACACTTCAGCCAAGCAAAGTACTATGCTCCTTGACATCATGTCAAGAGAATGTCATCTATTGAAGTGCCAGTCTAAGAATCTATACATCTCAGTAAAGTATACTAGGAGAGGAAATTGAAAGCATGTCCTGGTAATGAAATTCAGTTCACCTGCACTGAACTGTTCAGTTAAGAAACATGTTAAGGCACCAGCACATATAACAACAGAATAAGATTCTCACACTGCCTCCCTAATTCTCTCCTTCATACGCTGCATCTCACAGACACATGCAAACAAACAAGACAACACAAGCAAAGCAAAGCAAAGAAGAAAAAAAAACACCCTGTAAAGCTTCTCTCAACAGTGCTGAAATATAATTAAAGGATTAGTACACTTTTAAATAAAATTTTCCTGATAATTTACTCACCCCCATGTCATCCAAGATGTTCATGTCTTTCTTTCGTCAGTTGAAAAGAAATTAAGGTTTTTGATGAAAACATTCCAGGATTATTCTCCTTATAGTGGACTTCAATGGCCTCCAAACGGTTGAAGGTCAAAATTACAGTTTCAGTGCAGCTTCAAAGGGCTTTAAACGATACCAGACGAGGAATAAGGGTCTTATCTAGCGAAACAATCGGTCATTTTAGAAAAAAATACAACTGTATATGCTTTATAAGCACATATGA
Source organism: Anabarilius grahami (assembly GCA_003731715.1). Taxonomy (NCBI): domain Eukaryota; kingdom Metazoa; phylum Chordata; class Actinopteri; order Cypriniformes; family Xenocyprididae; genus Anabarilius; species Anabarilius grahami. The sequence goes on along the minus strand of RJVU01047928.1, from coordinate 3,039,149 downwards.
TTGCCTTGCACGTGCTTCCGCTTTCTGTATTCTTCAAAAAGCTCACGCTATGTCCTACACCTTCCCTATTCAATTTACGGAACGAACACAGCGCCAGTTTTGTTTTTTTCTGTAAGTAAAATAGGGAAGGCGTAGGACATACAGCGTAAGCTTTTTGATGAATACAGAAAGCGGAAGCACGTTCAAGGTGATCATTTGTGTTTATAAATCATATACAGTTGTATTTTTTTCGAAAATGACCGATCGTTTCGCTAGATAAGACCCTTATTCCTCATCTGGTATCGTTTAAAGCCCTTTGAAGCTGCACTGAAACTGTAATTTTGACCTGCAACAATGGAGGCCATTGAAGTCCACTATAAGGAGAATAATCCTGGAATGTTTCTTTTCGACTGAAGAAAGAAAGACATGAACATCTTGGATGACATGGGCGTGAGTAAATTATCAGGAAAATTTTATTTAAAAGTGGACTAATCCTTTAAGGTGAGTCATTATAAGCATAATCCTTTCATCAGTCAAATCACTTTGTGTCTCTTGTCGAGTTGAAACAGATCCAGCATATCAAGCATGGCTTGTCTGATATTGTTTCCAAAGCGATGAGAGTCCTGAAGAAAGATTGGGGAGAAAATACAAAAGACTATGAGAGAAAACACCCAATAATTCAAAAACAATGTTAGCCATGTATCATCCAAAGCTGTGAATTTAACTTATGCAAAAAATTGGAATATTGCAAAAAACATTTGCGAATAATACCATGTGTTTAAGAGATCAAAACGGTCACTTCCTGGAAAACTGGCGCAAAGTATCAATAATAAAATTGGAAGTTGCTGCATCCGGGAAAGCCACTGTGGCTCTTTTTTCCAACATAATAAATTACTTGCGCCTCAGAGACGACAGAGATGCTGTCATGTTATCTTGCCTTCTGAGGCAGATGCCTGATGTTTGAGAACGCAATCAAGATATTTCTGGGAGGTAATTAAACAAATCATTTTGATTACAGACTTTGGCTCAGGCATTTCAGAATGACTTCACATTGGAGATGGTGTCTAATGAGAATATAATGGACCAGCGAGCCAGTTATCCAATCACATGATCTGTTGAGGAAAAGTCACATGATTTTTTTGTTGCGCACCAAGGAATTTATTTGGTAAATCCATCTTAGTTTATCCACGCCTTCTTACTGGATAAAAAATAAAATAAAAGTTTCTTATGTGCATTTTTATATTTTATGCATATCTTGATGTTTCCAGGGTTTTTATGCGATATCCTAAAATTCACAAAAATATGTGGATGAAACATAAAAAACTATCACTGAAAAACTGATTTTGTGACTGATTCTTTGATTATGCATGTACTCACGGTCTCTGGACTGGAATGCTTGGAGGAGATGTGAAAATTTATTAGATTTTCTCCAATGATCACATAGGCCACACCATAACCATCATCTGCAACCTACCAGAAAAAAAAAAGTTAAATCCAAAAAATGGCTTTTCACCAAGAATTTTAAGATTACTAGATGATGTAGTTTGGTTACACTATATTTTAAGGTGACGTACTTACACTGTACTTATTCAAATAAGTACTGAGTAATATTTAGGGCTGCCCCCTGACAAAAGATTTTTCTAGTCGACTAGTAGTCGTTCATTTAAGCCATCAGTCGACTAATCACACATTTATATTTATTTAATTACTTAAATATACTGGGGGGCGGAATATATGCCTCATGCTCAAGCGTACACAAAGCTTGCCGCAAAGCACTGGCAAAAGTAATGATTATGAATGTGTCACAAAAAATAACAAGTTCATATAAATGTATTATTTTAAAATAAAATTTTAATTGTTTTTTAACACTAGTTTTTTATTAACACTAGTCAGTGTTGGCTGCAAAGATGACAATGCTGACTCGTCATTTCTGCAGTTACAGTAACGCACCTAGAGAAATGCACCTTTCATATGCAACGAGAAAATTTGTTTTCGATTCAAATTTGTTAGTTTAAAAGTAGACATTTCATTATATATTATATATATATATATATATATAAATATATATACAGTGGGTACGGAAAGTATTCAGATCCCCTTAAATTTTTCACTCTTTGTTATATTGCAGCCATTTGCTAAAATCATTTAAGTTCTTTTTTTTTTCCTCATTAATGTACACACAGCACCCCATATTGACAGAAAAACACAGAATTGTTGACATTTTTGCAGATTTATTAAAAAAGAAAAACTGAATTATCACATGGTCCAAAGTATTCAGACCATTTGCTCACTGTTTAGTAGAAGCACCCTTTTGATCTAATACAGCCATGAGTCTTTTTGGGAAAGATGCAACAAGTTTTTCACACCTGGATTTGGGGATCCTCTGCCATTCCTCCTTGCAGATCCTCTCCAGTTCTGTCAGGTTGGATGGTAAACGTTGGTGGACAGCCATTTTTAGGTCTCTCCAGAGATGCTCAATTGGGTTTAAGTCAGGGCTCTGGCTGGGCCATTCAAGAACAGTCACGGAGTTGTTGTGAAGCCACTCCTTCGTTATTTTAGCTGTGTGCTTAGGGTCATTGTCTTGTTGGAAGGTAAACCTTCGGCCCAGTCTGAGGTCCTGAGCACTCTGGAGAAGGTTTTCGTCCAGGATATCCCTGTACTTGGCCGCATTCATCTTTCCCTCGATTGCAACCAGTCGTCCTGTCCCTGCAGCTGAAAAACACCCCCACAGCATGATGCTGCCACCACCATGCTTCACTGTTGGGACTGTATTGGACAGGTGATGAGCAGTGCCTGGTTTTCTCCACACATACCGCTTAGAATTAAGGCCAAAAAGTTCTATCTTGGTCTCATCAGACCAGAGAATCTTATTTCTCACCATCTTGGAGTCCTTCAGGTGTTTTTTAGCAAACTCCATGCGGGCTTTCATGTGTCTTGCACTGAGGAGAGGCTTCCGTCGGGCCACTCTGCCATAAAGCCCCGACTGGTGGAGGGCTGCAGTGATGGTTGACTTTCTACAACTTTCTCCCATCTCCCGACTGCATCTCTGGAGCTCAGCCACAGTGATCTTTGGGTTCTTCTTTACCTCTCTCACCAAGGCTCTTCTCCCCCGATAGCTCAGTTTGGCCGGACGGCCAGCTCTAGGAAGGGTTCTGGTCGTCCCAAACGTCTTCCATTTAAGGATTATGGAGGCCACTGTGCTCTTAGGAACCTTAAGTGCAGCAGAAATTTTTTTGTAACCTTGGCCAGATCTGTGCCTTGCCACAATTCTGTCTCTGAGCTCTTCAGGCAGTTCCTTTGACCTCATGATTCTCATTTGCTCTGACATGCACTGTGAGCTGTAAGGTCTTATATAGACAGGTGTGTGGCTTTCCTAATCAAGTCCAATCAGTATAATCAAACACAGCTGGACTCAAATGAAGGTGTAGAACCATCTCAAGGATGATCAGAAGAAATGGACAGCACCTGAGTTAAATATATGAGTGTCACAGCAAAGGGTCTGAATACTTAGGACCATGTGATATTTCAGTTTTTCTTTTTAATAAATCTGCAAAAATGTCAACAATTCTGTGTTTTTCTGTCAATATGGGGTGCTGTGTGTACATTAATGAGGAAAAAAAATGAACTTAAATGATTTTAGCAAATGGCTGCAATATAACAAAGAGTGAAAATGTAAGGGGGTCTGAATACTTTCCGTACCCACTGTATATATATTTCTCATGTCTGTGAGGCAAGTACCCTATACGCCGAGTTTCAGTTCATTTACGTAACGCACTGCAGTTCAGGGAGGCCGAGACGGCAGAAAGTGCATCCTGTTTGTTTTCTTTATTTCACAAAAGCACAATGTTTTGTTGTTATTGTGAGTGTACACAAATAAAAGTAGACCCTTTACAGTTCGGAAAGATATGCATGACAAAAAATGTATGACAAATGTATGACAAAAAATGACGGAGTATTTTAAGTTAAAATAAATACAAGTGATCATGCCGGCGCCTCCATGTTGTGCAGTAAAGCTAAAAAATAGCCTACTTTAGCTGCCTTCCACACTCCACACAAACACTTGGATATATAATAGTGCACATTCATCTAGGTTAACGCTAGAGCAAGCAGCCATGTAAAGTTGCTACTACTTACATGTTTCAAATGATAAGCCATAATTTGAGGTCAATGGATGATAGGCAAACGTTTGGATTACGGTAGTTACCACAAGGACCCGTCGTTAAAGCTCTGTCCCTCACAGACTGCGTGACTTCGCCACTTCCTGGTGAGATTTTTTTTTTCTGCGACTAATCGACCAATACAATCTTGGTCGACTAAGCCTCTTCTAGCCGACTAATGTTTAGTCGACTTTTAGGGGGCAGCCCTAGTAATATTAATTAACAACATGTACTTACTATAGAGTTACGGTTAGGTTTGGGATTTGGTTTAGGGTTAGTTACTTGTATAATTTACAGTTCTGTCATGACAACTCTCGGAGCGTTTGGCATGGTAATGGGTATGACAATGTAGATATGTTTGGTCTTGGCGGAATAGATCTGCTACGCTGCTGCTGCTGTTGATTATTGCTGCTGCAGAGCAAGTACGGGACTTGCTACTGCCAATACATACATGACATGCTGCTGTGAGCAAGTAAGACATGCTGCGGCTGTACAATATAGTGTACATGTATAATCCGTAGCAGATCTATACAGGTGGAGCTGGGGAAGGTGGAGGGTTTCTGAAGCACGCTACACTGCTAAGCAAATGCTAACTCATGTATTTAAAGATTAAGCACACAGCTCATTGGCTACTAATACAGCAGGAACCAATCATCTGTGACCTATAGATAATGATGTGGTTATTAGCAGGTTAAGTTAAAGGACCGATTAGCCTGCCCATTAGAGTTTCATGCCAGAACTTTGTATTTATTAATATAGTAAGTACATTTAGTCATGTGTAACTGTGCCACCTTAAAATAAAGTGCTACCTGTAATTTTTGAAAGACTCACCGGTCCAAAGCCTCCCCCACTGGTCACATACTCTGGGTGTCTCACCAGGTCAAACAGCTCCACCTGCTGAAGAGGAGTCTGACTGGTGGATAGTTTCCAAGGCTCTGACAGCACCTGCAGGGACATGAAGTGGGAAATTTTGCATTCGGTTGCATTGAATTTTGTTAAAGAATATCAGCTACTTGTCTTTAAAGGCACAAATGTCTTTTATCTTTAATTTATCATGAAACATGATGGTCATCAGGACACTTAATTCTCACTAGGCACTTTTTTTTATTTTTTATAATATTCTAACATATATACACTACTGTTCAAAAGGTTGGGATCTGTAAGATTTTTAAATGTTTTTAAAAGAGGTCTAATGCTTACCAAGACTATGTTTACTTAAAGATACAGTAAAGCAGTAATATTATGAAATATTATTACAATTTAAAATAACATTTTTGTTTTAAAGGTGCAGTAAGCAATTTCTGAAACTGTTTGGGTTGATTTCAAATATCAACAGTGTTTCTCTGAAATCACTTACTGCACCTTTAATATATTTTAAAATTTAAGTTATTCCTGTGAAGGCAAAGCCAAATTTTCAGCATCATTACTGCAGTCTTCAGTGTCACATGATCCTTCAGAAATCAAATCTAATATGCTGATTTGCTGCTCAAGAAATATTTCTTATTATTATCAATGTTGAAAACAGTTGTGCTGCTTTATATTTTTGTGGAATTTTTTTTTCAGAATTGTTTGCTAAATACAAAGTTCAAAAGAACAGTATTTATTTTTTAAATAGAAACCTTTTGTAGCACTAAAGCCGGGGACACACCTAACGATTAGCTGAAACATTCTAAGACTGAACTGAACACACATACCGATTGTTTCCTGCGACTGAAGCAGATTTATATACTTACACATGGAATTTGAACACCGACTGTAATCGCAGACTGAACGCGACTGGACGCGTTTGAGCGCGATCAGTCATAAGTATCAATTTACATTCATAATCGGCCTTACAATCGTTAAATGTGTGCCCGGCTTAAGTTTTTACTGTCACTTTTGATCAATTTAATGCATCCTTGATGATAAAAGTGTTAACTTTTTAATGGTAGTGTATATACATTTTAATTTCTTATATTCTTACTTTTTATTTTCTAAAACACACCTCTTGTAGGAAAGGGGAGTCCTGTCCAAGGTACTTAGACACTACGTAGAGGCAAAAGAGATGGCGGTCAATGCCATAACCAGTCATTGCCAGTCTGTACATCTGCTGGTGTTTCTCAGCGGCCTGGATCAGCAAACAAAGTTTCTCTTCTCTCTAAAAAATACAACAGAAAAATGTTAATAATTGCGTTACCCTATATCTGCACTGGTATAGTGCACCCCACTTCCCCATGGGTTTTAAGGGGTATATTTGACATGGTACCGTCTCATTGTTGGTCATGGCACGGACAAAAGCACAGGACTCCACGGTGCAGGAGCGAACAGTTTCTGTACGGCCTTCTCTGAATAAACGTGTCATGGACGCTTCATAAGTCAAGCAGAATTTTCCTTTGTCCTGTACAATAAAAGAACATTGACATCACATTTTCAAATGAGCAATAAGGAGGAATATTTTGCTAAAACTTTTTAAATTTCAGATGTTCACTAATAGGACAGTTCACCTTATAATGGGCCAGCTGCAGTGCGAGCTGAATGAAGGCATCTGGACTGATCTTGCACTTCTTGATCAGGCCCTTTCCAAAGTCACTAAAGGGGATGATGTGAGAGTCCACATCATCAGCCAAAGCCTTGGCCACAGACAGAGAGTTGGCGATCATAGTTTGGCACTGCCATAAAATATGAAGCACAAGAGAAAGAACGTGAATGCCTTGGCTCCTTCATATATCCACTCAAGCAAGATGTGAAGAAAGAGTTCTCTGTGTTTTTACAACAAAGTGCATCATACACAGACCTCAGTTGGGATATTCCACTGTAGTCTCTGAGGTCCAGGCAGATTAGGATGGGGTTCTCCTTTACAGTGGCCATCTTCTGTGTAGCCCAGCTTAACAGGGTCCATCGAGAGTGCATGCTTTATGAAAAACATCATCAAGGTTTACATTAGAAGCAGATATATCATTTCATGCATGATAAATAGGAATTAAAAGTGAAACACAACTGATGTACAGTACGTTCAAAAGTATGTGGACTGTAAGAATTTCACATTTTTTACTTATGCTCTTTAGCTATAAAAAAAAAAAACAGTAATATTGTGAAATATTATTTCAATTTAAAAGAACCGTTTTCCATTTTAAAATGTTTTCAAATTTAATTTATTCCTGTGATGGCAAAGCTGTATTTTCAGCAGCCATTACTCCAGTCTTCAGTGTCACATGATCCTTCAGAAATCATTCTAATATTATGTTTTGGTGATCAAGAAACAAGTTTAATGCATGCTTGCTGAATACAAGTATTATTTTTTGACTGACAGACAGTAGTAGACCAAAACAGAAGTGTATGTGTGCTTGTGTACCTCCCAGAGGTGGCCAACAACTGGAGCATCAGCCCAACTATGTTCTGCATTAAGGCCAATAGTTCCATTCTTGAACACAATGAAGTTTATGGACTTGTCAAACCACCTAAGGAAAAAGTGACCATTAAAATGTACATATGTTATATAAAAGCTACTCAGAGGTACAGTAGTGGTTCCTGGAGACTCACAAAAACCGGAAGGAGATGGTCTCTCTTAACACATGCTATGGTTTTTTTCTCACCTGTCATAACACTTCCCGTGGAGCAGCGATTTAGCGTAACGGTCCAGGGACTCCACAGGGTTTTCAGGATCATAGCGCTGCTCTGTGTCATCCAGTATAACAAAGAAAGCAGCCTTCTCCACAGCATCCAGAGACTTCTTGTTCTTGCCGTGTCTGAGGTAGGCATTACGGGCACATGCCCAAGGCACTCTGAGACAGACAGATATAGACAAAAAGCTTTTACTCAATTTTAAAATGGTCTAGGCTGTTTGTAAAAACCAGTGACAAGTAACAAGGACCTCATTTCAAACTGACATCCGACTGAAACTTTACAGCGGTTACAAGAGATCAGACGAGTGACAGGAAAACGGAAACGACTCCTGCTGTTGGGTCTGTTGTGAATACCTGTCTCCTGCGGTGAGGGCGGCGAGGGTTTCCTCTCCAGGCTGCGGCTCTGACGTGTCGGCCAGGATCCTCTCCATCTGCTGCTCTATCTCCCGTGGCAACAGTAACCGGCCATCATAAAACATCCATACTTTAAAGTAACGGCCCCGATGATACACCAAAATATGCTGGCTATCAGACATATGCTGAACTGAGTCTACAGAAAGAAAGAGAAGAAAAGAACGAAGGAAAATTTACATTAAACATTTACAATATTATAATGATTATGGATTAAAAATCTATATATAAACAAAACTGTTTAAATGTTTGGAGTCAGTAAGATTTTTTGAAATTATTACTTTTATTTAGCAATGATGCACTAAACTGATCGATTTAAAGTGACAGTAGAGACACAAAAATATTAAGCAGCACAACTGCATTGATAATAATAAGAAATGTTTCTTGAGCAGCAAATCAGCATATTAAAATGATTTCTGAAGGATCATGTGACACTGAAGACTGCAGTAAAGGCTGCTGAAAATTCATCTTTGCCACCATAGGAGTAAATGACATTTTAACATATATTCAAATAGAAAATATTTTAAATTGTAATAATTTTTTCACAACATTACTGTTGTGACTGCAGCCTGGGTGATTATAAGAGACTAACCCTAACCCAAACCATAAAAAAACCTAGCGACTCCAAACTTCTACACAGCAGTGCAAACATATAAACAATTAGAAAAGTAAAAAATAAAACAAATGGTGCAAATGATCAAGGGAGGAACTAAGGTGAACTTTAAAGGTGAAGTGTGTAATTTCTGCACCACTAGAGTCGTAAAATCAAAACCGGTTTCCTGAACGCATGTCTGCCATTGGTCAGCCAAACAGATAGTCCCATCCATGTGTTTATACTTTTCTTTCCCTGGGAAAACCTACAGACGACTTGTGTATAACTGTCTCTCTTTGCTTATTAAACTAGAATAGACGAGTATTTTTAAAATCAAGAAATTACACATATCACCTCTAAGAATGGACTTCTATCCAAAGCAACAGTGCAGGAATGAGGGTGGGTATTAGATCAGGACCTGCAACTCGTGTCCAACTGATTTCTTAGTTAACAGTACAATACACACAATAGTATTTGTGGGTTTTACAACATTCAGATGAAGTTGAATGAGGATCTGTGACGAAAAAGCAATTCGTTATGGAATTTTTAGGATATACAACAATTTCTAGAAATAAAGGGGCTCTTAAAGTGCTTGTTTTGGTCAACTGGAAAACGTAGTATGGCATATTACACCTTTAACCTAAAATATTACGCAACAGTAATATATTTACAAAACAACTAATCCACGCCTTTGGAGTATTTCCATCAGCAATCATAAGCTTGTTATCTTTCCCAGTTGCAGATTTAATTGTGCACGCAATGGAAAGCAGCATTGGAAGTTGTCCTATAATTTGAATTGTGTCAGTGTTCAGTACCTGATTCTATGCCTGGAATGCGACTGGTGTTGAACATGCGCTCATACTGGGACGAACACATGGGGATGGTGTTTTGAAGCATTAGCTGTGAAGCAGAGAGAATGGCCACAAATAACTGTTGGGCAGACCAGAGAGAGAACTATGCAATCATTAGGGCACAAGAAGACTAATTGGTTCCCTAGTTGGAAAAAAATATATAAAATAAATAATTAAAAAATGGAACGGAATGGAATGAATGGAGAGATTTTAAGCAGCACAGTCCTGTGTCACCAGCTTGTCATAAAGTCATTATATTATTGTGCATAAGAACAAACTGACAATAGAGCTTCCAATGAACATATACAATAACATATCTATTACTCGGCTAATAAAAAAATTACTGATGACACATGACCATGGTTGTAGGCAGAAGCTGGGCTATGGTGCACAGACTAGCTATTCTTACCGCTCTCCTGGCCTGGGATGCGGCATGAATTAAATAGCCGCTCCCACTGGGCAGAACAGAGTGGAACGCTGTTCAATAGTGCAAAAAGCTGCACCATTATGACCATATGATCAGGAGGCATGAAACATACAAATATTTATTGCATTAAATAAAGAGATCAGTCTCCATAGTGGCAGGCCTAAGGTTAGCTAGGACAATTGATCATCTGTGATAGAGGGCATTACTTATTGGTTATACGGCCATGAAAATCTAAAGCTATAACAATTTTGATCCTTCTTTATTATAATGCAAAATTTTAAATAAGCTCACTAATCTACCTGTTTAGTCACCAAAACTAGTTTATTAAATGAAAACAGTGATTTGTTTACAGTAAAGGTAAGGTACAAAATATGGTTGATTGTCTAACCGGCTTGATTTGAGCCCGGTCCAGCTTCCTCCTGTAAAGCATGATTGCATGAATGACATTGCCGGCTCTTGCTGCTTGTAGATGTGTGGGAAAGGCATAAAGAAAGTCCTGTTCAGAGGGAAATAAAGAAACAAGGAGTTTTAGATACCAAGAACGCATGTATATTCTAATTGATATACATTTTTAAAAAATTAGTTAGTCAAACTCTGCAAACACTATGACCTAAGCTTATCTAGCAGACAATAATATATCTAGGTACTATACTGCACCTTGTAGCTACATTTGCATGTGAGGCTGGTGAGTACTATTTACCATTACATAATAGTTGCTGTTAACCATGATTGGCCCACGACTTCTCAAGTAGATATATTCTTCCCACCAGTCACTGACCTGAAACACACACAATGCGATGCAAACTCAAGGTGGAATACAGTCAGGATCATTATGCAGGAATTGTCTATGTTCCCATCATGTACACTACCATTCAAATGTTTGAGGTCAGTATGATTTCTTTTTTTAAGGCAAAGCTGAATTTTCAGCAGCCATTACTCCAGTCTTCAAGTCAAGTCATCTTCATCTATATAGTACTTTTTACAATACAGATTGTTTCAAAGCAGCTTCACAGTGATAATAGGAAAATTAATGGACAGAGATTGTTTGGGCTTTACAGCAACTCTAGGAAAAAAAGTTATTATCGAGCTATTATCGAGCTTCAGTCACATGATCCTTCAGAAATCAGTCTAATTTACTGATTTGGTGCCCAGGAATTTCTCAATCAGTTGAAAACAGTTGTGCTGCTCAGTATTTTTCTGAAAAAAAGATTAGAATGAACTACACAGATATGCACAAATCACATTAAACATTTCTCAAAGTGGACCCAAAACAAATGTTGCCAAAAGGCAAGTTGCTTGCATCCCTGTGGCACATATAGAAGAAAATATATATCACAACATAATGCAAGAACTTAAACTGCTGCTGCAGTTCTTCATTAAAGGATTAGTCCACTTTTAAATAAAATTTTCATGATAATTTACTCATGCCCATGTCATCCAAGATGTTCATGTCTTTCTTTCTTCAGTCGAAAAGAAATTAAGGTTTTCGATGAAAACATTCCAGGATTATTCTCCTTACAGTGGACTTCAATGGCCTCCAGACGGTTGAAGGTCAAAATTACAGTTTCAGTGCAGCTTCAAAAGGCTTTAAACGATACCAGACGAGGAATAAGGGTCTTATCTAGCGAAACGATCAGTCATTTTCGAAAAAAATACAACTGTATATGCTATATATAAACAAATGATCACCTTGAACGTGCTTCCGCTTTCCGTATTCATCAAAAAGCTTACGCCTTCTGTATTTTACTTACGGAAAAAAAACGAAACTGGCGTCGCGTTCGTTCCGTAAGTTGAATAGGGAAGGCGTAGGACATACAGCGTAAGCGTTTTGAAGAATACAGAAAGCGGAAGCACGTGCAAGGCGATCATGTGTGTTTATAAAGCATATACAGTTGTATTTTTTTCGAAAATGACTGATCGTTTCGCTAGATAAGACCCTTATTCCTCGTCTGGTATCGTTTAAAGCCCTTAATAAGCCCGTAATTTTGACCTTTAACCGTCTGGAGGCCATTGAAGTCCACTGTAAGGAGAATAATCCTGGAATGTTTTCATCAAAAACCTTAATTTCTTTTCGACTGATGAAAGAAAGACACGAACATCTTGGATGACATGGGGGTGAGTAAATTATCAGGAAAATTGTATTCAAAAGTGGACTAATCCTTTAAGAAGTAACTGATATGTTGAGCATTGTGTTATACTTACATAATTGGTGGCCCACCAAGACTTCAGTTTGAGGTACCACTGAAGTTTTGGTCCAAGGTTTTTCTCAAAGTCAAGTGCAAGACTCTGCATTCTTTGGTGTTCCTCATCGCTCAGCAATGGCCGGACTGATTCAAGATACTACAGGTCCAAAATTTCAAAAAAGCACAGTCAAAAGAACACACTTATAATCAATATCTCACTGTCAGGGTTGCCTAAAAAAAAAAAATAGTATTAACTTAAATCCAAACACGTTCCTTATGAGTCTGAACAAATGATGCAAATGATGAAGTTCACATAAATCTGAGCCAGTTTTTTTTCTAGTACCGTTCTAAACAGCGTGCATGTTTTAGTAAGTTATCTCACTTCATCCACGCTGTGCAACCTACCTCCAACAACAGTAGATAATCACCTGAGCAAGTTAACTCTGAAAACAAGTGACCAAAATCCACATTGAAGTGTAGCTATTCCTGGCTCACCAGTCTGACTCTGACATTTAACGGAATAAAACATCTCAAATAAATACATTAAAATGAAGAAGAGTTTTGATCTGGTTGTTTAAAAGATGAATAACTTACTCTTCTCATGGTGTCCTTCACGGATGGTACAGGTAACTGAGGGAGAGAGGTCTGGAAGCTGTATAGCATTGGTGTTTGCATCCCCGAAAAAATCTTCACTAGCACCTGCAAGGTCAAAGAACAAATGACAGAGTTCAAAACAACCAAAAATGAATCAGCATAAACTATTCCAGAAAACAGTTAACACAAATTAAAAATCCTCAAAATTTACAAGCCATAGTCGAAGTTTCCAGGTAATTTTGCCACGGGCACCATACATCCAGCCATGCCAGGACAGCAGACCCTTCAGGACAGTCCTCATGCTAAATATGATGGCAATCCACAGACCCATGCCCACCATGACACCCCCAACTAACATCTGCTTTTGTGCAGACATGTACCTACTGCAGAAACAAGAAACATAAGAGGAGCCTGATTGAGAATAACCTCTAATATTCACTAAAGCAATTTAAAACCCATCATTTTCACAGGCACTTTATTGTGTTGTGGAGTAACAAAAAGCCCAAACGAAACAGACATACCTGACTGGGACATGTTTGCCAAGTTTGACAAACAGGCCTAAGGAAGGGTCCACTTTTAAGTAATGCGCTCTTCCCAAGTACCCTGCCAACACCAGCATGAACCCTGGTGCACTCCCTGGGTACACCCCATTCAAAATCCCATTCTGTGAGCACAATGAAAAACTATAATCTACAAAACCAGTTTTAAATCTCAAAATTGTCTTGAAAAGTTAGGCAAGACTTCCATTGGTAGAACATGTAAGAAACACAATCCTAGTACCTTAAAGCGAATGAATTTCTTCTTCCAGGAGTGAAGTCCAGAGAGGTAGACCTGCCGAAGAGCCTCATGACTGAGCTGAAGGTCAATGCCATCAGGGCCGACGGTGAACTGAAAGGCCACAGCCTGATGAGCTTCTGCCATACTGGATCGCTGCTAACAATTCTGCAAAAGAACACAATTCTTCAGTACAGGATACAATAGTTGACAAGGTACAAATTATAGCAATGTACCTTCATATTGTCATTTACAAAAATTGTGACTCCAATGATTGTTTTTCTATTTCACCTGCTAATAAAATGACAAACCAGTAACTATTACTCACTTACTTCATATATAACTCACATTTAACTTTCTGAATTATAATAAATAATAGTTAACATAGTTCAAAATAGTTCATATTTAAATCACACTACATATCAAGAAGACTATTTCGATCTTGCAGAGTTTTTAAAAACAAATATTTATATCTAAAAAAGGTTTAAAAAATAAAATAAAAAGGAAGATCTAATTGCAGATAGCTATGTTTACAAACCTGATGATGTGGCCGCCTTTTACACCATATCAAACGCAACTAAATCACGTGATTCAATGCAGGAAAACAGACAATGAATCGCGAACTCTTTTGAATATAGCCCTACTGCATACAGATCCGATCTAGAGTTGTTATCTACATGTGCGTTTGTTTACTTAGTGAGCTAACCCAATGTACTGTTATTTATGTCCATGATAACGAATTTATGTATGTCAAACTGCCATGTGCCACACTTACCGTCTTTTGATGATTACTTGTTCTCCTGGCCAGACCTGTAAACGTTATCAAATTAACTGTGCAGTCGGACATGCATTCGATTAAATAGCACGATGAGTCCAGACAACGTTTGTTTTCCTGACTATTACTTTAACAACTGAGCAGTACACAAATATAGCCCGTCCACTCTCCATTAACCACATACTACTAAAACGTCGCGGTTACAAAATGGTTTACATAGCGAAACTGCGCGCAAATGGGGTTACTTAAATATGATAATAATATCAGATACCTCAGATTTTTATTAATAGAGATTAGGGATTGACCTTCATCATCCAAGCAGATCCTAAAAATGTCGGAAGTAACCAACCTGGTTACATTAAATTAAAGGATCGCGTGCTTTACCGGGTACCCAACACGGAAGTGAATGCTGAGTGGACGTTCTGCCTGCTGCACAAATTTCTCCAGTCACGCTGGGAAGATATACACACAAAAACATTGCATGTTTTTTAAAAACACATAGGGGATGCTTACTAAGGACTTTTAGTAGGGGATAATAGTATTGCTAAACTGGCCAGTTTTCAGGAGTTTCTAATGTAATCGAAAATTTCCCCAAAATACAGATTCTTTATACAGTTCAACACAACATCCGGAAAACACGTCTACATAATACCTTTACTCTGACAGTTCCGTTTTAATCGCATACTTTCAATTGTACCGAGTCGTTATAATCTGACAGTACATCCGTGCGCGTAAACGGTGCGCGTGCCCTGCGCTTGAGCGCGTCTAGCTGCTCCACGTTTGAGGATGACGTCAGGAGACCTAGCGGTAAAGAAAACGCTCCGGGACTTGAGAAACAAACAGAAAGCAGAGTAGCAATATGAAGACCCGGAACCTTACTCCGTCCTGTATAATAGTCTTTGTCAGTTCAGTCATTTGCAGCATTTGTACTGTGAATGGTGAGTAACATCTTATATTCTTAGTACATTTTAGTGCTTTTTATTTAATGCTCTTTTTCCAGTCGAACTCTGCTAAATACATCAAGTGTCACTGCTTTACTGTAGATAAAAGAGTTTGTGCTTAAAATGAGTAATTTAAATAATTTTACCTAGGTTTCTTTTTTTTTTTTTGCAGTAGTTAGTGCATCCTTTATTCTGTTACATAGGCCTATATAATACAGCAAACAAAAGTATTACAGTACTTTAATAGTGAATGTTTCTTATTGTGGGAAAGGAGTTTATCTGTGGTTATTGAACATTTCACACATTTGCCTTCAATCCATTTGAGACAATCTTGTATTTCTCTTACTGGCCATATAAGTAGGATAGAGTTTTGATCAAGTAACAAAAGCCATCAGGTAACATTTAAATTAACATTTTGTTCAAATGTCTGTTGCATGATCTCTCTTTATCTTATTTATTATATAATATTTATTGTATCCAATTTATTATATTTGCTTGTTAAATGAAATAAAGATGAATTTCATACAGAGTGGATCTCAATAAGTGTTAACCACCCAGATGATACTGAGATGTCGGGCCATTGTGGGAAAGAACAAATCCACTGCAGGGAGGTGGAAAGGGATTTGCACTCCACTGGATAATATGACTCACAACTACACAATTCTGGAAAGTAAATCTGTGCAAAGTTGCTTAAGAAAAGTGCCTTTAAGTTCTTGCTCAAGCATATTCAAAGAAACCCGTCTTAACCTCTACATGTAATCTTAATGAGCTCAGAGGGCAAATCTCCCAGCTTCTCAGGAAGCATGTTGTGTAACGTTTCACACATCAACGTGTGCCTTAGAGCATTTCGTTGCGTTCTGGTCATGCCTCTTTTTTATCCTAACATGTTGTTCAGCCAGAAAAAGCACAATGAATGCTGAGGCTTCCTAAACAGAACATGAGCAGCATTTAATTGCTGTTTTGTTTCGTTATGATCGCTTCCGATATATTTTGTGCACTCATACGCTCACAGTAATCACAATTCAAGCTCTTTTTCATAAATTCACTTATATCATTGAATCTTTCCTATCCTTGAAAAGTATACATCAGCTTTCGAAACTTCATTCAGCATACACATTGGCTATGCTGCTCACATCTCTTATCTTTTGTACTCTCCTGATCCTGTTCAGAAGCGTGAAAAGCGCTTCTTACTCCTTTGTATCTCTCGAAGCTTAATATGCAGGACCACTCCGTCCATTGCCAAATTATAAAATAAGAACTAATTCCAGTCTAATCTTTGTAATTCCATTCACTCCTGCTTATGTGTGTCTCTATAGGAGATTACTGCAAGGTGAACCTGTGTCACAACGGAGGGACATGTGTGACTGGCATCGGAGAAGATCCCTTCTTCTGCATCTGTGCTGAGGGATTTGCCGGAGATACTTGCAATGCCACCGAGAATGGTCCGAATTTGAAATGTTGTTTATCTGAGTTTTACTGGCTCAATCCTCATTTAAATTCCAGATTAGGTTTACATGGGTCACCCTTTTGCCTTCTTGCTTAGAGGTTGCTCTTTCATAGCTTAGGAGAAGGAACGTTTTCAGTTGTTTTTCATTTGAGTATCAACTTTGTCTCAGAAACTGTAGATGTCATCAAATTTCAAATGGAATTTTGTGAATGTTTTCTGATTGCACACTTTGTTATCTTGGCAAATCTGAGCACAGTTTGAAACATTGTTGAGATCTCTACTGAAACAAGGAGACACATCAGATTGCTCCTGTACTCAGATGGAAAGTATGAGAGACATGGGCATAAGTCTTAATTTACTCTTCTTAAAATCTCATTGCTGTCTTGGAGAAACAATTCAAAACATCACTTTTTTTCTTTTTCTATGGGTTTGTCCATATTGTGAGAACAACATCAGAACTTACTCGTTTTCCTCCACAGGTCCTTGTAACCCAAACCCATGTAAAAACGATGGCACGTGTGAGGTGATCGCTAACTCCAGAAGAGGAGACGTTTTTAATGAGTATGTGTGCAAATGCCAACCTGGGTTCGAAGGTGCACACTGCCAAATCAGTAAGTTTTGTTCCACTTATTTCAGATTTACAACAAGCTTTGTCAGTATCTGTTGCACTAATTAAAAACTCTATGATGATCACTCCAATGGGCTAAAGAAAGGGTTTAGAAGAATGTTTGTATAAAACTTTAAAAGGATAAAACTTCAATTACTGAACAAAACAATTACTAAAACTATATGATCAGACACATTGGGACTTATTCATACAAATTTCTGTGTAAATACATAATAATAGCAGTGTATTTAAAGGGACAGCTTAAACACAAATTGAGTGATGATTGATTTGTTCTGTTCAAGTCTTATGAGTAAAGCTGATTAAGACTCATTTATGCTTAGTTATGCAATACATGGAGTCCCTGTGATGCATTTGGTGGTTGATTCGTGTTAAGACTTTTCTCCTACATTCCGAATATTCTTGTGACTGCAGGTCCACAGCAGAGAGAGTTCAGTTACTGCATGATGTATCATTTGTTTCGCATTGTTTCATTGGTATAATGCTTATAAAGGTACTGTACATACAATGGCACTGGTGTAAACACCAGACACACCCAGGATGTTGAGCAGTCAGTGGTGGTTAGGAAGAGATGTAACCATAGTGAGTTTTAAATAGGCTTTGTTAAAATTTTCCAGTCCACACAAGTCCCTTTCCATGTATGGTGTTAACTCTTTGCTGCCTGGTGGACACATCTTTTAAAGCCATTTTAACCATTCAGATTATAATGATACATCCAAACCCCCATTATGCCATGTTAGAATTACCATAATTACGGGATTCTGACTTGTAAAAAATGCAACTTGTACCACCTGACCACTGCAACATCATGCAGAAACACTCAAAAAATGGCAGTCTACAGAAGTAAAATGTACTTAAGCAATTATTACATAATATTTCTGTTTATAATTCTTACAATTGACTGTTTATGCAAGCATCATCTGAAAATAAACAAAAAACATGCAAAAGTTTTAAATAGCTAGCACAGTGTTAAATAATTATCTAATGTCTCGCTAAAATGAAATGAAAATTCTGTTATCATTTACACACCCTCAAGTTGTTCCAAACCTGTATGAGTTTTCTGTATGAGCACAAAAGAAGATATTTTGAAGAATGCTGGTAACCAAATGGTTGACAGTAGCCATTGACTTGCATTGTATTCTTGTCAAATAAGGCATTTACATAATGACTGTTATTTGTTACTGTAGTTCAACTTTCCCCTTTATATCACGTTTTGATTTTAATGAAAGTAGGGATTTACCAGATACTTCTAAACTCCTCCACTACAAAATTGCAGTGGACTAATGCGTAATACATAATTTTGCAAAAACAAAAAATGTGGTTATGTTTATATTCTCCTTTTAAAGCAACACTATGTGGTTTTTCAACCTTAAAATAATGTCTCTTAACCGGATGAATTCTACTGCCGCTGCTACCTGAGCAGCCTCCAATCGGCTACAACCACACTCTGCAAGTTTCGTGTTCGGGTTGGGTCGAGTGCGACCTACTTTACGTCACATATTTTACTCGTAGCCTGGGTGGAGTTAGCTAACAGCTAACTATAAGACGAAACGATCTAATATGCAAGCCTCAAAACCAACGCCATGGCAGAGCCAGCAAAGAAACCAAAGAGGGTTTTGTTGGAGGAAGCGAAGAAAAGAAAGAGAGAGAGTGATCAGACACGAGCCCGAGCACGAATCAATATCGGACGGGCTTACACTCAGTGGTGCGAGCTGAAAGAGGCAAAGGTTTCCAAACACGGTTTCTGCATTCGCTGGTTCCGTCAGCTTAGTCATCAAATTCACGTGTATTGCTCTGCCCACGGGGAAGCTTATACGGCGACAGTATTTACGACACCGGTGACAGACAATCGCGCTTATCAACCACATGGGGGAACCGTGAGTAAATGTTCCATGGTGTTGCTTTATTATAAGAAATACAAAAAAAAATGTATGCATCAAAGGGTTAAAATGCATGAAAAGTTAAAAAATGTCATAAACTTAGACTAGCATTAGCACTGAACGGCCTTCAAATGCAGCCAGGAATATTCACCATAGGGGCAGCTTCAGTGCAATTAGGCAAGCCTTAATCAAGCCAAAGAGGTTTTATACTTAAGAAGAACAGTGCAGTCCAGCTTTTGGGCATTAGGGAGGCTCTAAAATATTTCCATCTAATGTACTGGCCAAATTCAATCAGACAACTAATTCTTATAAATCTCATTTGTTAATTTATTTGTTTGTTTGAACTATTTGGCATAATGTTAAGTTGCTTTTTGTCATGAATTAAATCTCTTTTAGTTCTGTTCAGAATAGATTGTTCTAATATTCTGGGAGTTTGGTCATTGCTCATAAAACAAATAAGCTGTAATTGAGTCTTTAAGACCTCTTCTTCAGCAGCACGTCTGACCTAGATTGATTGAATCTTGTCTGGCTGCACAGTTCTGTTTGCTTATGTGAATGCATGTGTATGTGCTTGTGTGCCATATGTTTGTCCAGGCTTTGATCAGAGTGATGGTTTTTTTTGTGTTGTTCAATCCTCTTAACAGTTTAGGAACAAAACAACTTCTGTTGTTGGGATGAAAATATGGTGTTTGCCTTTCCAATTATAGCCGTTCTGTGTCATTTTCTGATCAAAATTGTAAGAAACAAAAAGTATTTCTGCTAGAATTATTTGGATGTTAGTTTTGTAATACTTTTCCAAGAAGACCAGAAGTGGTAAACAGCCACCCACTAAATATAACACAGCTGTTCAAAAGTTTAGGGTGGGTAAGATATATATATATATATATGCGCTCACCAAAGCTGCATTTATTTGATTAAAAATCCAGTAAAAAATTTAATATTGTTAATATGATTACAATTTAAGATAACTTTTCTATTTTAATATATTTTTTAATCTAGTTTATTCCTGTGATGGCAATGCTGAATTTTCAGCATCATACTCCAGTCTTCAGTGTCACATGATCCTTCAGAAATTATTCTAATATGCTGATTTACTGCTCATTCATTCATTATTATCAGTATTGAAAACAGTTGTGCTGCTTAATATTTTTGTGGGAAATGTGATACATATTTTACCGTGATACATTATAAATGTCTTTACTGTCACTTTTGATCAATTTAATTCATACTTGCTGAAAAAAAGTGTTCCTTTCTTTAAAAAATATCACTGACCCTAAACTTTTAAACAGTAATGTACACAGCAAAAAAATCTATGCATCTCACATTTTATACCATTTTTCTGAGAGAAATTTGCCCCTTAGTGGAGATTTATGATAACTGCAATAAGCCAGTTTATGAGAACAGACAAGGTCTGTGTCCTAAATCTCTTGAGAAGGCATTATTTTGAATAAGTAATTACTTGACAACCACTAAAAAAATTAATGTAATACCTAATAATGTGTACCTAGTGTACCTTATAACATCCAAATAATGATCCACATAATGATAGAACAGGGAGTCAGACGCTCAATGTGAATATCTTTTGACATATCTCTTCATCATTTTGCAATTTGGCAGATGTTGTGAACTTAAAGCAGGAATCTGCTATGGCTACAGACTCTCTGACATCTTCAATTAGACATCTCTCATTAGACAGCTATACCAAAAAAAAAAAAAAAGTTGTGTCTTTGATCTTACAGCATTGTCTTCTGGCAACATTTATTGCGTCTGTCAGTCCAATTCAGCATCTTGCACAGTGTTTACTTTCAGCAGTTGTTCTGTAGCTGCAGTCTGCAGCAGTTCACTGGAAATGCAGACTGGACTTGGACCATTTGATCTTATGCTCCACACAGAACTCTCTGTCCCCTTAGAGTAAAATTCGAGATCCTGCAGCCACCTGGTGGCACAGGCTGAGGTTTGTGCCACCACACTCCTCAGTCACTGCACTAATAATTATATATCCATAACTTCGGCTGCAGTTACATGACAGCTCCCTTCCTCTGCAGAGAAGCATCCCATTACAGCATGTCCAACTTACTGTAGAAGTTGGACACGTCACATTGACATTGCTGTATTATTCACAGATGTGAATGACTGTGCAAACCAGCCTTGTATGAATGGAGGCCTGTGTCGTGATCTGGATGCGGACTACACCTGCCAGTGCCCTTCTCCATATGTTGGGAAGCAATGCCTTCTACGTGAGTTTTTATATGATCCTTATATGTTTTCCTGGTGTTTAACCTCTTAATTCTCAGTGCAATAATATACATTTTAGGGTGGCTTATGGCTGACCCTGAGCTTTGAGTGTTTGCTTACAAATTCCAGAGCATGTGAGGTATAGTTGCTTAACGACTGTAGTTTGCCAGGTACCAATAAGCTGTGCAACACTGTTACTCACACCATCTTTAATGGTGCAGGCTGTACATCTTTATTGGGGATGGAGGAAGGAGAAATCGTGGAGTCCCAGATCTCGGCTTCCTCTGTACACTCTGGCATTCTAGGGCTGCAGCACTGGGGACCGGAGCTCGCGCGACTCAACAATCGGGGCATTGTCAACGCCTGGAGTTCCGCGCCCCAAGACAAGAACCCCTGGATTGAGGTTTGCTAATCAGCCCATTGATTGATTGATTTTTATTTTATTTTTATTCAATTTTTTTGCCTCTTGATTAACAAAAAATAAATAAATTTACATTTTTTTTATGACAATTGAAACTTTAAGTTATAAAATTGGCTCAAAATGTTTAATAAAAATTTGACTTATAATCTTACTCTTGATATTAATTAAGTATAATAAGGAAAAAAATCTATATTCACTAAATTCATATCCATTCAAGTGCCTTGAAACAAAAATTAAAACATTCCTCATAACATAAAACAAACACAAAAAAATGTTGCGTAGAATTGTTTTTAAATGTTTATTCTCTAACAAATGCAAACCATATTTTTTGATTGGATGTCTTAGATGTCTTTAAAATGCATTTCTGGTGTACCATACCAGGATTTTAATATTTATTTTATTTTATTGTAGTTTTACTGTTTTATTCAAAGTAATAACTTCATTTTATAGCCAGCCTATATGCATCATTTGCTTGCAAAGTAAATAAATGTGTTTTTAAGGCCTGTTCACACCAAAAACGATAACTATAAAGATAATAACTATAATGATAACTATTTTACCATCCACAGCTACTCCAATGGACAATAATGTTCTGTTTATTATAAGCGTGTGCTGCAGTTTTGCTCAAGCTCTTTAACGTCGACTAGATTCTGACTAGCTTTCAGTGTTTATCAGCTAGAAAAATCCTTCTGAAAATGCTACTTTAGGGCCTTTACTGAGCCAAATATTCATCATGCAATAGAGGAACAAGATGGGATTAAAGTGATTCAGTTTGTTTTTGTGTATACATGATGTTTCCACTTCCACTTCTTGATTTACTCATTTTAGATTGACATGCAGAAGAAGATGCGTCTCACTGGAATCATCACCCAAGGAGCCAGCCGCATGGGAACAGCTGAGTTTGTCAAGGTTTTCAAGGTGGCGTCCAGCTTTGATAGCAAAACATACACAGTGTACAGAGCGGATGGTCAGAGAAAAGACAAAGTAAGAAATGCAAATGTTATCAATACAACACAAGCCTTCCTTATGTGCTTAAAGCTATTTATCCCTCTGACTCTTTATTTTTTTTAAGGTGTTTGTGGGAAATACAGATAATGATGGAACGAAGACAAACATGTTTGACCCACCCATTGTGGCCCAGTATATTCGCATCATTCCTGTGGTGTGCCGTAAAGCTTGTACTCTCCGAATGGAACTTGTGGGCTGTGAGCTAAATGGTAAATTCAGTTGGATTAACTTTGAATCACTATTTTTATATGAATCACTTTTTTTTCATATTTACTAATTATTAGCATTTAGCACTCTCATTTTCCCTAACATGACAGTGCAGTCCAGCACAATCGGTTGCACTGATCCGCTGGGCATGAAGTCCCGTCTCATCTCTGACACGCAGCTTACAGCATCTAGTACTTTCCGTACATGGGGTATAGATGCCTTTACCTGGTACCCCCACTACGCTCGTCTGGACAAGCAAGGCAAGACTAATGCTTGGGCGGCAGCGAACAACAGTCGCTCAGAGTGGCTCCAGGTGAGACTGTGCAATGACGTGTCTAGTTTTTACAAAGCTGTTTTGATTTTCTATCTGCTGTTTCCCTTCTCATCAAAAAGTAGTGGAGTGAGGGATTTATATCTTGAAATCATAATTGCTATAAAAAGAAGCATAACAGGACATGCATAGATTTACCTAAAGACAACAATAACTCTCTAAATTAGTAACTAACACTATTCAGTTATTTTTTTTATTTAACATCTATTATTTAGCAGGTAACTGGACCGTAGTCTGACGTTTGTCTCTTATGTTTAATGTGTTTTTTTTTCTCATGTCACAGCTGGATTTGGAGAACCCTAAAAGAATCACAGGCATCATCACTCAGGGAGCAAAAGATTTTGGAGTTGTGCAGTTTGTTTCAGCATTTAAGCTGGCTTACAGTGATGATGGACAAACTTGGAGCATTGTGAAGGATCAAATAAGGAGAACAGACAAGGTTACAGTGATGACATATTTTAAATATACACTACTGTTAAACCATTATACTGTTTTTATCTTCTTCTTCTTTTTTTTAAAGAAAAGAATATGTTTAATCAGTAAAGACACTTTAAATTAATTAAAAGTGACAATAAAGACATTTATGTTACAAAGATTTCGATTTCCAACTAATGCTGTTCTTATGAACTTTCTATTCATCAGAGAATCCTGGAAAAAAAAAAAAAGAGTAAAAAATATTAAGCAGCACAGCTGTTTCCAACATTGATGATAATAATAAATCAGCATATTAGCATGATTTCTGAAGGATCATGTGACACTGAAGACTGGAGTAATGATGCTGAAAATTCAGCTTTGCCATCACTGGAAAAAAATGACACTTAAAAACATAGAATTAATTATTATTATTATTTTTTTTATTAAATAATTTATTTTAAATTGTAATAATATTTCACAATATTCATGTTTTTACTGTATTTTTGTTCAATTCAATTAAATCATTATTGTAGGGTGCGGTATCTCAAACTTTTATAATACTCACAGTGAATATCATGGTTACACTCTCTATAAACTCCCATCTTTCCATGTTGGGATATGGATACTCAGAGAAAATTAAATAATTTTCAACCTAATAACTCAGCTTTATTTATTTTTCATTTATCACGTCTTGTTATTTTAACAGAATTCTAAAATTGAACAAAAGCCTCAAAGCATGTAAGTCTTACATTTAGTTGTTCATTTCATTTGACTAATATGTTTTTTTCCCTACAGATTTTCCAAGGCAACAGTGACAACAACACGTACAAAAAGAACTTGTTTGAGCCTCCGTTCTTTGCCCGATTTGTGCGGTTTCTGCCCTGGGAGTGGCACGAGCGGATAACTGTACGCATGGAGCTGCTGGGCTGTGATGATTAGTGAATGTGCTGAAGGCTGAACGCTGTCTGAAGTCTGTCTGCTTGTTGTAGGTGATGATTTGTTTCAATATACATTAGCTTCAGTTGTTGCTCTGTATTTTATTGAATTGATGTCATTATTTTGATGTACTTTTGAAGGGCTCAGTTGATCTAATTTTCAACACCTTTTGGCACAGTGACAATTTTATGAAACAACCTTTAAGTTTAAGTTAACCACCAACCAGTTAACCAAGTTTCAGAGAATATAAAAAAATTTGAAAAACATAAACCTGAAAGAAAAACGGAGACTAATTGTAATGCTTTATTAAAATTGTTAGCCTCACAACCAATGACCATTCTTCAAAATGTATGTCCTAATTTACAATGAAATATACAAACTCATAAATATATTTTACAGTTACTCCTCATCTTTGGCCACCAAGGTGAGGAAATCTATCCATGAAGCAACCTACCTGCTTCAACATGTCTTAAATATTACAGCCCACTAGTGCTGATGTCCAGTAGTAGCCCTTATTCTGCCTTCTAACACATAGAGGAAAAAGGTCAACTTGTAATTCTGTGTCTTTTTGCTGTAAGCACACAAAAACTGTCTGCAATATTTTTTTTCCTGAACTAATCTTGACTGTCTGGAGTACATTTATATACAGTATGAGTCTGTTAGAAACAGTGCTGTAAATTAGAAATGAATTTTAAACACTCCAGGGAAATTTCTTTGTTGAAATTTCATGTTAAGAGTGGCAAAGCTGCTCAAATCAATTGAATTGTTTGCACTGCAGTTGCTCTACACTTTATACATTTTATAACTCGATTTTATTTGAGTCAATGTAAACAACCAAATTGGAATAGAATTGTACAATTGTGCATATACTGAGTATCTTTTGTAAAACATGTTGTCTTTAACAATATTAATAAATATGTTCAATATTTGTGCTTCTTGCTTGTGGCTCATACTGAAGAAGAGATTCAACATGTGCTTTTTCAGAAATAAATATGTGTGTGAGACTAGGTGATCAGTCTTTTAATCTCATAAAAAACCTGAAATAATTGGACTTTTAGATCTGTAGCTTTGAATTCCCTTCTTGAAGTCAAAAGCATGGGCTGTATTCCATTTATCACAAAGGAAAGTGAGATCTATGACTTTTCTACACCTTGGACCAGTTGCATAAACATAGCCAGTATGTTAAGACTGTGTTTTAAGAACTAATCTGACCAAGTCTTACTTTTTGTATTCAAATTATGCAACTGACCACTAGAATATCAAAGCAATAATTCTGATCGCATGTACTTTTTATTAAATAAAACTTTTTTTAAATTTTTTTATGAATATCATGTCCCTGGACTAGTAATGGCAATAANTTTTTTTTTTTTTTTTTTATAG
Organism: Anabarilius grahami; assembly: GCA_003731715.1. Classification (NCBI taxonomy): domain Eukaryota; kingdom Metazoa; phylum Chordata; class Actinopteri; order Cypriniformes; family Xenocyprididae; genus Anabarilius; species Anabarilius grahami. The sequence goes on along the minus strand of RJVU01047928.1, from coordinate 3,012,979 downwards.
TTATATTAAAATTTTAAACAATATTATAACAGTAGATATTTCATAAACAGTAATATTATCGTCAATAGAGTTGAAATACATAGTGTTTAGTATATTATAGATATTGGTTGATGCACGTGAAATAAATAATTTGTAAATATATTTAATGTATAGTGCTGTTTTGGAAATTTAATATTTTGGCATTTGCAGACAACACAAATACCAGAGATGTCAAACATTGAATCAACCAGAAGATGGCAGTAGGCATTTCGTTTCAGACTCTACAACAAGGCCCACTAGGCGACATAGGAGAAACGGGTCCGAAGGGGCTATGAAGGGTCTATTCAGTCACAGGGGAGTTCATTTCTTCCACTCCACCCAATTAAGCAAACATTATCATCGGTTTTAAAATACATTTACAGAATGGGTTGGGTGAGGTAAAAACCGTTTTCTTTCCATTACCTGTACATTGTGAATAGTCTCTTTAAGTACTGGCCAACACACAAATCAGTCCTGTATTAAACATGATGTATAGAATGTTTTAATGGCAAGACGTTGCATTTGCTGTAATACAGTTATTCAGACATAAAGCTGAAGACATTCCTGGAAAATTTTAAAAGCTCTTACTTTAGAAGACAACAGATTATCACAATGACAGTATAGTTTTCCCAAATGTTTTTACTCATCCATCTGAATGAAAGAAATGATGGGTCTTCGATGCCATAGAGTCATGTAATTAATGAGAAAGAGAGAAAAAAAGCTTTTCAAGAAATGTTTGTGCATCTTCTGCAGTTCATGCTGCATTCGTCATTTCAGCTGTATCAGATAAAAAGCCACACTGTATAAAAGAGCCTTTGGGATGAAAGAGGCACAGCCTCTTGTACTAAGTAAGCAGTCTCATCACTAAAACAGGCAAAATGTAAAATATTCACAAGGCACTTGTCATTAATAGTTCTATCTGACCTATTATTAGAAAATAAAAGCTGTTAGCTGATCCAGGATCATTCTTGTCCCCATGTAGTACTATGCCCTGCACAGTCTTGGGCGACAGATAACATCTAACAATCAAGTACGTTTTCATGGTTGGGTTTACATTCGTAATCTGACTGGATTTGACCACCTCTGTCTGATGTATTTATGGCTTTTGTGTGGAAAAAGATGGACACACCCAGTCAAAATGGATGTTATTGTGTGAGAAATCAAATCTCATTTCACATTATATTATATGTCCAACTCAGACATAACAAATTAATGACATCCTTGTGCAAGTTTTTTTCGTATCTGTCTGGTTAGGTATTAGAAATAAATACGATTTTTTTGTAAACGTCTTTTATGGCTATAAACTTTTCTAGGTTTACCACTCCTCTCCAAAAAGATGAAAATAATACTTCACATTTCATCACTTCATTTACATTGTGAATGTACCTAAAATTCAGCTTACTAGCAGATAAAGACAAAAATGGTTTTAGGTCCTTCATAGAGGAAGAACTGGGCACATCCAGCTTTTCGCTCAGTGCCTTTTAGCATAAAACACCAGCTGGTCCAAAAGGAAAACCTTCTGCTTATATTTACAGACATCTTTAAGAATGCTGCTGGGATCTGATCTGTTGGTCTCTGATCTTTTGATGCAGGGATGAGACGAATCGCTGCATCATGGCTGACCGCCAATAACTGACATCTGATGTACAGGGGGCAGCAATATATAAAATGGGCACTTATCTTTGAAAATAACACTTTTTAATCAGGAATGTATGCTTCTTAATTCAGTGTCTTGGAAAATAAATATAAAACTTGTACTGTTTTAAAAACCAAACTCTAAATTTTCAAGTCTCCTTAGAGATGTTTCTCCAATGTTTTTGTACTAGATTTATGAACAGATGATTCCTTTTGCAGTCCGGATTTGACCTCTATAAATGCAAAACAAAATAAATAATTTCATTATCTTTTACATAACATTGTATAGAAAAATATGATTTACACTAACGTTCAAATGTTTGGGGTTAGTATGTTTTTGTTTTAATGAGTAAGGATAAAAAAAAGCAGTAATGACATTTGCATTACAAGGAGTTTATTTCACAGGAGTAAATTACATTTTAAAATAGATTCAAATAGAAAACAGTTATTTTAAATTGTAATAATATTTCACAATATTACTGTTTTTACTGTATTTTGATCAAATTAATGCAGCTTTGGTGAGCATAAGAGACTTCAAAAACATTTTAAAACATTTTGCTGACCCCAAACTTTCGAACTGTAGTGTAAATATAAAAAAATCTAAATATTATTTAAGTTTTTTAACAGATTTTATCAAAAACTGGTTTTCAATTGTTTTTGGTAATACTTGAATAGCTTACTTGATATGCATTGCACTTGTGGCTTCTCCCACTGTCCATCTGCCATGCAGCGAATCACAGGTAGGTGGCGCTGTGTGAAGTTTTCACTGCACTGGTATCTGATGATAGAATTCACCTGATAACGATCTTTCTTGTTTCCAAACATCCTGGCATTCTCCACTTTAGGAGGGTGTTCACATGTCACTGGAAGAGAGAAAGTCCAATCCAAACATCACATCATGCTTTTTCACAGAGATGACATTTGTTCGTATTTGGTGGTGTGCATACCTGGACCTGTTTTGCATGTGAAAGGCAGGTGGTAGTTGCATGGCACGTCATTCCATTGGCCATTTTCATGCCAGATCATTACAACACAGTCTTCACCAGAGTTGAAATAATTGTCAGGCTGGTTAGGCCTCCAGTTCTCATATTGCTAAGCAGAGAAAGAGAAAAATCAAGCACTATATCTCAATCAAATAGCTCTACACTCTTTAAAATAAAGGTTCTTTATTGGCATCTATTGTTCTTTATATATAATAGTGTATTATTAGAAATAGAACTTCTCAGCAAGATTTAGGCTTACCAGGGGGTTCCCATCTGACCAACGGAAGTCATTTTCCACTGTTTTATCGTTCAGTCCAATCCACTGATAGTCTTGTGCATCTGCTGTTGCAAGAAGAGGGTGATTACTTGTAATCAGAAACAACACACGCTTAGAAGAATAAACACACATACAGAGACGCACAAATGGCACTCACAATTGATGAAGGCTTGCTCCTCTGGAGTGATGATGCTCACCAGGTGAGCGTTTAAGTCTCGACAGCGTTGCTCAGCATCCAGCCAGGTCTCTCTCTCCAAGAAATGCAAGTAACAGTTGCCCTGAAACTTACTCCAGCCCTCCTCACAGCTGTGCACATCTGAAGCAACATCACATGGTAAATTTACCAACGTTTCACCAGATGTCCTCTTAGACCACTATCGCAAAATTGATAGTCACTGACACAGGATAAAAGGGATAGTTCACCCCAAAAATTCTGTCATAATTTACTCACCCTCATGTCGTTCCAAAACCTGTATGATTTTCATTCATAATCGAAACACAAATGAAGGTGTTTTTAATTAAACCTGCGAGATTTCTGTCCCTCCGTTGAAAGTCCATTCTGCCAAAACTTTGCTTAGCTTCAAAAAGTTCATCGTAAAAAGGAAACCGTAAAAGTTATCCATAAAAATCAAAGAGAAACAATCTCTTTATATGACGAACAGAATTAATATATGCTTTTTTCCACATATAAATATTGACCAGCATATATACATAGAGCACATCAAATATGGTAAACGGAAGTTTAATCGTACTTATGTCACATGTGAGAACAAACCTCATTGATTCTCATGCTTCTTGAAGCGTCAAAGTTGGAAAATGGAATTGACTTTTAATAGAGGGACAGAAATCTCAGCTTTCATTAAAAATATCTTCATTTGTGTTTAGAAAATGACCAAAAGTCTTATGGGCTTGGGTAAAGGTGAGTAAATAACAACAGAATTTTCATATTTGGGTAAACTATCCCTTTAATACTTACTGTACATGCAAATAAGAAGCAAATGACAGATGCATGATGGAATGTGCTGAGGGATTCGGATGAAGTCACTTTATCTTTCAGTGTTTAAAACCAGTGTTTTAAGCAAGCGACAAATGCCTTTTACGTGGCATAATATCAGCTTATCAGATAAAGTGATTTTTCCACAATCGAAAGTATTCCAGTAGACTGACGATTAAACTCCAAATGAAGCCAAGAAAAACATCCCGCAGAAATGAGATATTTCTGGTCTCTGCTCAGATGGAAAATATGAACTGGACACTTTCTGTTTACCTCAGTTCAGAGAGTCTGCCCCTTCTTGTCTGAGTTACTAAAGGGTTGTAGTTGTAGTTTCTTGCTATATTTGTACAGTACCTGCAAATCCATAATTTCATCCTGTATGACGCTGAGGTTTAACTGCAAAACTGCAACAGGTTTCCATAAATGGACTATGAAATCTTTCACAAAAAACAAATACGTCCTGTGTTTCTGTGGGACACCCATTGCAGCATAGCCACATCTAGAGTTGTGTGTCACCTTTAAGGTTGTTTTTGAAAGACCGTTAGTAGAATTAGCTGAAGCAGCCTCATACCAATCTCACAGTGGTCTCCTTCGTAGCTGGGCAGACATAAGCATTTGAAAGTGTCCTCTACCTCCACACAGGTGGCTCCATTGGCGCAAGGGTTTGAATGGCAAACATCAACCTCTGCAAATAAAGGTTTAGCGATTAAAGCTGACTACTATGAAGATGCCTTGAGGTAGGCCAAGCTTAGCAGAGAGCATCATTGAATCAGAACTCATGGAGCTGCTTCTATACCGTAAGCCAATCTCTTGAATAATTATACCATCAATATTTTTATAAGCTGAGAAGACTGAAGCAGAGATCAGAGTCAGTTGTGGTTACTGTAAGAGCGCTGACCTGGGATGAGTTTTTATGCTTCTCATGAGGAGCAGATCAGCACTCTTACAGTCTCAGAAACAGAAGCAGAATTTTAGAGTTCAGATTCATGTGAAGATGGACGAGAAGTATGAGCATGTACCAGGTGTTAGCAGGCGTGCTGATTAAACCAGACTGCAGCAAAGGCACAGCTGAACAAAAACAACACAGGTGAACAGTCACTGAAAAAGACATCTGGACACAAGTGCTGAGTAAATTGAAAATTACTTAACCACACACACATGCCACATAACCTGTAAAATGGACTGTGAGGACACAAATCAGGCATCAGCAAACTGAACAGAAGTTACTTGCAAATTAAATGCAAACAGTGAGACAATAGGAGACAATCATTTGATTCATTTGAACACATAGATCAGCCTAAAATAAGAAACAACATCTGTTAAAGGCAAACAGGCTGTTCATAATAAAAATGTTTATCAAAGTGTCATATATTTGTGTGACTTTACAAGAGCATATGATATAACTGATTCAATTCAGTCTGACTCACCATACTGGCACTCTTCTCCATGTAGTCCAGGTGGGCAGTGACAGAGGCCCACACCATCCTTCACTGAACACACCCCAGCTCCACAAGGGTTCGGATCACATGGGTTAAGAAAGGCTATTATGTTTTTTGAGAAAGAAACAGAGCAAGATATGAAACCATGATGACAAAGAACAGTTTTTGTCTCCAAAGATGAGAAGAAATAGATTTCCATGTTAGGACGCACCAATAAGCTGATCATTATTTTCATGCAATGGACGATAATCAGCTGATTGAAGCATATTATCAAAAAAGAAAGAATGTAGGGAAGGGACTTGGTTCTATTCATCAGCTCTTTATTGGATTTTGAGAGTGTGTTGCACTAAAAAATGAATGCGAGCTTGGAGTCAGTTAAGGTAGGGTGGGGTTTAAGTGGACTAAATGATTGGAGAAGTCCTGCATATGTCGTCATTTTCACCAGTTGTTATGATATTTTGATTAAACATTACAAAGAAAAATTAAGATTAAAATTAAACATACATGGATCAATAATTCTCAAAAACATGCGTTTACAAAATTTTCATTTCATGCTGAATTTAAATGACAGCAAAGTAAAATTAAGTATCCAATACCGGCCAATACAATACATTAAAAAATATACTGGCCAGTAACGGATATGCTACTGATATATCATGCATCTCTGTTCTATATTTTGCATATTTTATGCAAAAGGAATCTCACCATTCACAACAGGTCCTTCGGTGACAGAAGGACTCTGTAAAGAGGCAGGCTCTGTGGTTGAAGTCAAAGCTGCAGAAGTAACAGCCTCAAGTTGACTGATGATTCCCTCTGGTTCTGAAGCCACTCGAGGTCCTGCAGCATCACTGTACAGGCCTGATAGCCCTTGAGCAGATAGTACAGCTGAGGGAGCATCACTGGAGTTCACTGTTGGTGTGTCAGTGACTGGGATCCATTCATGTTCTTGTCCACTAGCATAGACACTTTGGTCATCTCCACTACCTGAGGACAGCCTGACGTTGCCACTATACTCCACCTCTCCCCTTCCTAGCTTCATTACTTGGGAGGGCTTGTTGGGTATTTTCATTATGCCATTATTGGTGAAGAAGGTGATATCACCACTAGCTGATTCCCCTGATCTTTCTCCTGATTCAATGGCATAGCCTCCAGATGTAAATCCACTTCCCTCACCAGACCCAAATAACAAAAGCCCAGAAGCTTCTTGTGCAGGAGATTGTTCTGTGAGATCAGTGAAGCCAGACTCCAAAAATGTCAGACCAGAAAACGCTAAACCACTCCCAGAGCCGCTATGGACCCCGCTAACTCCAGAGATATCACCACTCATCCCAGAGATATCACCATTCATCCCAGAGATATCACCGCTCATTCCAGACCCTGAGATGTGTCCTGATCCGCTGAAATCCACATGGCTTCCAACCAACTCATGTTCTAAATGTGGAGCAGTGGACACCTTCACCCACGGGTTATCCACCATGATGATGCCACTGCCATCGATTAATGAAATTCCTGATGGGAAACCACTGAATACTGAGGACTCCTCACTGGAACCTGATCCTGAGGAGATGCCAGAAAGATCTCCACTCTCGTCACTCTCTCCTGAGCTGCTGGAAAAGTCTGAGGTAGATCCACTTTCTTCAGAGCTATACCCTGACCCACTGCCTGATCCCGATCCAGAGGTGTCCACACCAAAGTGGTCCAAGCTCTGGCCGATGGGGAAGGTGAGGCTCTCGGTGCCTCCCTTCCCAGCCTCCTCGGGTCTCCCTGAAGCTGATCCAACTCCTGATAAAACTGTGTAACTTTCTGAAAAGATTACTAGGTTATCTAAGCCACTGCCAGATCCTGAAGAGTCTCCAGACCCGCTTGGCAGAACCCCGCTCCCACTGGCTCCAGAAAAGTCTCCACTTGACACAAATGACCCACTTGGCTGATCCCCGCTCCCACTGCCCAACAGATCGTCAGTGCTACTTGCCCCAGAAGACTCTCCAATGCAACCAAACGATCCACTCTGCTGATCCCCGCTCCCACTGCTCAACATATCGTCAGTGCCACTGGCCCCAGACGAGTCTCCACTCGAAACAAATGACCCACTTGACTGGTAACCGCTCCCACTACTCAACATATCATCAGTGCCACTGGTCCCTGAGGAGTCTCCACTTGAAACAGATGACCCACTTGGCTGATCCCCGCTCCCACTGCTCAGATCGTCGGTGCTGCTGGCCCCAGATGCACCAGATCCAGAGGGTTCCACAGGGATGGAAGTAGTGACAGGGGTACTTTCTGAGGAAACAGAGACACACACAGAATCTAAGGTACTGCAGCCTAAACAAAATGAACACTTCTGTTTTTTGTTCTATTTATTTAAATATACATTACAATGCAATTTATACATACAATGACTTAAAGGGACAGTTCAGACAATTCTATCATCATTTACTCACCCTCATGTCATTCCAAACCTGTATGACTTTATTTTCTCTGTGGAACATAAAGAATGTAAAAAAAAATAATTCTCTCTATCTCTCTCTCTCTTTTTTTTTTTTTTTTGGAAGTCAATGTTAACCATAACTGTTTGCTTGCCAAGATTCTTCAAAATATCACCTGTTTTTCGCAGAATAAAGTCAGGTTTGAATACAGGTTTGGAATTACATGAGGGTAAGTAAACAGAAGTAGTTAACTTTTTTGGGGTGAACTATCCCTTTAAATAGACATCTTCAATCAAGTTTAAAAAAAACAAACAAACAAAAAAAAAAAACAATTAAGAAAAACATGCAGAAAAAAAAAATAAAACAGGAAATGAGAAGACCCATGTAGACCCTCATTAATTATGTGTAAAGGTCATCATTGATTTTTATTTCACTTTTTATGACAAGGCAAGGTTGTAACATGTCACACAGTGTGATCCCCAAAAACTTAATAATATACTATGATATACATTATATTATATATTAAATATAAAATTATATTTAAACATTATTTTTATTAATTATACATATTATGTATGATTCAGGCATATTTCTTTTTCTAATTTGTCTTTGACTTATATATGTATCCTGAGATACATTACCAGGTCTGTGGAGAGCAGGAAAGGACGTCATGCTCACTATCTTTTCCTTATTCACACTCTTATCTGGTTCACTTTCATTCAGAGATAGAGACAGATCCACTATATATAAAAAATGACAAATATGTAATTAATCATTTTGTATAAACAATTAACAGACTTAATAGTTTACATTTCAACAAAGTTGCACTTTATGGCCTGTATTTGACTATAGATGTTATATTTACCCTTGAAGCAATATGCATCATATTTGGAGTGCAGGTCAGGAGAGCCCGTCTGGTTGGGAAACATGTAAACTGTGTGAACTCCAGCCATCCCTCCACCACACTGCTGCCGGGGTTTATTGATGGAGTAACGTACGCTGCGGTCAAGAAGCCAGCCAGGACGGCACTTATCAAAGCCCTGCTTCCAAGCAGCATACAGGTCTCCTGTGGAGGCCAGGGAGGCATTCTGGTCCTGGCAGTAAGCCACTGCCTCATCGTAAGTGAATCCCTCGAATGAACTTGCATGGAAAACTTCCCCTGAAATGTGAATATTTACTGAAAACTCAAGCTACACTTAGTGATTCAGAGTGATTTTCTATCCCTTGAGAGAATCTCGTTAATGATGAAATGTTTAGGGGGAAAAATGCTATTTTTTTTCACTTTCAGAAACTTAAAGCAGAGGTCATTTATTTATTTACTTATTTGCTCACTCTTTGTTCACAAAGCAGTTTTTATAATTTATGTAAAGTCTCTTACCCCTTGGTTTATCCATATAGCAGTACACATCATAACGTTCATCAGCAGGAAGCAATCCATAAGACCTCACACCAGGTACATGCTCCAAATCGCCAGAGCATTTCTCACGTGGAGACACAATAGGATACCTGCATATAATAGCCATTTACATACATTTGTAAAAATGCAGTATATTCCTGCTGTATAACAACTAACAAGTGTGGGTATCCGCAGGTCGGAATAATGGTCGTGCCGAAAGGTCTTTACAATTGGTCGTGAAAGTTGCCTTTTAGGGTGTGGGGTAGTGTTAGGGGTTTAGTTTCTGTTGTAGCATTATTGTGTACCTTTCGGCATGCTCCATTACTCTCCATTACTCTGACCTGCAGCTATCCCTGTCTCTGGTATAAGACAGATCATTCCACTAGAAGCATTTGTCATCTGCCCTGCCACAAATATTTTGCATATTTATATTTTGAAGATTATACATAATAAATATATAAATGTAAACATTATACATTAGCAAAAAAATACATATACAAACAATTTATTGACCAGTCATACCTGACAGTCTGATCTAAGAGCCAGCCAGCATCACATTGATGGTAACCAGCCTCAAAGGCTGCCTGCAGCTGCTGGGAGCTGGCAATGACTGCACCGATGCTCTTACATGCAAGCTGAGCCTCCACAAAGTCAAAGGCATAACGGCTGGAGCTTGCACGGTAATGGAAGACCACCCCTGTGCAAGGAATTAGCAACAATAGGTGTCAATGGATTTATCTAACTCATTGTGATATTATTTCAGTAACTTTCAGTAAAGTGTTACTCTAGCTTAATATACTAATGTGCATTTTAATATGAATAATTCAGGAGTTCACTATGGATGGTGTATAAAGAAATCCTGCATTGTTTTTTTTAGTACAATATTGTGAGAGATTCACTAGCCCCAGCGCAATTGGTCCAAAGGATCAAATATACTATTCTGAAGCCATAGTACTTTTTTGTGAGGAACAATTCCAAATCTGAGCAATTCTTCATAGATAATGCTCTGACAAATCAAGTTACCATATACCCGCAATCTTTGTTTATATTGATTCAGGTGGACCGACGCTCAGCACCATATAAGGAAGAAAAAGGAGGAGTAGAAACCTGGGGCCAGTTGCATAAACAGAGCCCGAAGACAGTGTCTTAAGATCTAGTATGACCCACTAGCAGTTAGTCAAAGGGCATTCAATCTTACTTTTCGGTATCAAATTAGACAAATTTACGTTTTTAGGGAAATAACTTGAAAAAGTTATGAACAGCCAAAAAGAAAAAGCATTGATGGCTAACTGATAAGACTAGTCTTAGTGATTTATGCAACTGGTCCCTGCTCATAAACTTCACTGGTCCTCGTGCATGCCTTTGTCATGATAAATTTGCTTTATGCAAAAACTAATGGGAACTGAAGCCACCATGAATGAGATACATAAGGTGTGATTAATATTGACCATAATTTATGGTCTTTTCGCAGTAGTTAATGCATATATCAAATCACTGAGAATGTATAATCCTTAAAGGGATAGTTCACCCATTGACTTCCTACTATGAAAGTCAATGGCTACTGTCAGCTGTTTGATTACCAACATTCTTTAAAATATCTTCTCTTGTGTTCAACAGAAGAAAGAAACTCTGGAATTTAGGTTTGAAACAACATGAGGATGAGTAAATGATCATTTTTGGGTGAACTGTCCTATTATCACATTACTCTTTACTGTATATTTTAATATTGACACATACCTGTGGCAGACATTATAGCTTCGCTTCCATTCAGATGGGATAAATCAGAGCCGAGATCAGTCCTGTCAGTGACCCCTTCCACAATGTCCGTAACTACCTCAACAGAGCTGGGAGGTGATGAAAGGGGCAGCTGGGAAATATTTAGTGCAGTATAGGGAAACTCAACACTGGTGGTTACTGAGGGCTTATATGTTACAACTTCTCCCTGTAGTTCACTTTTTGTGGAGGTGGGCTTTAAAAAGACCTGGGTGCTTTCTGTGATTGTGTCAACCCACAGGACACCACTGCCGGCCTCTGTGGTAGTCTCGATTTCAAATGGAAATAAGCCTGAACCCTCCTCACCCATTTCTAAATAAAAGAATATATAAACAATACACACTTGTCAGTTCCTACTCAATTAATTTCAACAACTACTCACATATTATTGTGGATTATTGGATCAACAAAGATAAAACAATTACAAATATATGTGTATGTGGATAGACATTCATAAATGATAAAGTAGTTTTTTTGTACCAGAGTAGCAAAAAGCATCATAGCGGGAGTCTGTGAGGGGGTAGCCGGTCTGATTGGGAAACAGATAGACGGTACGCACTCCCAATAGGCCACCCCCACACTGTGGACGGGCGATGTTGATGGGGTAGCGGACACTCCGGTCTGCCAACCAGCCTGCATTGCAAACATCCATACCACCCTTCCACGCCAGATACAGCTGTCCTGTGGTGGCCAAGTTGGCACCCAGCTTTGCACACTCAGCTTCTGCCTCCTCAAAAGTGAATTTGTTAGGGGAAGTAGCGTGGAACACTTTTCCTGTAAGATGAAACGGAATGCTTTTTAGCAAAGTTTTTCAAGCAGTTCGGTTAGTTTTCTGCCATCACAAACACGTACCTGTCATTTTCTTAGCAAAGCAGTACACATCATACGTCTCATTCACGTCTCTCACTCCATATGTCCTCACTCCTGGAAATTGGTACTTGTCTCCATAGCAAGCCTCACGAGGGTCATGAATAGGGTACCTTTATTCCAAAAGAAACTGCATTATTTCCATCACATTTTCAAACAAACTAAATATACATTGTAAGAAATGTTTCTAATTTTTACATAAAAAACTGTAACAAATGCAAACATTTTATAGTAAAAAGCAGATTTCAGTTGTTCAAGTATATTGATATATTAACATTATATAATTAATGAAATATGCAGTTATAAGTTGGAAAATATACATCCTCCAATATGCCATCCTGTAATACCTGAAACGTTATTTTTAAACGTTGAATTTCCAGACACCACAACTGCCTTTTTTTACCGTAAATTTGCCAGGATATGTTAACTGACCTGACGGTCTGGTCTGCAAGCCAGCCAGCATCGCACTGATGGAATCCCTCATCATAAGCTGCTTGGAGTTGCTCTGGAGTGGCAATCACTGCACTGTTTTGAATACAGGCTGCCTTGGCCTTCTCGAAAGTAAGGGTGTATCGCGTGGTGATTGCACGATAGTGGAAAACAATACCTAAGAAACAGAAGTACATCCATTTCACATTTCTGACAGAAAAAGCACACACATCCAGTCATAATAGTTTGCTTTGTAAGGATCTTCATACAAGCAGTACCTTGAACTTGGACATCCACAGTATCATGACTATCCTCTATCCCATGCATGACCTCACAGCGATACACTCCTGAGTCATTGGAATGAAGCTCAGTGATCTTAATGGATGCGTCAGTGGGTGTCATTGGGTATCCCAGCATGGTGACTCTATCCAGATATCTTCTGTCAATGTTTACAAACCCTTCAGATGCCACTAAAATGTTTGTAGTCTTTTCTTTGGTGACCAGACTCCATTTGATCCGGTGAGACAAAGGAGCAATGGTGGGGGCACCAGGGTCATTGACTGTGTTGTCCAGGTAGTAACAGGGCAGAACTAATGTGTCACCCATCAGAGGCCGGAGGGGAACCTCCTTGGGTATGCTGACTCTCAGTGGGATTTCAGGCTCTGTGATGACATATGAGGGTATGGAAAATACAAGGATATGGATCAAAACACTGTGACATAGCAAAAAGACAGCTGAATGAATATTGAACAGTTTCATTATGTAATTTGCACAATGAATACGCACCAGTGTAAACGTAATCGAAAGACCCTGTGGCTGAGAAGACCCAGAAACACATGCTCAGCAAAAGCAAGGACAGCATCGTTTACCTACAGGTTTAAGAGAACGTTATCACCATCATGTTTGCACATACTGTGCAACAACTAATGCATTTTCAGTTTTTAATGTACATGAGAAGACAACTTGGTCACACTTTATATTAGGTGTCTTGTACTTATGTACTTGCTTATGTACTTACATAAAAAACATGTTAGGTACAATGTACTTATTGTGTTTATGTTGAATTGCAAAACACTTTTGCTACTATTGAGGTGGGATACACCAACAGGTAAGGTTATAGAGACAGGTTTGGTGGTATGCTAAGTTTAATTGTGGGTAAAGGAAGTCATAAGGGAAGGGTCAACAGTGTAATTATATTATATTATGTAATTACAGAAATTACAGCTGTAAATACAGGCAGAATTAATATATATATATACAGTATATATATATATAAGTAGAATGCAAAAACAATTATGTACACAAGTGCATTGAACCAAATCATTAATTTAAATGTTAGCACATAGTATCTAAAGTGGGACCAACAACTTCTGTATTGCGCCCTGCTAAGGTTTATTCTGACAGCATATACTGTATAAAATAAACGCAATGTGGATTTCCATGTTCATAACAAAGGTTTGGTAAAATAAGAGGTTTTTGAGAGAGAGAAAAACCAACATGTAATTTTCAGTTCCCAAAATTACCACAGGAACAGTACAGTTCTCATGCCAGTATAAGCTGGTCATCTCTGTACCAGGCAGTTTGGGAATTAACTTGCCATTAATTACTGAATGTCTGCCATGCAAGGATAGACAAAAGATTGCTGTTCATCTAGTTCAAAAAGTTTTATGGGAGAATACTATAGCTTAAAAGGTTTGCCTCTCTTGACAAACACACTACATTTTTAAATCATTGCCAGTTTTGGCCTGCTTTTAGGAATGACGCTATTTATTTGACTTGCTGCAGAGCATTCAACAGCACTTCCTATACATAGACTTATCTACACATACTGCAAGAGCAGAGAGACACTTATTCATATCTAGAGCTTTTTATATACTATTCCATATCGAGTTTGTCCTCACCCTCCTCTTGTCCAAATCTAATCTTATAAAGCAAACAACATAAAAATATCTGAGAAAGTGTGCATACACGCATACACTCTGTGACCTTTACACAAGCCATTTTTAATGTATGAGGTCCCTCAAATTACTCTAGTGAAAAATGATGTTGAAGCTAATTTAGAGATATTATGTCATTTTATATGAAGCACAGAAAAACAATTAAGATATTTGGAAAATGTGTGCAGTGTTTTTGTTAAAGTGCTCTGGACTGTGTTTAGAGAATGCACAAAGGAAAAAGAACGATAAGATTAAATCAGTTGCCAAAGATGGTTTCATGGGAAACAGGCTTAACGGCTTATGTGTTGGTCTTAGTTTTTCCTTTTAAGTCCTTCTTAAAGTAATTTGTTTCTCCCAGTTTAAGCTTAAATGGACATCATTCAAGATTTAGAAAGCTGTGGAAAGATAAAGGATTGATGAAAATTATAATCACTGCTCAAAGGTGAAACATTACAAGTTGTATGTGTTCTTGTCAAGCACAGCAGACGGCATGTGAGAAAGAGATTAAAAACAACAGCATTCCAAAAATTAGTATACTGTAAGTAACCTTACAAAGATACAAGTGTCAGTTAAATGACTTAATCACTTAATGCTGCAGCAATTAATCTCTATGTGATCCCCTCAGACAGACCATGAAACGTGCTACAGTGAATTAAAAGTAATTCTTGGACAACATGTGGCACCATGTGGATGAAAATGGGTCAACAACAAAACTGTAGGGTCTTGCTATTACCAAGTCCTACATAATAACTGTAGTTTGGAAAGCAAATTAAATAAAGATAAACCTACTTGAAAAAATAGCACATTTTGATGCATTTCAGTCATGAAAATCTATTTGACCATTTTATAGCCAGCAATATTATACCTTAAAATGAAAACAGTGTCTTTCAGCACACATGTTGTGACAGTATAAGGGAAAAAGTCAGTTGTTGAGGTCTAATCTATCTGCAATGTCAACTTTAAAGCATCAATGCAGACAAAAGAAAACGGTTTAAGTGGATATCCCTCTATAGGCACAAGAAGTATTGACTAGCTATTTGATGTAGTGTAGACCTGAACTGTATACAAACATATGAGAGGTAAATGAGCTTTCTGGAGTGTCTATACCAAGGCAAAGCTCTCTGAAGGTCAGGAAGGTTGCATTTAAGAACACCAGCATCATAACAACACATTTAAATATACATCATGTTTCTCTGAAATAATAACTTATATGGAAAAGCAACTAAATTAACTTTTTAATTCAACTCCAATTTAAGCAAAGTATCAGAAATGTGTCCTGTTACAAAACCACTTTCAGTCTTAATTCAAAACACAATGGTCAATATTTTTATTCATAGTTATTATGATTATTCCGATTGTTATTAACATCTTGCAGCAGCCATAATATCTCCACACTATTGCTCACATTATCAAATGATCAAATCTGATTAACTTTACTGTGTAATTGTCAGACATTTGAATATTTAATACCAACTCAGTGTGAAAGAATGAGTGATGGTTGACAACTTTAAGCCTGAATTTTGTAATCTCACATTATCTGAATCATTAAACCTACCCTGAACATTTGGATACAGTACCTACACATAATCAAGCCAGAGATGCTATGACAGTGCTCACCTGTACAGCCAGAGCAACCATAACATAAAGCCAAACTATACATCACCTGTATAATGCAGTGTCCTTCTGAAACGATTATAGTCCTTGATTGCAGCCCTCTGATGGCACGCGAGTCACTCAGTCCAAACCCGTAATAAAAGTGTCGCGTGTGCTGTAAAGTTCAGAGGCGCTTCTGGCAGAGGAATGAGAAGCAGAAAGAAACTCTTTTCAGAGGGAAACGCGTTTAACTGGACAGGAGCTGGAAGGGGGGCTAGGGAATGAGAGGTGGAGAAAAGGCGCACATAAAATTTCCACGTATGATGTAATTTGGCTATACACAGAGCGCAAATATAACATGCGCAAATAATGACGATATTTATGTCGACAGTGCTCTTGATCCTTTTTGAGTCATAATACATCATTGGAAGGCACAATGATAGCCTTTTAGACGGGTAATATATTTACATGATGTCATATTTCGCGATATTGGTTTTAAACACCTAATTCAAACCCAGTTAAATAACTTTTTCCCCTTCCAATTCGAATTTCATTTTTGCTGTAGCTATGAACACAGTACAACACCCTCAGTATTAGATTAAAAACGTTCCCTGTTAGCTGGGATACTGTTTTACCTACAGATATGTTCTTTAAAGACTGGTTTATATTTTTACCTGGGCCATTACCATAGAAATATCATTTTTTTGCAGCCTATTATTCACTGGAGAAAAAGTGTGACAACTAGCCCTACTAAACATTTTATACTACATAATTGATTTTTTTTTTTTTTCAAATTTTATTTCATGTTCTCTATTCCCAGAGTTTCCCAAAATCCCTAATGCTGTTTTCAAATATTGTACCTCTTGGTTGCAAAAATCCATCATATTAATTAAGAGTTCTGGAGCTAACATTCACATGAGTGGAAAGCAGAAACACAAGGCTTCATTCAGCAGTCTGGCCCACCCCGTTGTTCCTCTCAAACTTGCCTTTCAGAGGAACATGACAACGTATCCCATTGAAGAGAGTCACTATTTGAGAACCTTGCAATGTCTCACAAAACATAAGAATACAGAGTACCCAATAAAGAACGCAGTGTGCTTTGTGTCAATGTTCAGGGGGGAAAAAAGCTGCAGTATGACATTTTTAGATCTGATTTTCATTTATTCCTGAAGGTGTTTTAGTTTGTGAATTACATGCTAATTTAAAAACGTTGGGTTTTTAAATCTCAGACCATCCATTTCTCCATTATTAACCTGACTATTACACGGCAGAGCCACAGAGACAACCAGTCTTGAGCCGAATTTTAAACTCAGTTTAGGTTTAGATGGGAGGGACATTCTCTCTGTTTCTTTTGGATGGTGATTACAAACTGTAACTGAACTGCTTGGAATGGACTTCAAAGAGGAGGTTCCCACTGTGAGTTTGTGTGAGACCATTATCCTCTGTGCTTTTATTCTGCAGTTTGTGTGTATAAAATGAGATGCAAAGGTATGTTTGAAATTTGCCCTGGTGTGTTAACCTGCTCTGGTTAACCTGTGTCCATTTACACCTTTAAAGGGACACAATGCCTTAGTGCTAATATATCTTATTACTTTCAGAACTGTCTGAAAAAAGGTATCACCACTGTCACTGGGACAGTACCCTAAGGTACAAAAGCAAAAAGTTACTATTATGTACCTTTAAGGTACTAATATGTACTTTTTAAGTACTGATATGTACCATTTTGGGGTAAGCAAGGTACAAAGATGTACCTTTTGACTTTTGTGCCGTAGGGTATACTGCCCCAGTGACAGCACTATCCCTTTTTTTTCTGAGAGTGAAAGCAATGCATTTAAATTTACATTTTTATCAGAACATTAAAAATAGTCAGTTCTTCCCTTATATGACATATAAATCTGAGCTTCTCGAACAAGAAAAAATTTAGGAAGGGACTTGATGTTGTTCATCAGGAATTGATTGGATCATGGAACGTTGTCATTTTCTATTTCTGAGAGTTTGTCAGTTAAGCTTTTTCCATAAGTTGAATAGGGAAGGAGTAGGACGTAGCGTAAGCTTTTTGAACTGTGAGAGTTTTACACTTTATTTGTAAGTTGAATACGGAAGGGGGTCTGGCGGAAGCTAGATATTTTACTTCATAACTTGTTAAAAATGCATTTTTTTTTACACAAACGCATAGTTTCATTTCAGAAGGGCTTTATTAACCCCCCTGGAGCCTTGTGGAGTATGTTTATGATGGATGGATGCGGATGGAATCACTTTCTTCAGCTCATGCTTGTTGGTATCGCTCACTGCCATTTTAAAGCTCGGATGCATCAGGATATTTATTAATATATCTCAGATTGTGTTCATCAGAAAGAAGAAAGTCATACACCTAGGATGGCTTGAGGATGAGTAAAGCTTGGGGTAATTTTCATTTGAAAAGTGAACTAATCCTTTAAATTATCACACGGCAGTTCACACTGATATAGTAAATGTATGTTCTTCAGAAGATATTGGTTTGAGTAGAAAAGCAATCTTGTAAGGGACAACCTATTTGCCAGTTTTTAAGCAATCAAGCTGAATTTTGGTGATTGACGTTGACAACACGCACAGTTCCAAGTGAAGCCTTCAGGGACCTGTGGACATTTCACTGTCCTGAAGGGCTCTTTTCATCAAAAAGGCCAAACGCTTGAAAGACATCAGGCGTTCTCCTCACTGACAATCTTGTTTCTATAGAGGAAGAGAAAACTCAGGTCTCAGGAGAGACACAAAAGCTTCTTCGCAAGCCTGTGTGAGGAAACAGAATTCCTCAGGGCAGTCTGTCACTCCAGGTGCTTTCTGCCATTCTGTGTGGTGGCACTGGACTGTTTGCCCTTATACGTACCAAGAAGAATGAAGAGAGGTAAAGTACTGTCTCACCTCCAATCCAGAAAGACATTTGAAAATTTTTTTTTTTTTCGCTGACTGGTGCAATTATATGTTTTACTGACTTGCTTACCACGGAATTGATTGATAGATGAATGTCTGAATTGGTTTGTGAAGTTTTTGCTACTGCTAAATCTAACATAACCTGGCCCAAGATGTTTTGCACTCAGTGGCTCCCTGCTGTCGGGAAATAGGCTTTCTTTCACAGGGAGCGCCTTCACATGGTATTTTTGGACAGCGCAGAACATATTTATTTTCCTGCTGGAACTGAACAGTGCATTGTGCGCCATAGGTTTCTAGAGCACTGTGTAAGTCCCTGAGCTGAAGAGAAGGACGCCAGCTCTCTCTCAATAGTGTCCATTTACACACCTCACTTAAAGCTGCTGCACCCCTCATTTACTCTGTTAATTGTCACTGTTTGGTGCATCGAAATACTGTTATACCATTGACTCATTTAAATATTATAGACAAAATTATGTACATCCTTTAGAAGATGCAAAGCATACGCTTATCTTCAATTGCATCCAAAAGGCCTGAATAAAATCCTGATTACTGTATATATAAATATTTTAGAAAACAAAAAATGTAAATGAGATCTATAAAATCCACAATTTATAATTATTAATCATGAAATAAAATAAAAAAGAATAGTACAAATGTAAAATAGTTAAATTATTTCCCATAAGATTTTCCCCATCATAATGCAAACAAAATTCCTGAAATTCTGAACACCACCCACCTTACCTTTTAAAGGACAGATTTTCACACATTGAAATAGTCTTTGCATGAATTCACCCTAGTCAACGCGTACCATTAGGAATTTGAAGCAGACGCAGTTCCTTTGCAAGCATGTGTGTTTGCTTAAGTGTGTGAACATTTAAGGGGAGACGTAGAACAGTATTTCCTTATCCACAGAAACAGACCTGACATTATTCTTGTAGTTTAGCAGCTGATTAAAGCCTCTATCCACAGCTCAGATCATTACTGTTAGCATGTTCACATACCTATATCTCACAAGCTACTGTCTGTTTATTAAATCATATGCAATATTACTTAGGGAAGTAGAAAACTGGTAGTCTTGTAAAACTCCAAGTGCATCCTCTGTACAATGTCTGCCTTTGGAATAAGGGGAAAAAAAGAAACATTTTAAAAAATGCAAACACCTTTTAAGGTCAAAAACCAGTTCACCGTTGCTGCTGCTGTTTGTTTTGATTATGACTTGAAGACATTCCTTGCATTTTAATGTGTCTGTTCCTTCAAATAAAAATGGGTTATAAAGGAAAAGAGTCGGACAAGACATTTGGTGGGTACATATCTATCCCTTTTACATGATTGTATGGCTACCCCTTTTTCATGATATGTTTCACAGCACTGAATCCCAGTTGAGTCACATTCAGTCATTATTGTGGCAGAACAAACACGGGGGGGAAAAGAACACTAAACTGAAAAGCACATGGTAGGGGATGGATACAGGAAGATATCTAAGTCATTGAACATTCCTTGGAATAAAGGTAAATCAATAACTAATAAAAAGAAAGAGTGTGGCACAGCTGTAAAAAAGTTTTGTAGACAGAAAATGACTCCAAGCATAAAGCAAAAGCTACATAGCATAGATACAGACACAGACAATTAAGCCAGTCATAGCTGCTGAAAAGACCATCAAGATTATATATAAATACATGCATCTCAGAACACTATCAACATACAAAGGTACTACATCAGTCATGTGGTTATAAAAAAGAGGAGGACAGAGAACTTTTATAATGGCATTTATTGTTCTATAGTCACTCAATTAGCAGCGCAACTTCATCACTCCCGGTTTGACTAAATAAAGAACATATGAAAGCCCTATCCAACAGAGATGCTTTTGTCGAAATATGTGAGAGGCTAAAGTGATGAAATCCGCCAAACTGTAGCATTTGAACATACAATCCTTCCCTCTGTTAAGCCCAGGTTGAAAGCCTAAGATGGCTGCTTGTTGCTTGTTCAAAGCTTATCAGATGTGTGGTAAATAGAAAAAATATTATGGTATACCTACATCAGAAATGTTGTGTTTGACCAATCACAACGGACTAGGCCAGCTGGCCAATCAGAGCATGCTGGGCTTTTCGGACTGGGAAAAGAGTTTTTGAACATTAAGGCATGTTAACGTATTCTAGTACACGCAATAGACAAAATGATGAACTTTTAAAACAGCATCATGTGACCCCTTGAATGTCTCCTCAGTGAAGGAGGGAAACATATCCATTCATTCATTTATTGAATAAATTGTGAAGACAAAGGAAGATTTTTTTTTAAATGCTTCAATAAGGCTAACTAAGCTCAGCAAGCCTGTCTAAAAGGATCTGAAGGATCATGTGACACTGAAGACTGGAGTAATGGCTGTAGAAAATTCAGCTTTGCCATCAATTACATTTTTAAATATATTGAAATAGAAAATGATTATTTTAAATTGTAATATTATTTCACAATATTACTGTTTTACTGTATTTTTGAACAAATAAGATCTTACAGATCTTGCCATACACAGACTCCTGGGCAAAAAGAAGAAAAGAAAAGAAAAGAAAAGAAAAGAAAAGAAAAGAAAAGAAAAGAAAAGAAAAGAAAAGAAAAGAAAAGAAAAGAAAAGAAAAGAAAAGAAGAAAAAAAAAAGGAAAAGCCCCAAGCCCCAATTGGCTAAATGCTAGGATTTTCATTTTAAACATCAAAGACAGAATGAGTTGCATGGTGATGCTCCAGATCTGTGTCTTCAAAAATATGCTGAGAAAATATAATAATAAATGTATTTCTACCACCACAGTAAAGCATGGAGGAAGAGGTGTCACTGTGTGGGGAACCTTTTTAGCTGTTGGTATTGGTGAGCTGCTTCACTGTGAAAAGTGATTTAAAGCTTTGGCATACAGGAGAATATTGCAGAATAGCTTGCTTCCCACAAATAAAAAATTTGTTGTCTAAAGAGGAATGCAATTTTTTTTTCAACAAGAAAATGCAAAGACAACCTAGAAGTGGCTTGAGTCCATCAGGCTCATGTTTTGGCCTGGTCAGAGTCCAGACTTGAACCCTATAGTGAATATTTGGTCTCACATTAAACTCAAACTAACTGGGAGACATTTTTTTTTAACTGTTTGAAGCCACCAACATTGACAACAAGTCTTCTTTCTATAAGAAGCTGTCTGCAAGTTTACCCACACAGCACCCACAGGGGTGGTATAATGCCATTTTTACAAGATGTAAAATAAGTCTCTGATGTCCCCAGATTGTGTATGTGAAGTTTTAGCTCAAAATACCCCACAGATAATTTTTTATAGCATGTTAAATTTGTCAGTTTTTGAGGGTGAGCAAAAACGCTCAGTTTTTATGTGTCCTTTAAAATGCAAATGAGCTGCTGCTTCTAAGCAGAGGCCGGAGTTTCAAGAGCTCGTGTTAGCACATAGTAATGTTAGCAGCGCCAATTAGTTCATGAAGACTCACTGAAAATGTCAGAAACTGTTCAGCCTTTTATGTTCAAACCGGAGTCGGATAATGATGGAGAGAGTAGACGTTTCTGAATGGTTAGTTAATGAATTTATGTAGCTGATGTGGGATATCTTAAAGTCATTGATTAGCATATTCTGTCATGATAATCGCTCGTGTGGGAACTGTTGTAAGATATTATAGAGCCAGAGAATATATGCTGCCTGAAGATAGAACAGGTATAGTTTAGTTTAATTACGGTTATAATTTGTCATGTTGTCATCGCATTTGTGTTACACACAAAGTGACTTAAACTGCAATTCATCGACTGGCCGCTAGGGAAAGGCTCCAAAAGAGAGCAGAATCTCATTGACCCACATGTTAAAATGGCCAATTTTACAGCAGAAAAAAACATGTTTACAGCTTGGTACAACTTGTGGTTTTGGTCTATACTGCTAATTTTGCCCTTCATGACAACTCTGAGGGGGGTGAATTTTTTTATAACTCATCCATTTAAATTATTTTAAGCCTTAAAGTTCTGCATAATTAAGGGCGTGGTCACTTGAGTGACAGGTGGATTGTGCTGCTCTCTGCCGTGTTTGTGCTTTTTTCGGGATTATTTTATACAATTATAAAATAATATGGCTTGCTGCATTAATGATCGAGACTCAAGAGAGATGTGCATCTTTGTAGATCTGCACGCATGCGGAAGATAAACAGAACACATGATGTTGGATCATCTTGGCATTGGCTAAAAGTTTTGTTTGTGAGATTTACTATGACTATGGCTGGAGAATATGCCTCTCACCACAAACTCCGACAGCAGTGCTTGGATATTATAACTAAAACTGCTGCAATTTTACAACATAAACGCTGCTCAGGTTGCATAATTTCATGAAGAACGATGGAGAGCAGATCATTCAGAAGAAATGATTAAACCACGTCCCGCCTCTTTGCCCATTTTCAGTTATCCGGGAGTGACGTGCGGTGATGCGCAGCTAAGATGGCAGCGGCCTCATTTTCGCTTCAAAAATGCTCTTCAGAAATCTACGGGTGACGTCACGGACACTGCGTCCATATTTTTTTACAGTCTATGGTTACACACTGTATTGCAATAACATGGCCTCACCCCTTTGTTGCGTGTTCTCGGGGGTGGGGTTTATGTAAATTTTAGGGTTAGTGATGTCACCAACCCGGGAATAAGCTTGTTGTAGTCCCTGCCAGCCGTTTGTTGTAGTCCTTAAACAGAGAATTCTTTAAGTAAGCAATAAGGTACAAGAGGCTGTGCTGTATCATGAATAAGTCACGGCTGAAGGGCGTTGTTAGGCATGACGCAAAGCATAGAGTTTACGTTGCTAAGGGTGTTGTGTAGTGATACACAGAACCATTGGGTGAAGCGGTCATAACCGTGTTTTATCGTGAATAAAACACAGCTATTGACCAATCAGAATCAAGGACAGGAACTATCCATTTTATAAAAGAAAATATCTCCCTTTGCTTTGAACTTCCCTATCTTTGCAAATGTTGTTTGTGCTCTAACAGCAACATCACACACTAACTAAAGTTAAAAAAGTGAAATCATAATAAACCACCACTTTAAACATTTAAAGAAAATAAATGGGAAGGCTATGCTAAGTTACTTGATTTACAGTATTTGTGCAATTATATATATATATACACACACACACACACATATGAGTCAAAAGTCTGACGAGTAAATCAGACTTTTTACAAGCCAATGGCGATTCTATTGGAAAAGTGTACGTAGAGGTTGACAAAATACCACCACGTGTCAAAAGTGCCTGTTGCTGAAGAAACACCCAGGCATGAAATGTAGTCACTCCTGCCAGTGAGGTAGGACTCAAGTCAGAGATGTGCAGTTTCTGTGACGCACAATTCAGAAAAGGTGGACCTGAGGATTTGGTGATTCACTATGTCGAAGGGATTGTTCTAGCTATGAATAATGGCTATTTGTTGATTTGTTTTATTTTTACAACTTAATAAAAATAATTATTTTTTAAAATATTTTTAATTAATTTGATTGCTCTTTGGTGCATTTTAGTACATCCATATAAAATCGCAAAAAAATATCCTGTTTTTGCTGGACAGCTTTACTCAATTTAGCATAGTCACTGATCCATATATTTATACACACATAGTCCTCCCAATTCTGAGACGATGCACACAGGTACTGGTACACTGTGATACACGAATGCCATTCCTGACCAAAACCTCAACTGATGTCAGCACAGTTTTTAATTTCTGTTTTTTCCCTTATTTTCTGAGGACTGAGCATTGGCTTCTAAGTACATTTTTGCTAGTCTGTTTGTAGCCTGATCACAGCCCACATAGTATGTCAAATTAGGTGGGGGTCACACTGAGCTTCTATGTCACTTATGAAAAGCACATTTTATAAACAGCAAGGTCAACAACCTGCATATAACAAGGCTCCTTATTGACCAACCTCAGGATGCAGAGCACGCCTTCTTGCTCAAACAGAAATCTGTGCAAATGTTTACACAGGCATTTTCTTTTAACAGACTTCCAGTTTTGTTTTGAGGGGGTAAGTGCAATTTGGGAAAACCACAACATGATTTTGATCACAGATATGTCACAATGTCCTGTACATTAATAGAAAACAAGAATATAAGCACATATGAATGTGACCATTAATGCACCTACACAACTCTGCCTTGTTATTGCTTCCTATTCTTCTGTCACTCAGCCTTTCATAGTTTACTTTTGCATAACTTATTAATAATTTATTTGTTGCTGTCTTGATTTATTAGTGTGTTTTTTTAATTAGAATGACCAGTGGATAATTTCAGCTCGTGTTTAACAATAGCTAGGTCTACATCTTGTGTTCTGTCAACTATACTAACTAAACAGCCCCCTGCAACTAACAAATGGCTTATCAAAACATGTATGACCAGCATTATTCTTCTGTGATGGACATTATTGTAAGTGTACTCTCAATTTATTTATTTTTTTATTTTTTATCAACAATAACACATTGTCAATTAGAGACCTAATTTGATTGACTGTAAACTAGGCTACAGCCTTGTCCAATTAAAAGGCTGCATCCTTTGGGACACAGCTTATGTTAGGTACATTGATAGGGTTTGAAAAATATTTATGATTTTAATTCAAATATTCAAATTTGAGGTTAACCTGATCAAGAAAATACCATATGGTTGGTCAGACAAAGACTGCCATTCAAAATGGTTAAATTGTAGGCTGTTGTCAGCCAAGTTATCATGTGGAGCCAACTCTTGGATAGCATAGTTGTCATGAGTTATGACCTTAGCTAGCATTTTATGTATACTAAAAACCCACGATTAAATAATATTTCCTTTTTTATAATTTACTGAAATTGCAGCGTGGCCGTGATGTAAAGACCTCAAGCAAATTCTTCACTGACCCTGCTGTCATCTTCTTGGTGAACAAGTACTCTAACTTTCATTGCAAAATAACCAAGTGAGACGGCATTGCTTTTTTTCTTTAAATTAAAGATATCCACACCATCTCGTGGATATTCAGTTTAGTACAACGGTAAAATCCCGACACAAAACGCGCCCTTCTGCTCTCTGGTCGAATAGTGAGCACCGATCTGAGGCCAGCAGAGAAATCGACATCGCGGTAATTCTCGCGAGGATTCGGTTGAGTGCGCTGGTCTGGGATCAGAGTCACGAGGGGAGGTTTGAGCCAGTGACGTTGCGCTGATGTTTGGAGTCAATACAGGAAGCTGTAGTAGACAGCGAGGCCGGACCGAGCCAGGGTATGTAAATTAAAACTATTACGGAAGATTGTCATCTATAGTCGAATTATATGTTATACCTAGAAGTTTGTGGTACTATAACAGCAATAATGTCAGGTTATTATGTGTGTTTCTTGACGCGACGGCAAGAAAAGTTGCTGATGTGACCGTCGGTTGTGACTGGTTAGCTGGTTTCGCTTCTTTACTCCTGTTGACTTTTAATTTAGTTTAAGATTTAGATGGGAGATAAGTTTGACCTTTTACAAATTTATATTTTACTTTTTACAATGTGCAATGTGGGTATTTTGGACTAAAAAAAAGTAACTTTCCACTTGTCGAGAACGAAACGCTTTCTCACGAATCGGCCCCGCCCAGCATCATTACGCGTGAGGAAATAGTACTAGTTTAAAGATTAATACATCATTAGGGACTATAGTTTCTCATCCCATGCCTTCTCACTTTGCATTAGTATAGCGGAAATCTACCTAATATCTGTTCTGTGACCACACCCTCTGTGCAATTAAGACTTTTAAAGCATATATATATCGCCACCTTCATGGTTATATCTGCATATGAGCAGTTTTGAGCTACTGAGCTTCAGAGTTTTTTGCATTCCATACTCCTTTATAGAAAGAAACTTTTTGTTTTCTAAAAATAGTCCCAAAGTGTACACTACTTTAAATAAAATCACATGATGTAAATTAGTTGTCACAGAATAAGAATATGTGAATAACTCAGTTTTGACAAAAAAAGGTGACGATATGTCGATGTCTTGAAAACCTAGAGGCCAATATCTGTGTAACATCAAGGTGATATGAAGAGCACAATGTATTTTGGGGGCCAGATTTTGTGTGTTGCTGTTGTATGTGTTGTATGGATGATTATCTAGTCACACATCATCAAAAACCTCTCGATGTGATTACAGATGGCTTGCAACGACATTGAGAAGTCCATTGATGATGCCTGCTGTGATGGCGCGTTCTCCAGTTGTGCAGCAGCCATGGAGAAAGAGAGAGACTCGTATCTGAGCCCGACAGAGAACCCCTCCACCATCAGTGTCTCTTCTAGTGTCCCCCCAGACCAGCAAGGCTATGATGTAGAGTTTGACCCTCCGCTAGAGAGCAAGTATGAGTGCCCAATCTGTCTAATGGGTCTTCGCTCGGCAGTACAGACACCATGTGGACATCGATTCTGCAACTCATGCATCAGGAAGTCCATCAGGTTGGTGTATTTGAAAATTCAAAATGTCAAAATTCACCCAGTGAAGCCTACTATATCATATTTGATATCCAAATTGCTAAGGCCTCTAAATTATCAGTGTGATCAAAACTTTGCTGATTTTTTTAGTTAGCAAAAGGCCTTTTAGTTTGATTCTAAAAACATTTACCTTTAGGTTACCTTTACACATGTCTTTTTGCTGTGAAATCTGTAATTTTTATAACGTAAACAAAATTACTTTTATATTGTTA
The DNA here is from genome assembly GCA_003731715.1 of Anabarilius grahami. NCBI lineage: Eukaryota > Metazoa > Chordata > Actinopteri > Cypriniformes > Xenocyprididae > Anabarilius > Anabarilius grahami. The sequence continues at coordinate 2,985,629 of RJVU01047928.1, read as the reverse complement.
GTAGTATTTCAAGATGAACACCTACTTGATTGAAGCAACTTATTTAAGCAGCATATATATGCTCAGTTTGAGCCAGCCTCCTCAGATGTGAGCTCCATATTCTCTCTTCAGTTATGAGCTCTATTATGAAAAAATATGATCTCATTTGCCAGGCTTTACAAAATTAAAAATGTAAAATATATCACTATTCCTTGTGCCTGGCAGGGACACAGGGCAGAAATGTCCAGTTGACAATGAGGTGCTGCTCGAGGAACAGCTCTTCCCTGATAACTTTGCCAAAAGAGAGATCCTCTCACTCACTGTCAGATGTCCTAATGAAGGATGCAGTGATAAAATGGAGTTGCGCCAACTGGAGGTAAATTTTCTGGTGTGACCAATACTATATTCCTGCAGTACCAGAGTTTTTTTTTAGGACCACATTTCTAGGACATTAGTTTCTTGTGACAGCCATTTCTACTCGAACAGAGACCTGATTCAAACTTCAAACAAACAGATGCAAGATGCAAAGACTAGACCCACGGAAAAGATTAGTTTGTAGCTCTTTATTTATTTATTTTTACTGCACTTAAAGCGTGTCACACATCAGACGTGACGCGCCACGTTGCGCTGTGGCTAAAGAATTGAGGTCTCGCACATACACTGAAAATAGTCTTTGTTTCAAAGAAAACTGAATTTAAAGCCAGAATATGGGGATTCATATACTGAAACAAATTAGGTTAAATATATCAAGTGTGGTTGGTACCAACGGTTGTGTTTAGGGTTAGGGGTTGGTTAGGATATTATATATCAATTAAATTTAAACAGTTAATAATTCCTGAAAATGAATAGAATTGAATAGTATACAGAATTTAATAGTAAGTGATATAAATGGTATAAACTGCTAGTACAAGAACAAGAATTGCATTGTTATTAAGTTATTAGAATTTATTTTAATGTCTTTCTTATGAATATTATAGGAAACTGGCCCCAGGTTCTTAAGAAACACTTTACAATAAGGTCTCTTTTGTTAACATTAGTTAATATACAATGAACAATACATTTGTTACATTATTCATTAATGTTTGTTAATGTTAGTTAATAAAAGTACAGTTGTTCATTGTTCATGTTAGTTCACATTGCATTAACTAATGTTAACAAATACAACTTTTGATTTTAACAATGCATTAGTAAATGTTGAATTTAATATTAACTAAGATTAATAAATGCTGCTGAAGTATTGTTCATTCTTAGTTCAAGTTAACTAAAGTAACCTTATTGTAAAGTGTTACCGTTTCTTAAATATGGTAAAAATTACAGGAAACAGGTCAACAGTTACAGGACCTAACATTTTGATTTCTCCAAAATCTTGAAAGTGAAAGTGACGTGTAGCCAAATATGATGTTCCATACTTGGAATTTGTGCTCTGCATTTCACCCATCCAAGTACACACACACAGCAGTGAGTACACAGACCATTAGCAGTGGGCAGCCATTTTTGTTGCGGCACTCGGGGAGCGATTGGGGGTTCGTTATTGCTCGAGGGCTCCTCAGCTGTGGGTAATGAGAGTGGAAGAGAGCGCTGTTCATTCACTCCTCCCACCTATATGTCCTGCCGGTACTGAGACTCGAACCCATGACCTTTGGGTTACAAGTCCGACTCTAACCATTAGGCCACAATTGCCCCTATTGTGATATTGTTATTTATTAAAACAGTTCATGGATATGTTATGCATCAACTCCTCATAGTTGTAGACCTTTCATGAATGCCATTTCAAACTCATTAGTGAGCAGTCGTCATGATGGAAACTTGTTTAATTGTTACATTCTTTCTCCTGCAGAGACACCTGGCTCAGTGTAAGTTTGCCACAGTGCCATGCGCTCAGTGTCTGGAGTCTGTTCGTAAGAGCCATCTGGACGAACACAAGAGCCAGCAGTGCTTACAGCGGCTTATGACCTGTCCTGCCTGCGCAGGGAGTTTTGTGTATGCTAACAAACAGGTGAAAACCTTTGATTCCTCTTTACATAATATTTTTTTGATTGGCATAAAATTGTTTTGAAAGTAGATCAATAAACAGAGATTATAAAAATGTTAGTATTACTAGTATTGATCTTCTATTTCTCATCTAACATCATTGTTGTGGATTATTTATTTACTATTAATGTGTATTTGACATTTAATAGTTTTTGTTTTTTTAATATTTATATTTTGCTGTGATTTAGTTTGTTTTATTAATTTATGTTATCAAAAACATCATTGTCTAGCATTAATGTCTAAAAAAAATTTTTTTCTTTTGTGTAGATTCATGAACAGATTTGTCCTTTCGCCAATACAGTGTGTGAATATTGCGAAATGGAGCTTATTCGGGATCAGGTGTGTCAGAGGATTTGTCACTAATATGCACTTTACCTGAGCCACAACAGTAATTGATTCTATTTGATGCTTAAAATTATACATTGCGGAACAATAAAGCTGAATGAATCTGTTCTTATTGTTTTCAGCTGGCATTGCACTGTGACACAGACTGTTTGAAAGCTCCCGTAGCCTGTACTTTCAGCACTTTTGGTTGTCGTGAAAAGGTGGGTCATGAGATCATATAACACTAAAGATATGACTTCCTTTTTATCATTCTGAAAAAGGGCAGAACCACTTCAGCTTATTCATACATAGTTGTCATTACAATAAAGTACACTACTTTTCAAAAGTTTCAGTACATTTTTTTTAAAGAAATTTAGAACTGCCAATTTGTCAAAGATGCCTGAAAATGTATCGCAGTTTCCACAAAAATAGTAAGCAGCACAACTGTTTACAACATTGATCATGATAAATCAGCAGATCACCATATTAGAATTCTTTATGAAGAGTAATGGCTGCTGAAAATTCAGCGTTGCTTTTAAAATGTATTAAAATATACTTTTTAATAACATAAAAATATAAAAACCTTTTTTAATTCTTTGGAAATGTGTTACAGATGCCGAGAAATGAACTTGCTCAGCACATGCAGGAATTTACACAGATGCACATGCGTTACATGGCTGAGTTTCTGCGCAGCCAATCTCTCAATAGCTGCATAATCCCATCAGTTGCCGCCCACTCATCGTCAGACGAACGTGGTGCCTCTTCCCGGGCGGCAGATTCTTGCCAGTGTAAACAGGAGCTGTTAAACCTGAGGGAGACTGTTTTAGAGCTGGAGGGTCGGCTGGTGCGTCAAGATCAGCAGATCCGGGAGCTGTGCATCCACAACGAGACACAGAAAAACCAGGTCACCGAACTACGCCGAAAGCTGGGCTCACTGGAGGAGGCAACCCGAGAGCTAGAAGCCCAGCAGTACCAAGGCGTCTACGTGTGGCGCTTGGAGAACTTCTCACTTCACCTGCGCAACCAAGAGGCCGGTCAGCCCATAGTCCTCCACAGCCCACCTTTCTATACGGGCCGGCCGGGGTACAAACTCTGCCTCCGACTGCATCTCCAAACCCCCAGCGCTCCTCGCTGTTCCAACTACATCTCGCTTTTCGTGCACACTATGCAGGGTGAGTTTGACAGCCAGCTCTCATGGCCCTTCCAGGGAACGATCCGACTGGCAGTGTTGGACCAGGTCGAGGGGCAGCACCATGTGGAAGTGATGGAGACCAAGCCGGACCTGCAGGCCTTCCAGAGGCCCACCGTGCAGCGCAACCCCAAGGGTTTTGGCTACGTTACTTTCCTGCACCTACAGGCGTTGCGGCAGCGTGGCTTTGTGAAAGAGGACGTGCTGTTGGTGCGCTGTGAGGTCACACCACGATTCGATGCTAGCCTCAGGAGGGAGGGGGTCCAACCTCGGGGCCCAGAACCTTCACTTTGAGTTCCTACGTCGCACCTGCATTTTCAAGTTCTCATAGACACTCTGCTGAAATGAAAAAAATACCAGCTAAACCTTTCTTTGACTATTTTTGGTACTCCAGGCTTAGTAATGATGGTTAAATATAACTCGCAATGCCTGTCTGTTGTATACAAATGTTTCCCAAAACATTTTAGTGCAGTGCAATCAGTGATCTAACTTCTGTATGATTAGCATCACAATTTCACTGAATGTCCCGTCAAAGCTAAAGGGTGTAAAAACATTATTTAATGGTGCTGCTTATGTTAGCTTATGTTAGAAGTGTTAGCTTCCACAAATTAATTTCACAATACTACATTCAACTGCTCATTTTTGCTGCCTTACTCACCAACTCAACAGTTGGTCCTGTGAGTTTAAAATGTTTTTACATAAAATACATAATTTACCATTTAAAGCGTCGTTAGTACACAGCAGCACTGTTTACTGTGACTCTACTGAATGTGGTGCATCATCTTCATTTAACAACTTCAAAATGTCCATATTCTTAAGGTGTGATCACATTAGCGAAGTTTTGACAAAAAAAATTCTTGTCAATAGTGAATCGCTGAAGCATAAATTGTTGGTTAATGCTGCAAATCCATGTGACCAATTTAAACTGCCTGGGGAAATCTTTCAGCCTCATTTGTATTCAAAGGAGAAATGTGAAAATTCACCAAGCAGTGGTAAATGTGAGCGCACCTTTACTGCAGATGTCATCTTCCTTAATTTGTGTCCAATATTGCTTAGATGTGTGAATGTTCTACATGCTTCATTGAACAACATTGACAAAGTAGGAGTATCTTTAATCTGATGGACTAATGTATGCAAGTTAATCTGATAATTGTATTGACACTGGAAATCTGACCATCCTTTCATATAATGTTCTTTTTTTCTTCAAAATATAGTGCTCAAATGTGTCTTTATAAATTATTGTTAAATGTCCTGTCTTTCCTGTGCATTTTTAGTACTCACAGATGCTTTCGTAACGTGGCAGATTTCAGGAGTCCTCACTGCAGAACATGAGATCCAGTGGGGAAGGTTTGATCCAAATCCAACTCCTCCCACTTTACATATCCCTAAACCTACCTGTCTCTGCCCCCTGGATCTAAACTTGCCCATCTCCACCCCCTGGATCTGGATCCAACTCCTCCCACTTTATATATCCCTAAACCTACCCGTCTCCGCCCCCTGGATCTTGTGTTCTGCAGTGAGGGGCTACTGGATTTTAGAGGTTTGTTCTTCTAGTCACATCTATGGTCTCACAGCTATCGTCCATCCCAGAATATACTCTACTAGTAACAGTAAGCAGCTGGATGTCGGAATGAGCATTTGTCACGCTGTGGCGGCGTAGGTTTCCCACTCGCTCTAGGTACACCTCCCCTTCTTGTTCCATTACAGGGGACAGCAAAGAGCCTTCAGAGATATAATGAGTAATCCTTATCTCAGGATGACTCTGGTGTGCTCTTGTGGTGCTTTGTTCAGTGCAGCCTAGAGGAATGTGAGAAAATCACAGATTTGAAGCCAAAGGTAAAGGGGTTGCAGTCTGTTTGCTTTAAAGTGATAGTTCACCCAAAATGAAAATTATCTTATTATTTACCCATCTTCATATCATCCCAGTCCTGTAAGACTTTCTAACATGGAACACAAAGGGTGAATTTTTTAAGAATACCATGGGGCACTTTGCCATAAAATGAAAGTGAATGAGGACTGGGACTTTCAACTTCAGAAGTCATAAGATAGCTTTGTCTGAGAAAAAAAAAATACAATGTTGACATAGCAACTAAATGAAGTACTAAAAATGTCTAAAACAAATAAAAATAAAGCTAAATAGAAATAAAAATAAAATGACTAAAGCACATAACATTACTAAAACAAACTAAAATTAAATCGAAAACTGAAGATATAAAAGCTAATTTAGTCAGTATATAAATACTAAAATATCACTGAAGTCTGATTTAATGAATCAATCTCTTGAGTTACGTTATATCTTTTCAGTGAATCGTTGATTCAGCTTACAAATCTGAATAAAAACTGGTTGTCTGAAATCTCATACTCTGATAGCACATGTACATCTCTGAGACGTCTATTTGATGTGCATGTTTCAGTCTGGAAGACGTAAGAGTGTTTGATCATCTGCAATAGGTCTGTAGGACGTTTCCTGTCAGATGTCAAATAGACGTTTAGAAGATGTCTTTACGATGTTTATGATTTAGAATGTATGTAAAACTGACATCTTAAAGACGTCTAAAAGATGTTTGTAAACAGCAGATGAAGTGATCTTTAACAGACACCTTGCAGACGTATGTGTGCTATCTGGGTCTTCTGAGTTAGAACTTTTTTAATTAATTTTATTAGTTTCATTAGTAATTACAGTGCAATTGCGAAAAATTTTTTCGCTGTTTAATATGATGAAATCCAGACGTACTACATTCACCATGTTGTCTTTTTCGTGATCTACCAGTGTCAGTTCTGTCGCTTTACTGCTAATCACAACTCCTCTCTTGTGGCTTCATGGGATACTAAAAGGTTTCACTGAATGTGCACTTCAGAATCTCATCTGGGTACTTTTCACCTACCATTTTATGAATATTGTGAATTCAGACATTCTACATGCTGTTTTTTGCCTATTATATAGTAAGGAAGTATTTGATTCCAGATGCAGCCAAATTCTGAAAGATTTATTCACAGACCAGTTCTCGAGTTTAACTCACCGACTCAATGATCCAGTCACAATGGTTAACAGCCCACTAGAGGGGATGATTATCAGTGAATTAACATAAATTTGTGTCTGTTCATCACACAAAGTTAGCATATGACTATAGAAGACTTGAAATGTACCGTTTGTTGTTTGGACCAGTCATGTGGGTTTGGAACATTTTTGAATTTTCGCAAAAAATAAGGTCTGTGTTCAACAAAAGTTTGATACACATTTTGATACATTTCACAAATGAACACAACTTTTATGAATTTTGAAGTCTAAATACAATTGCCAGGAATACAAAGCTAACCTTAGGCTACAAGCATAATACACTACATTTGCACAACTTCAACATCACCACCACCAAGCTTCTAACAACTATTTCATCTTGACAGTGAAAGTGACTTGTGAAGGCCAGGTATGGTAACCCATACTCCGAATTTGTGCTCTGCATTTATCCCATCCAAGTTAGTGCACACACATTAGGAGTACTGAACACACACACCTGGAGCAGTGGGCAGCCATTTTGCCGTGGCTCTGGGGAGCAATTGGGGGTTAGGTGCCTTGCTCAAGGGCACCTCAGTCATTTCCTGACGGTACGGAAAATCAAACCCCCAAACTTTGGGTTACCAGTCTGACTCTCTTACCATTAGGCCATGACTGCCCCCATCTTTCTATTCAGTCTTTATAAAAAAAATTGTTAGAATAGTTTGCAAGAGCGCAATTATAAACACAATGAGGCCGTGAAAGTACATAGATGAGTTTACCTGTTCAGTGTGATAACATTAATGTCCCAGACAATGTCTGCAGTCCCATTTAATAACTTGTTAGCAACAGCCTTTTTTAAGACATGTAAAAGCTTTAAAAATCATGAGTGGGGTGTTACTGGTGTGTTTTATGTCACGGAATAAAGTGTATAAATATCTTGAACTTGTGTTCACCACAGACCTTATTTCCGGCTTTTAAACCTAAATCTAATAAAAAAAAATTAAAAAACACACTGCAAAAAATGCTGTTCTTACTTAGAGTTTTTGCCTTGTTTCTAGTCAAAATATCTTAAAGTTCTTAAATCAAGAAGCATTTTCTTGACAAGTAAAAATTATTTTCTTTTTTTCAGGAAAAATAAGTCAAAATTAAGAGAGTTTTTCCTTAAAACAAGCAAAATAATCTTATTTCAAACCAAAAATAAGATATATATTCTTGTTTTCAGTTTGAAATAAGATTATTTTGCTTACCCCATTGGCAGATTATTTTGCTTGTTTTAAGGAAAAACTCTCTTAATTTTGACTTATTTTTCCTGAAAACAAGAAAATAATTTTTACTTGTCAAGAAAATGCTTCTTGATTTAAGAGCTTTAAGATATTTTGACTAGAAACAAGACAAAAACTCTAAGTAAGAACAGCATTTTTTGCAGTGCACTGACTTCGGGGCGATAGAACCAGAAGTACTAAAATGCTAACTTGTTTCCGGGTTTTAGCCTACAAAAACACGTCATCCCTGCAGAACTCTATTGTGAAAGCATTTTGAGATGAATACAGGGAACAGAATAGATTAAACTATAATGAATCAATGTTGGTCTTCCTACTTGTGTGCCTGCAGTTCCATAGATAGGGTGTGACCACTAGCGCCACCAGACTCTCAAGTTGGCAATACTCCTTTGAAGGGCCTCTGGATTCCTGAATTCCCTACACATACGTAAGAACAGACATGAATAATAGAGATAGTTATACAGATGGCTATTCAGCATGGGTTTGCAGTTAACATTCACCTGTAGCACAAGGAGCATCCGTGTGATGGATGTTGGGATGAGCGACAGATTCTTGCGCAGCAGGTCACCCAGAGAGAGCTTCAATAGGACCAGATCCCTAAAGCCAAGGAGAGCCATCTGTCTCACTGTCAACTCCTGCCCCTACATACAATGAGAAAGAAACTAAATACATTATATGCAAAATCAACTACCACAATTATATAATTAAACAGGAAGTTGGTTTTTAAAACATGTATTGTGCCTAAACACCATTTAACATCATTCTTTGAAGTAGATGTAAGACTTCCCTTTTCTTTGCTCTTCTGGCTGTGAGAGTTCATGTTTTCTTTTTACATTCTTTCTTCTAACAGTAGACTGATTTACTTGCAGCATGAGGTTATCCTAGCAGATATCATTATTGCACTGGATGAACTGCAGCAACTGAAAGGCTCTCTACCTGATCTGTGAATGCCCACACAGGACACACATTCACAGCAGCAGCATAACCTTCAACTGAGCTCAGCCAGCCATAGCAGTGGTGCTGCCTCTCTCCATCTCAGCCAGTCAACTCACTTGACTCTCTTTTGGGTCCATATTTGGTTCTTTATGTTGGTTCAATCAGTCCAAACTGTATGCTAACTGTCAATCATCTTTGATGATAGTGGTCCTGACAGAACTTGAAATGAGAGTTGAATAACATGTAGTTGCAAAGTTATGTCTAATGTGGACCATCAAAATAAAGTGTAACCGTCTGATGCCTTATGAGCCTGCTGTGTTTTCCAGCTTTTCATTGAAGGAGCCAGCAGGATAGATGTCATCCCACTCATCCCAGTTTTCATAGTTGGCTTTGGCATGCTGATGGACATTAGAGGCAGCGAAAGAAAGGTGCAGTATCCATCTTTGTCAACTGTTCATCAGTGCAGATGGGGTCAGATGCCTTATGAACCTGTTTCTATCAATTGAACTGCTTTTCAGCTTGGAGCCAGCAGCATATATGTCATCCCACTCATCCAAGCGCTCAAAGATGTGGAGTTTCTTCACTGCCTTCTTCCTTTCAACATTAAAGGAGCAAAGAGAATATATGTCACCCCACTCGTCCCAGCATTCACAGAATGCTTCGCTGTTACAGATCTTGGACAGATCACATCTGGCAGGCTCTGACTGTCGACTGTCTCCTTCCAGCCATCATCCAATATACTGCATTCAACATTCTCATACCAAATTTCATCAGGCATTGAATCTCCCCAGTCAATCACTTCGTCCCACTTGTTCCACAACATCTAGTAGTCTTCGTTGGACCACAAGACGGAGAACTGTACAACACTTTCCATTTCTAGCTTCAAAACTTCAGATGCACAACTCAGACATGTATCAAGAAATATGAAGCAGTGCAGTGCCGAGCGGTGATCGTGCTAAATTTATAGCGTTCTGTGGAATGCTATAAGCCCACCATAGACAGTGAGGGGGACAAGTCTCCCCCAATAATTAGAAATTGCCAAACTGCTGCTAAGAATAAGTGTAATTTTGTGAAGAGAGGCTGATTTGATTTGGAATGTGTACACACACACACACACAAACACATTATTATATATAAGTACAACTTTGATGGGCAGGGTTTAGCATATTACAATATTTTTGACTAAATAAATGCAGCCTGGGATTTCTGGATTTCTTTCAAAAACATTTTTAAAAATCTTACTGCTCCCAAACATTTGAACGGTATTGTGTAAAGGATGTAATACCCTTACAGCTCCTCATGTATTAGGATTTAGAGTATAAAAGGTGAAATTCATTTCACGTCAGTCTGTGTTTGATATGTGCAATCTCTGGCCTTGCTGGGACACATCTGATGTTTCAAATGTAGACCTCACCAAAGTGTTTGAACCTATTTGACTGGGAACGCCAAGGCTCATTTACCTGCAGAGGATATAAAATAGCCTGTAAAGTAGGTAGGATCTCAGAGAAAAATCTGTCCCACACCTGGGCCAAAACAAAAAGCTGTCTCTCTCCAGACTCTCCTAAGAAAAAAAGATCATGTTAAAGGCCTGTTTCATGATAAACACTCATACACATACAATAGATCCACCAGTCTCACCTTGATGCTTCTGTATCTCATCCAAAATAACTGATAGACCTTTGGTCAAAATCTGATTCTGCAAACAATCAAGTGAAGAAATATTAGCATGTTTTTCTTCTACTAGTGATGCATTTATTTATTTATTAACTTCATGGCTCTGGGAACTGACACACTAAAGCACCTGGAAATACTCTTTGATAAAGAAGCCCATATCTGTCCTCAGAAGCCACCTGCATGGATGAAAGCAAACAACTGCTCAATGTAGTTATTACACATTTTAAATATGATTTTATCATGTGTTTATACCTGGTATTTTGATTCAATGAGTACAGCTCATTAGGCTGTAGTTGTTCTCCCATGAACACCTTAATAACAGCAGCAGAGATTCTAAAGAAGAAACAGCAATATACATTTGAATGTTTCTGAATACTGATATAAGACAACAGAAATACACAAATACCTTTAAGGCCAATTCACACTGCGCCGACAAATGGCAACAGACACTTCGTCGGGTTTTGTCGGATCGGGATATTTTGTCGGCTGTTACCCGTTGGAGTCTGTTGGCATCTGTCGGATCTTGTTTTCACCAACTGAACATGCTGAATCAGAATTGGAAGTGACATGGTGTAATCTGGTGACTGTCAACGTTGTGTTTGTCTGTGCAGTGTGAATTTGGCCTTTAGAGGCAAAAAGAAGGAATATGAACATAAAAAAATGTCTATACTTATTTGTAAGAGCAATGCTGGGACCCTGCAGGTTGGTGTCAATGGATGGAGCTGCTGAATGGAGGTCTGTTAGAGCAAGTGTTCAATGAAATAGCCTGTAAGGAAGTTTCTTTTTCATAGCTCAGACATGTAACATAATTAACTGCTATGTACTTTCACAGAAACAGCGCCATTTCCAGGTTTTTAGAACTGTGTGAAAGTAGACAGGTGGATCTGACACATTACTGTTTGAGAATCTACTTCCTGTGGTGCACCAACTTCCTGTTACTAACTGTCCTGTTCTGTTTACATCTGTTCACTCATTAACCTCAAATCAACTCAACACTGCATCTTGTTCATTTGAGGATCTGGCACACTGACAAGAGCGCAGCGTGATACAGCAAAATAATATCAGAAAACTACAATACAATACAATTAAAATAAGTTAGGGTTGTGGCACAGTGGACTGAGCACATGCTCAGGATGTGTAAGGAACAGTGATACCCAGGTTTGAGTCTAATCTGGGTCATGTCCTGGACATATTTCACAACATTCCAATCAATCAATCAGATTTGAGGGACAAGTTTACAGATTATTTCATGTTTAGGCCTAGGGTTAGGTGCTTCTGCATCAGTGTCATTCATTGTTTCCCTCTGATTTTAGGGATAACTTATGAGTAGGGTTAGGTTTAGGGGTAGGGATATGGTTAACAATAAATTTTCTGACATAATATGTTGACACAGGAACATTTCTAGCTACAAAATCAGGACGTGCGACACTCTACTTGGTATGAAATAAAGGCAAAATATACCAGATCTTGTGCCAACAGTTTTCCATCGAACTTTTTTCTTTATTCTCAACAATTGTTACATCAAACCATATAAATTATTACAAAAAATAGTAAGAAATCGTTTATGGTATAGATTTTTTTTTGTAGCACACTTTTATAGCAAGTAAATTCACATCAAATATTTGGAACAGAAAACTTTGTTCCACATATGGTAATAAAGGAACAAAAGTAATATAATACATACCAAGCCTGTCCATCACAGTGCAGAAATGAGTATGATGTTAGCAGAGTCCCTTTCAGCTTCACTACATAATCTAGAGCAGGTCTTCTGCCTTAAAAAAAACACTGTGGGTTCAAACAGAGTGAATGTGTCCTCACATAGTTCTGGTATTCTTACTGAAAAAAGACTTCTCAAAATCCTTGTTTTCCCTTGAGGCTTGTTCTGACGTCCCTTGTGCACATTGGGTAAATTTGCCTAGTCAACTAGTTACTGATTCATTAGCTATGAGAACGGTATCGGTCATTCTTGATAATGAATAATCAGTGTCTTCCTGTGTGAAACTGTGTGACGTTTACACTGTGAAAGATTATAAGAATATGCACTACTGTTCAAAAGTTTGGGGTCAGTTTATATATATATCCTGAACAAAAAAAATATCATGGTTTCCAAAGAAATATTAAGCAGCCCAACTGATTTCAAAATTGATAATAGATGATAATTGATAATAATTAGAAAATGTTTCTTGAGCAGCAAATCAGCATATTAGAATGATTTCTGAAGGATCATGTGACACTGAAGACTGGAGTAATGATGCTGAAAATAAAGCTTTGCCATCACAGGAATAAATCACATTTTAAAATATATATTCAAATAGAAAACAGTTATTTTAACTTGTGATAATATTTTACAATATTACTGTTTTTTAAACTGTATTTCTGATCAAATAAATGCAGCCTTGGTAAGCATAAGAGACTTCTTTCAAAAACATAAAAAATCTTACCGACCCCCAAATTTCTGAATGATAGTGTATACATGTACGTCTAGTCCACTGAAATGAGGACGTCAAGGGCTCAGACTGTGTAGCATTCATACAACTCCTCAAAATGGAAATTCAATTTAAAATGTTCATTTTACTGAAACAGTTTGGCTGGGTGTTGATAGAAGAAAAAGAAAAATCGAATATCAGAAAAACAATTACAGTTTCAATTGCTTCAAGTGCATTAACAAACTATAAATTGAAAAAATATATATTTTATATTTGTATAGCAAATGTTAATAGTGATAATTATTATATAGTGCTATATAGCTCCAAAAAAGGCACAAAACAGAAAATTTAATGTACAAGAAATAACAGCAAAATCAAAATTAAAAAAAATCTACACATATTTTGTCTTTCATTTTGTTGCCTGGACTCTCAATTACAATGACATACTATAACAATTGATATCCTATTTCTAGTAAAATTATATAAAAAAATGCATGATAATATAGCCAGATCACTGATCAATGTAAGGCAGTTTCTTTTCGGCACTATATCCTGAATGTCCTGATGGCTGCTGTCGCTTGGCTTCCTGTGGTTGTAGGTTTCTGGAGCTGCTGGCAATGGACCCTGTGAAACACAAAGGTAGTGTAATGTTACCTTGAGCGAACAAAAACTGTGTGACAATGGAAAGAAGACACTCGGACAGAGTTAGAGAGAGAACAAATAAGATACAAAGATAAGACACAATATGAAGAAGGGCAGCATAATAGTAAAGGAAGCCTCACGTGGGGCTTTAGGCGCGTCTCTGTCACACTTCAGAGTACTTTTGTGGAAACACTCCGCAATCCAAGACAACACCTCTCCACAATACCTCACCTAAAGATGAAGTTACATGTTCAGTGAAGTCATTTAGCATCATGAATTTAAATGACGAATCTCAAAAGACATTAAAATCTGCATGAAATGGAAGTTACGACAGTCTTTTTATCCCTAATGTGATCTAGGGCAGGGCGTGATTTTGTCCATTGGGAATTGATTGGATAATTGGATTGTTGTGGAAAAGATTACGAGAGCACATGAATATTTATAATAAATACTGCAGCATTCCATAAAAAAAGGTCAATTTTGATTTCATGGTGACTTTAAGTTCATTCACCTCAGTCTCCACTGTTGCCATGCGCTTTTCTTGATCCTTGAAACCCCCAACCAACCTCAGCAAACTCTGTACCCTATGAAATCATACACGCAAAAAGTAGATTAAAATGGTTATTAATACACTCATTCTGCATAGACTTGCAGTTGACACACTTATCTGATGAAATAGTGCCAAATACACATACTTTGCTTAAATGCTATGAACTGCAGCTATGCTAATTCCTCTCCTTTTGCTTCCCTGTTTCTACCTCAGGTTTCTACCACAGACTGCACCATCTCCAGTTTGATCCAGCCTTTTGCAACATTTTCAGGCAAAACCGACAATTGTGAAGATTTCAGATTACAGCAATTTTGGATTGACACGCAAAATTTTCAATAAAACATTACAAGCATTACAAGCATAAGTAGTAGTAATCGCTGCCTAACATGCTTGTTATTTTAGCTTAACTAAATACATGAAGTTAACTAACCACATAACGTACTATATTATAGCTCTATATTACTGCCATATAAACATTACTTTGCTACACTCATCTCTGGCTGATAGCAGAATACTTCCTAAATTGAAACACTGCAATGAGTAAAGCTGCTTTGAAACAAAATTGTGGAAAGCACTATACAAATACATCTCATATGTTTATAGCATTTGAATGTGACTCACTTAGAGGAAGTGTATCTGAGTCTCTCTCCACTGCTCTCCCTATGCTCTCGTTCCAGTTTAGCCAGGTAGTTCTCCTTCTGCACTGTCTCCCATGTCATCAGCTTCTGGTCCAGGCCAGATGGTAGTTCCCTCTCTGACCACAACAAGAATAGAGGAACAAACATTTGACCACAAATTTCCTGACTTGTTCTATTTTGACCTGTGATGTTATTTAGACTGGTACTTGATTGACTTCATCATAAGTATTATGAATTATCAAAATAATCTGTACAGGAAGTACACAACCAGTGTGACGATTCACTTACCAAGCAGATCCTGCTTGGTTTCTGTTGTTCTGACGAGGCTGAGGAGAGCTTGAGAGATGTGGCTGATGATGATAAAGGGTGGGGCTAGTGCCGGGCGGCTGTGGTATTCAACAATCAGGTTATAGCGTTGAAACTTCCAGAAGATGTCTGCATTCTCCTGCACCACCTGGAAGGTGTAGCTGTGGAGAGGTGACATGTTTGGTTACATTTATGACAATGTTTAAAAAACCTTCCACCTACATGTCAACTAACTCTCATTAGAGTATTAGTAGTCTGTTAGTAGACTGTTAGGTTAGGGTTAGGTGTTAAGAGTTTGGGTTAGTAGAATAAGTACTTGCAAAGTGGACTCTGACCTGAACATGGCAATAAGAAGGTTGAGCAGCAACACATTTGTGACCAGCAAATAGATGACGAGCAGCAGAATGACCAGCCAGTTGGCGTATATGTTTGGGCACGGTGGCAGAGTGCCTAAGATGATCTCCTGCACATCAGTAGTGCAGTTATCGTCTGACATCTTTGCCGCTGTGAAGATATGTGGAGAAATATAGTCAAGAATAAACTGCAATAGCTCCACCTAGAGGTCAAGTCGAATAACTACAAATTCATTTAGATGAAAAGAACAAATGCTGATGCAACAAGTCTATAAGTTGAAGTACTAAAATGACTAAAACTTAAACATAAGAAATATTTAAAAAATTACAAAAATGACAAAAGCATATAAACAATTAATGCAATTTAAACTAAAATTGAAATGAAAACTGAAAATAAAAAATACAATGTGCTCAAAGCAAGATTGTAAAAAGAATATATGGTGTACCATCTATTTCCTCTAGAGGAATCTGTCCAAATATATGGAGATATGGGCGGTACAGTGCCCTGCGGAAGACCCAATCGATGCGCGGGTCGTTGGGGTGCAGAAGGGCCTGTGTCGTCACTCCATACGCTACCAGCCACACGGTGAGGAAGAAGAGGAAGAAGAACACGTCCTTGATCTGTAAAATCATTAAAAAACACATGGGGTTAAACAGATGTTTCTTTATAGTTTTTCATTTTAAATCAGACAATGATCATTTTTACCATTCTTTCCACAATGATGATTTTAGGCCCGAGTTGCTTATGAATAGCAAAAATGTGGATGAGTCTTAAGGTGAAAACCATGAAGTCCAAAGCAAGAACAGTTCGGCCAGCATCATAGGTGCTTGTGGCCATCCTTAAGACAAAAATAACTCAAATTAAGCACAATGCTACTCTTAACGCTGCTCATAAAACAGCACTATTTGATCAAAATACCTGCATGACAATCCCACCACGAACAGACAGATGGCCACCATGTCACATTTGTTCCAGTTATCCTCCACATATAGCTTCATCTTCTTCAGAATACTCATGTCCTCATCCGTGAAGAAACTCTGTGCATCAGAAAGTGTTAAAAATCATACACTGAATAGCAGCTTTGCACAATACAACTGTACTGTGTTGTACAACAAACAGAAAAAAAAGGTTGTGGACTTTAGGTGGTCCATCAACTAATTTCTCCCCCTTAACATCTTACTTTAACACCAATATGACACCAAGAAAAGGTCTCAGTAAAGAATTTACGGTAACACTTTAGTATAGGGAACACATATGAACTATTAACTACAACTTTTCCCTCAATAAACTCCTAATTTACTGCTTATTAATAGTTAGCAAGGTAGTTGTTAAGGTATTGGGTAGGATTAAGAATGTAGAATAAGGTCATCCAGAATAAGGCATTGATATGTGCTTAATAAGTACTAATAAATAGCCAATATTCTAGTAATATGCATGCTAATAAGCAACTAGTTAAAAGACCCTAAAATAAAGTGTTGCCGAATGTACTTATTGAAATGCTCAGTGTTTAGTCCTCCACACGCCCTGATCAACCAGTTCTGCATCTCTGTCATTTAATCTGTCCTCTCCTCATCCATAATAACTGTCTGAAACAGCATATTTTGTCTCATCACACATGAAGAAGCCACACCTCTGCACATTAGGCACCCAGCGGAAAGAATCAATAATTGGCTGACATTTATCATTCCTCCAGGACTCAGACAACGAGTAAGAGTCTGGAAAATGGGTAGGTAAGATTATCAATGTGTGTTTACACCCTGGTCACCAAATCTCATACCTCAAATGATCATTTCAGATCCATCAAAACAAGAACAAAAACAATATATTTCCCTTTGCTGCCCTTACTTCCCTGAATTGGATATGCTCCTTAACCCTTCTCTCGTTTTTGCTGGCACTGTTTGTTCAGCTGCTTGGGCACACTGGCCACTTTATTGCCAAACTGCATTTGTACCTGTTATTTCGAGTGAACCCAACACTCCACCCTGTATGTGTGTGTTCATAGTTAGTATTGTATTGTGTATTGTATATTTTGTGTATTTTCCTGCATTGCATTGTATTATAATATATATGGCATATTGTATTGTACTGTATTGTATGATGAATGATTTGTGCTCTGTTGCATTGCATTTTTTACTGTATTTTTGTCATGTATTTGTGTTTGAAGTTGTAAACTCAGACTGTTAGACTTTTGAAAGGCACTTCATAAATAATATTAACACATTTCTATTTGAAGATATACTTATGGCTAATTTATACCGGACAATGAAATGTACTATTATTAAAATCTACACTTAAAGCACAGAAATTACAGTTTTGCACCTTGTTCGGTGCCTCAATTCAAAACAATTTTGAATTCATAAGTAACTCATAATTCAAATCTTAATGGTGCACAACCTTGTAAGAGTAAATGTGTGAAAATCTGCCAAAACTTGTGCCTCTTGGAGGTGCGTGACTTGAAATCAGTGCTATTTTAGAATTATTTACTTACTATTATTGTATTTATTAATATTCTAAATTAGCTTTTATATTTTTAATTTGAGTAATTTTAGTTTAAGTTTTATTAATTTTGATATTTAGTAGTTTAAGAAAATATTCAGTTATATGTAACGTTTATAAATTTTTTTATATTTCTATTTGGATTTACTTTTTATTTCAGTTTAAGTTTCAGTAATTTTAGTATTTAAACTGATTTTAAACAAACTTATTTTATTTCAGTTAGTTGCTAAGGCAGCATTTCTAAAATTAGTTTATGTTTTTTCATCAAATATTTATATTTTATTTTAGCTTTATTTCAATTAACGAAAATAGTTTTAGTTTAAGTTAACAATAACAACACTGCTTTACATATTCTGAAGAATCATAATATTAGAATAATGAAATTATGTTTCTGATCATATTGGATAAATCAAGCAATCACATATGTCATACCACTTCTATAAGCAATATCAACAGAGAACCATACAAGACAAACATACACACAAGCACAATATAAAAACAACCCCACACACATATGTTAAATCATAGACCATAGACATTTAGTCCTACTTGTCGGATTTCCTCCAACACCAGGGTAAAGACCCAGAAGTAGAGGATGATCTCAGCTGCAGATGGGCCGTTCGGTGGTGGGGGCCGGAAGTCCAGGAGGAGCACGTAACTGAACAGAATGAGGAAGGCAAAGTACATGATGACATTTCCCATGAACACAGTGACTGGAGCACTCCAGAAACGATTCCACCGTCGCAGCACAACATGAATGAAGGTTGACCTGCAGCTCTGCACTGTAGGGTCACCGCCACCTTCACTGTGGAAAAAAAAATTTAAACAGTTTTGTAGAGTTCTTCACTGCAGTTTGTATCTATTCCAGTATGAAATAGAGACTTACACCGGGTCCTCGTCTGTGAGCATCAAGGCTCGCTCTGTTTCCAAACTGTCCAGCTCATCAAACGGCTCCCCTTCGCCTTGGCTTACTTGTTCTATTGCACTGTGACACATACACACATGCTCATAACACTCAATGAATCAAAAATCAGTTTAAATGCCATACAATTAATAACAACAAATATACCCACTTGAACTTGATGAGACTGGTCCAAATGAGGGGAGGGATGAAGAACGTGAGCACAAGTCTAGAGATGGCAGTGTCTGTCCTCATTGCACCCCACCAGACTTTGGTCAGCAGGGCCTGTGCAAGACAATCAAGGTAAGGTTGATCATAGGGATACGGCTGGCATGAAAGTGCAAGAATTAGGCATAAGCTGTTACCTGGACACCATCATGAGCAAAAAAGCATTTGGCATCTGCAACAGTGGCGAGATTCATGACAGTTGCTTTGCTCCAACAGCGTGTTTTCCTCACCAGGAGGGAATAGGCTCTGTCTTCACTGTTTGAATAACACTCACTGAACAGATCTGACAGAAAAGTGCAGGTATCAGGACTGACCGTTCTGGTAGTTACATTTAATACAGGCTCTTCCCACAGCTTAAAGAAATAGTTCACCCAATAATAAGTAATTTACTCAACCTGCTGAATTAAAGTAATTAAACCTGCTGAAAAACCTCCAGCATAAATCAGCATGAATTCCATGTTGGTCCAGGCTGGTTTATGCTGGTATAGTGCTGGTCTAGCTGTTGGACCAGGATAGTCACAGGTACTCAAACTTCCCATGCTGGGAACCAGCAAACCAGCCACCAGCATCCCATGCTGGTCCCAGCATGCAAAACACACTTATGCTGGTGACCAGCAATACTGGAAGATTTACCAAAAATAAACATTCGGTCATCATTTACTTTATTTACCAATATGCCATTCCAAACTTGTATGACTGACTTTCTTCTGCCAAACATAAAATAAGACATTTTGAGAAATATCTTAACATTCTTTAATATATCTTCTTTTGTGTTACGAAGATTAAAATAAGTAATACAGGCTTAGAAAAACATGATGGTGAGTAAATGACCCAAAAATGAATATTATTTCATCATTTATTCACCCTCATGTCATTCCAGACCTTCATGACTTTTTTCTTCTGTGGAACATAAAAAAGGTATTTTGAAGAATGCTGGGAACCAAACAATTTTGGTTACCATTGTATGGACAAACACTGAGACATTTAAAAAAATATCTTCTTTTATGATCTGCAGAAGAAAGAAAGTCATGCAGGTTTGGAATGACATGAGGGTGAGTAAATGTGGACAGAATTTTGTTTTTGGATGAACTATCCCTTTAAAATATGGTTAGCTAGTCCCCTCTTAAATGATTTAATATCAAGTTTGAATGTTTTGGCTCTTCACTAGCAACAAGTCTGTGGTTGGTAGTGGCGTGATTCTCACCCATAGCAAACTGCTCATACTTGGCATTCTTCATACTGCGAGCAGACTCTGCTTCAGTAGCCAGATGGGCCATCTCCTTCATGATCTTACAGCCCACCAGAGCAGCTGCCACAGCCTCCGGGCCCTAAAACACACAAATGGTCATTAAAGATGAATGTACAATAATGCATTGAATAAGTACTGTACATAAAGTAGAAATAAGCACAATTATGAACTGCAAGCATGCAAATACATGTGTGTTGACTCTCAGCTTCTCAGCACTTTTTCATTCAAATTGCTCTTTGTTTATTGACCCTTATAAAGTTTGATATGTAAACCCTACTGAGGTCAATTGTGATACTTGACTGGTAATCAGTGGGACTTAGGTAGTAGCTTCTGATAAAGTCTAAAGAACAAATTGTGAACATGTAAATGGACTTAGTTCATGAAAATGAGCTCATTGCTTTTGTTGGTTTACTGACCCACCATTGCCCAGAAGTAGTTTGCCATTTCCTGCCTATTCTGCAGAATAGCCCAAATGAAGAGGTCTCTCCAAGGGTGCTCACAACGTCGGTCCATGTCTGGGAGGTTTTTCTGGCTGTGGAAAAGCCGGCCTTTCCCCATTCTTTCCTGCAGCAGATACACATAATATTATAGCAGAATGGTAGCATGGTGTGTTATGTGTAAATGCATGTTAAAGGGTTAGTTCACCCAAAAATGAAATTCCTGTCTTTAGGCACTCACTCTCATGTCGTTCCAAACTCATAAAACCTTCATTCATCTTCGGAAAACAAATTAAGATATTTTTGATGAAATCCGAGAGGTACCTGAACCTCACAGGCAGCAACGTCATTGCACCTTTTGAGGTCCAGAAAGGTATTAAAGACATCGTTAAAATAGTCAATGTCACTACAGTGATTCAACCTTAATGTTATCAAGTGACGAGAATACATTTTGTGTGCAAAACCAAAAATAACTTTATTCAACAATTTCGTATCTTCCCAGTCAATCTCCTACGCTGTTGATGTAGTAAACGCAGTGCAGCACTTCCGGGGTTCTATGTCAGAACTCCGGCTCATTATTGGTTGGCTCCAGCATCACTCGCATACATCGTGCTGCTCACGGGTACAACATCGGCCAATACTGAGTCGGCATTCTGACGAAGAACCCGGAAATGCTGCACTGTCTCTAGAATGTAAACAGTGAAGGTGAATGATAGGGAAGAGATGATTTTTTTGTTTTGTTTTGGAGCACAAAAAACTATTCTCGTCGATTCAGAACATTAAGGTTGAACCACTGTAGTCACGTGGACTATTTTATCAATGTCTTTTCTGGGCCTTGAATGTGTGGTTCAGAAACCTTGCGGATTTCATCAAAATTATCTTAATTTGTGTTTCGAAGATGAATGAAGGTCTTACGGGTTTGGAACGACATGAGGGTGAGTAATTAATGACAGAATTTTCATTTTTGGGTGAACTAGCCATTTAAAGGCTCACTCACCGCTGGAAGTTTTTGGTAGAAACCTTTACAGGTGTCATCAAGAAAGTCTTTAAGGACTTTGGAAACCTCGTGGAAGGTGAAACGAGGCCTGCGGTCACCTGGTTCAGTGTGGGGGTGTCCTGACATCCGTTTGCTGGCCAAATGAACCTGTTTCTCCTGATTCTTTTTCAGGAGCAGAGTGTGAAGGAGGTTTTTCTCAGACACAGAGCAGTAGAGTTCCTGAAGACGGCCATAAGTTAGGAACTCATTTATGTTCACACCGTTATCAACAAACAGACGCACAAAGTCAGGTTTGTCATTCATCAGTGCTTCCATCATCACCTCCTCCAGGTCCTGAGCCTAAAAGAGAATAAAGAAATATTGTGTATAAGAATCCAAAACAAGTATTGATCATTTAAAATGAAGAAAATGATTTTGTTTTAAGTTTAATTCTCACACTCCATGCCACATCTCCACTGAAGATCTCACTCTTAGCGATGTCTACTCTATTCCAGGCCACAGCCAGTTTCAACTCATCCAGGAAGTCCTGCGCTTGCTGACTCTGACTCTTACACGCTGAGCCCAGACAAAGACAAGAACGATTATAGACTCACCTACATCATTATACAGAAATTTATCACTTAAAAGCATTCAAATAAGAGAAAGATAATTGCTCAAGTTGTTTGCTTTAGTTAGTAATAAAATAATGGTTACTCACCCTTAACCAGTGCTTTGAGAATCACTGTATCCAGTTCGGAATCCTGCTCTGGGTCATGCACTGTCAGCAGGTGACCGTGGTCCAATATTCTCTGGATCTAATAGACAAAATCTGAGACTTTACACAAAAAGTAGCTATATGTTGTATAAAAAACTAACTAACTATCAGTTGTCCATTACCAGTTTGACCCAGGAGGTGATTTCAGTGCTGTGTAGGCCATTAGGGAAGGTGTTTATCAACAGCTCTTGGACCATATCAGCATCCCAGCATCCTCTGTCCATCAGGGTCACTAAAATATCAGCGACTCCTCCTGAGCCAGCTAAAATCAGCCAGGGTATTGAATTCTGAATATTCTTGTACATTTTCTGTAAGACGGGAATAAAAGTGAATATAACCAATCTGGGAGAACAACATGCCACAATAAAACGCTTATAATATTCTGTATCAATTCATTAGATTTGTTTTATTAATAAAGTGTTAAGAGTGACCTGTAATATCCTTGGTTCTCCATGAACCAGAAGACACAAAACAGGGATTTCTATACTGCCTGTGCCTGTTAGAACAATGAATTCATTATCTCAGAGCATGAGAAGATACAAATTTGCAGAATTTAGAAAGGCGGTTGAAAACAAACTGTCTTAACTTACCCCCATATCCTGTGCGCTGCAGAGAGATGTGTTTGAGCATCTTGACTCTCATCTCACCAGTGGCTCCAGGTCTCTGGGGGTCCTCGTCCACCAGGATCAAATGGGAATGATTGCAGTCCAAGGAGTACACTGCACCGTGGGGAAGATCCTCATATGGGTAAGTTGTTGGATGATCAGGCTAAATAAAAATAACAATTTATACAAATTAAAACTGTGTTTCTTATAAAAAGTGATGTAAAAAGTGAACATAAAAATAATTAATGAAGTTAACAATAGGAGTTGTAGGCCAACCCAGATGTAAGCAACACTCTGATTCCCTCAACAAAAAGCAATAGGATTTTTCCATTGGCTTTTGGAGCCCTGTGACCAGCAAAAATGTATGATTCTTCCACACTTTTTTCATCAAGATAATCATCACAACTTTTGTGAACTTTGAAGGCTAAATACAATGTCTAGAATTAAAAAGCTAAAGTAAAGCAATAAACACCAGGGTGACTTTAACATCACCGCCTCTCAGGATCTGACAATCCTTTCAATCTTTATTAAAAATCTACAAGTTTGAAAGTTTGTGTTAAAATAGTAGTAGTAGATGAGTTTTCCTGTTCAGCGTGTTGACGTTTTATGTCCCAGGCAACCTTTCCCTGTTGAAAAAAAAACCAGCACATTATGCTGGTTAGGTATGTTTTGAAGCATGGCAGCTGGTTTGAGCTGGTTTATGCTGGTCCTTAGTTGGTCCTGAGCTGGTTATAAACTGGTCCTGAGCTGGAGCTAGCTGCTTAGGACCAGCTTAGGACCAACACTTGACCATATTAATGACCAACTAAGGACCCGCATAAACCAGCTCAAACCAGCTGCCATGTTACAAAACATACCTAACCAGCATATGCTTTTTTGCATATGGTTTTTTAACAGAGCTGTAGTCCCATTTAGACACTTGTTAGCAACCTAATTTTTTCAAAACATGTAAAAATCAAGAAAAGGGTATTACTGATGTATTTTGTGTCATAGAATAAACATGAAAATATCTTGAGCTTCCGTTAACCACAGACCTTATTTCAGGCATATAACCAAATGCTCTTTCAAAAAACTCATTGACTTCAGGACAATGGAAACTCTTTCCCAGGTTTTAGGTCCCATTCCTGCAGCACTTTATTGCATAACAAAAAGTCCACATGCTTTTTCCATGCAACTAAATCATTAGATAAATTGTGAGATAAATGAAAACATCAAAATGTAGGGGTAATTCAGGTTGATTGGGAGACTTTTTGCCATTGAATCTTTTGAGAAGACCTGTCTAAGAATAAATTCATGTGAGCAGACAGTCCCCACCTTTGCAGACAGCAGCAGATCTCTGTTCTGAATCATGTTCCAGGGAGCAATTCCAATGGCCACCACTCGCACCTTAGAGGAAGTGCTTGCAAGAGAATGGTCCCTTACGGCCTGACCCAGGTTCTTGGTGATGCCAAAACGCAAACCACTGGTGAGGATCCACGCCCCTATGAAGTTCAAGGGTCAGAGGTCTGTGACAATCAAAAAGAGATTTAAATTTTTGTTTTTAATAAACAATAAATAATCCACCTGTGCTCTGTGCTGCCTTTACAAGGCCTTTCCTAAGTGTGTCCCTCAGCCAGGGCTTCAGCTGAGCAACTTCATCACCGCCCATTAGTGCCACCACCAGATGAGGAGGGGCCAGACCCCACTGCTTAGTCAAAATCTGATAGATTTCCGCTGGATCTGTGGAGCTGGTCACCCTAACAAACTGGACTGACAAATAAAGTCTGTGAGTAATGTGCACAAGCTTGAACCCATCAAGAACAGTGATTATTTTGAGTTGAAACAAAATGATTTTGTAAATATCTGTCCTTATATACCTTGGCCCTGGTGCGACTGACACCGACAAAATCAATATCTCCCGAACGTCCGGCTGTCCAGTTGGGTTTATCAGATCTCTCATTGCCCTTGTCTCCAACACGAACAGTGGACTCGGTAAGTGGGGTGTAACACCGACATCCCACTAAAGAACTGCAAATAGTGACAAAAAAGGTCAAGCATTTTGAAATGTGTATTTAATGCTGATAAGTCGTGCCACAGAACCTGATTTCACCAAGTACAACATGTTCCTGGATCAACATCTTTGTTGATCCTGGAACAACATTCCAAACAATCAATCAGATTTGAGGGTCAACTTCACAGTTTATGTCAAGTTAAGGCTTACAATCAGGGATAGTAGCTTCTACATCAGTGTTATTCACCTATCATTTCCCTCTGATTTTAGGGATAACTTATGGCAAGGATTAGGTTTAGAGGAAGGGATATGGTTAGGACTAAATTTTCAGACAGGAATGTTTTTCCAGGATCAACAAAATATGTTGACTCGGGAACG
This sequence comes from Anabarilius grahami, assembly GCA_003731715.1. Lineage (NCBI taxonomy): Eukaryota > Metazoa > Chordata > Actinopteri > Cypriniformes > Xenocyprididae > Anabarilius > Anabarilius grahami. The sequence goes on along the minus strand of RJVU01047928.1, from coordinate 2,960,270 downwards.
CATCTAACTCTGCAAAATCAGGATGTGCAGTCGTGCCACCAGTCTCACCTGTGTTCTTGAGACTCATTCAACAGTTCCCCACATTGCAGACACCTTCTGCCCTGCCGTAACACAACCTAGAGACAGAATTAAAATGGATCTGTATTATAGTCCAATCAGGTGTAGCCATCAGAGCTGCTGTTCTGCTCAGTGAGGAAATCTTTATGTAAAGCAGCAGCCATTTTAATTTCCGTTCTTTAAACACATGCAAACATGCCCTCCCTCCTGGTAAAGGCCGAGCAATGCATGAATTGGGAAACTGACCTGCTTTTTACCAACCTGAGGTAAAGTAAGGGTCAGCAAGAAAGAACAGAAAAGAAAGACTACTGGACAGACTGCAACTGCATGGTGTTTGAGTATAGAAATATGCATAAACATAAATCACCCTCGTAAAATTGTTCACTCATAGCAGGCAAAATTGATCACCCACAGAAGTTCTCTATGCATTTGACCACTTGGAGTTATTTGCATCCAGGTCAACAGTGACTCGAGTTCAGTTCTCCTCATGTGGTTGAAGAGGCACGGACCAAAATTGTCATAGTAAAAGCAGTCAGGAACTGAAATGCAATGCTACAAAAACATTTCAGGAGGTTAACAGCATGTGAATGATGTAATCAGATCTGATTAATGTCTTTTCAATCAATTCGTTTTTATCCAAATGCCATCAGCTAGGTTCAAGTGCCTGCAGGCCTATTTTTACTGTGAAACCTCCAATTTCCTAATGGTTGCTATTCATTGTATTGTTTTAAAACAAGATACATTTTGATCTGATTTGATTAGTAAACATGCAATTACTCAGCCAATCAGCACTCATTGAAAGCTGTGGTTTAAACTATAAATAAAAAGATTATGTTAAACATGGCTTAAATAATAATTGGTTCTTGGAGGGAGGACATAGTCAGGTGTTGAGTATTGAAAAGTACCAAAGTCTTGTATGCAAACATGACTGATGTGTGTGGGTTTGTTGGGAGGTGCAGGAGCTGCCCGTGATTTGACTAGGAGAAGGGATGGTGTGTATGAGGAAAAAGCCATATGCAACACAGCACACAAACACAATTATTTGCATTAAAGTCCACACAAAGAAATGACATTATGCATCAGGAAACAAATCTTCTAAAAACTTTCAATACAGTGAATGGGGCACTTTGTTAATTAAGGTTTTTTTTTAACTATCATTATTTAATGTTTCCTTTTCTACTAAAACATGGTTTTATCTCTTAGATTTTCAATTGTTTTCTTGGGAAAAAAAGTCAATTCACTGAATTCACAAAATAAAACCAGAGGTCTGTCTTGAAACCATTACCTTGAAATTTCAGAAACATCTAAGGCTGGGAAGGTATATGAATAATAATCTGAAATGCTAAACAATCAAAATTAATGTCTTAAAAAATATATTGCTATTCATTTGACTGCATCTTTACATCTTTTGCTATAAATATCTTTTTTCAGAAACTGTTCAGAAATTTAATTTAACAACTCCACAGAAATGACCTGCAATCTGATGCCAGGTTTTGTGCTGAAAGTGTTCACTTACCAGAGGAGTATCCTGGTGCCCCAGCATATCTGGATGTTGGCTTTGCTGTTGGATCCTCTGAGCTTATTTTGTAGGCCAATACAAGCTTGACCAGCTCTAGAGTGCAACCAGGAAGTGATTCAGGAGGTTTGTTATAACAAAACCACTCCCTAACCAACCGCTGCTATATGCTCAACCACTTACCTGCCTTCCTCCCCATCTCCACCATAAACATTCCAACAGGAAAATATCTTCAAAATGGGTGATTTATTTCCATTATTTGTCCCCAATATTTGGGGAATAATTTAATTTAGACTTTGAAACTTGTGAAACTTTGACAGTTCGACAGTTTACAATGCCCCCGAGGTCTATTAAACGTAGTGATAAACACAATGTTGTTAATTTATTTAAAAAAACAAATTGCTTGTCCACACTTTTCAGAATAAAATAAATAAATAAAAAAAAGAGAATAAAATGTTAAATAAATCAGGCAAGTGATAAAGCCCATGAACCCCTCTGTAAAAACGTTCAGTTGCCTATATTCATAGGAATAAAATTGGAAAGTGCAAGGAGGTACAGATTTCTGGCTCAGTGTATGAGGAAGAAAAAAAAAACTTATTTAGAGAAAACGGCATTTTATTAGATATGTATTGTAAATGAATTCTACATGCAAATGGATAAAGTGTAATGAACTAGTTAAATGTCTGGATTCTTTCTTTCTATTTATCTGAAAAAAGGACGTGTTATAAAAACGAAATAGCCCAAAATCCACATAAAAAAACAAACGAACTATGGTTTTGCCTGTAGTGTCTTGCATTGCCCATGGAAATTTATTTCGTCACCAACTGATGGTCCAGTGTCTCTGACGTCAGGCTCCAGTTTTAGAACAGCTGCAAGTACTCGAACCAGCCACTAGGTGTCAGCAACTCCAAGGATTTTTTTTTTTTTTTTTTTCAGGCTGGATCAAGCTTTTTTTTTTTTTTATTAGCAAAATTTGAACATACATACAGTATCAGGGAAATAAAGCGTGGTTGCATCTGTTACAATGAATAATCATACATTAAAAGAACAGAGAACAAATATCCTGAGTTTGCATACATCAGTATGAAATAATAAAGAAAAGAAAAGCACAATAATTAGGTTAAATCACATCTTTAAATAAATAATCATAATGCATCAAACATTTTGCGCTTTTTTTGTTATTTATAAGTCTGAGGGATAAAATAAAGGAGTTAAATTCAGCAAGAAAAAGAGGAAAGCTTAGGGGAGATTTAAGCCACTTTTGTTTGTGAATGAAGAATTTTGCATACAAGATAAAAAAAAATTAACAACATATTCAAGTGATAGCAGCTTTGGGTTTTCATAGTAAAAAATAACTTCTTTAAGGGTGAAGGTAAACTCCAAGGAAAATTAAGCACGAAGGCTCGACGTTGTCGAGGTCATCGTTAAAATGTGTTCAAATCTACAGCAGGCTGTAATTGTGACTCATGAGGCATATGGTAGCGGAAAGGCATCGAGATGCCATGAAATGGTCTGAAATCAGTTCCCCTCAGAGGTATATCGCCATACAAAATCTTTTGGACTTGGGCTAAGCAGCAGTCCATCTCAAGCATTTAAAAACGTAATTTCGGGTTTATCTAATTATTGAAGAAACAAATGTTAAAAGTATAGTCATATATTTAAGCTATTAGATATGAAATACGTATAGCCTTACAGCTAACATGCAATGCTTGGGTTGCGATAAGAGTGAAGACCAGAGGTCGCGTTTACCGAAATTTTTTGTAGTGACGAAAAAATCTGAAGGCCGTCCGTCATTTTGACAGATTACACTGAGGCTGATGTAACTTGTAACTGTAATTCCCACCCCTGTCCAGTAGGTGGCGAGTGTGCTCCAGTGTGGCAGCAGAGCGCGAGTTCAGTCTCCAGAATAACATGAAAACGATGCCTTTGATTACACGCAGACGAGCACCCAATTTGTCCAATTTATAATAATAAAGTGATAATACTTATACTTACATATAAGTTTCTAATCCAGTTCGATTTGTTTTAAATGGTTTGTTTTGTTATTTTTCTTGCTGACTATCAAGGTCAACGAATGGCTTTTCTGAGGTAAAATGTTACGTGACATTGTTTCCAACACTGACTGAACTGATCAGGACGTGATACAGATTTTGGTAAGCTACAGTATCTTTCAACATAATTTCTGATGTTCATTCATGTTTATTTCGTTCTGTAACATAGTAAAAGGATGATCGCGTTCACTCACGATCCGCGACAAGTGTTCAAGATGAAAACTGAGAAGTGACGCACAACTTTCTTTTCATAATATAAATAAATGTATAGCCTAGGTCTATTATCCTGTAAACTCGTGAATAAAAATGAAAATGTGGACGAAAAAAGAAACTATTAAACGTCTTATCATTGAAATCGAAAAATTAAAATGACGGGTAATAATTGATTATGACGCATTTATAGGTCCTTTACATAATATTATGGCGTTAAGCGAAAGTCCAACGCGACCTCTGGTGAAGACAAACGTTCACCAAGAGCGAACAATTTGGACGTGTTGACAGTAGCTGCGTTCCATTCGACAGGGTCCCTACGCAGTGTTCACTGCTCCCTACTCCCTGAGGACGGTATGTCCGTTGAAGTGGACTTCGCTGACAATAATCGATCATTTGGAACGCCCTGCAAACATCAAAGAAAGTCAACGACGGTGTCGCGCAGATTATGATATAACAAATAAATAGATTTAATTTACTTTCAAATTTAAAATTGACTCTTAACAGATTTTAAGCTGTAACTGTCATGCCATATGAAAATGAATTCTCATTTGGTTAACTATTCTTAATCCATGGTCTGGGTCTCATCTCGTGCGCTTTCTTTTCCACGCGCAGCCACATAGTAAACACTTCTGAGGTAAATAAAGTAAAATAAAAAATGACAGAGCTTCAGCTGCTTTTCAACATTTTACTTTTAATGCCTATTCATACAATAAAATATGCAAATGTAACACTCATCGCCATAACCATTCATAGTTTCGTTCGTACAAAATGTATGAATAGGCTACTCAAAACGTAAATTCCTCCATAGCAGAGCCGTTTAAAAACTCTTTCAACAGCTCTGCTCCATCGTAATTCTGACTGGTGACGCGGTGCGCAATGACAGTTGGGTGATTTTACCTCTCTACTTCCTGTGAAGTGATGTATCGATGTTCCCTTATTCCCTATGCCGTTCGCAGTGCCCTTCGAACTGAACATGTTCGCTCCCTTCGGATTGGAATCTCACTTAAGATGGCGAAATACCCTGTGAAGTCCACTTCGCAGTCCACTTACGGTCGAATGGAACGCACCTATCTTTGGAAACTTAAAATACGTATGATTTATGTAAAACTTAATTAGCATGTTTTTGTTTGTGGGTGAGTGTAGTTGGCGTTGCGCCTTTTCGCCAAGGGGTTTATTCCTTGAATTTCGTTAAGCAGGGGGGTATTCCAGAAAGCAGGTTATGTGACATACCTGGGTATGTTTAAGGGTAAGTACGCGGATAACCTCAATGTTCGGTAACTTTCAGGGTATGTAAGTAGCCATGGCAACTTACTCTCTGAACATAACCTGCTCCGGAGCAGGGTTAGTTTGCTCAAGAGGTATTCAGATGCGTGTTGTATAATTTATATAGTTATAATAATGTAACTAAATTTGTTATATAGTTACAGTTATATATACAATATTATATTATACTATATATATATATATATATATGAAATAAAGCACTGCTATAGCTGTAATGTATAAATGTTTATTCAATTCTAATATTTTTTTTTTATTATTGTCATCTCACACATGGATCTGCTTTTTATCCTTTTTGTAACAGGACGTTTTCTATGCTATAATTTCTATAATAAAATACATATGTGATATATTATTAAATAATTAGCATCAAACAAATATTATAATTCTTATTCTCAGTGAATAAAGATTACTTATTAAATGAAAAGATTGAAAAAATGACTGCACAACCACCCAATTGGTGGAGACGTGCACTAAGTAGGTTATGTAAATCGCCATTAAACAAAAGAAGAAGAAAGAAGTAGAATGGCGCGCTTTTTCTTAGCGACTGTTTCCATAATGACTTGTCGATTCGTCGCTCGGTTGAGAATGCCTTGTGTGTTAACCGGGAACATACTCTGGGTTGGCTGAACTTACTCCCGAACACGTTTTTGGAACCAGCATACCTCGAGTAAACAAGGTTTGGGTTAATTAACCGAGAGTTCAGGGTATATGTGACGGTAAGTTAACCTTGCTTTCTGGAATACCCCCCAGATCTCGTTGTTGTTGTTTTTATTGCAGAGGACATTTCAAGTGTGTACAGTGCCATAACCATACAGAACAATACACCATATCACATAAAATATACAACAGTAAATAATAAATTGGAGTGGCTCTCGTTGTCAGTACAAGATCGCTCAGTCAGTTTAGTGACGACTTTGCACGCGCTGCAGCCATCTTGCGGCTGCACCTGACGTCATTACTCGAGTCAGCTGATTGGTTGAGTTATGCGCGCCATTGGTTGACACCTCCTAGTGGCGTCAGAAATGCTCTAGTCTGTGAAATGTTTTGACTGGATTTAGATTCAGCATTTATATTTGTATGTCATTTCGATTTCGGTATTACATTTCAACATGCAACGCTTATTTCTTAACTTATATACATACTATAATGCCTTGCTATACTAAACTGTACTAACTCTAAGCCTTGAAACTGTGGCATTGGAAAACACACCATTTTAAATATTTGGTCTAACTTAATGTAGCATTTAGAGTCTTATCCTATGCTTCTTAACACTCGGTGCCCCAGAGGATTCAATTGAATCAAAACTATAATTTGCATAGAAGTAAATAATGTTTATAGGCTACTGAGCCAAACATTGTTGATGAAGATAATAATAACAAATACCTCGGACTAAACTTAGTTAAATCCTGGGTGACCAAATATTCAGAATAATCAAATGTTTAATTGTATTATATTCATTTCATATCATAATATAATTTTATATTGTTGTAATATTTATGTTGCGTATACTTTTATCGTATTGTTATTGTATAGGCCTATTATAAATAATATAGAGACTATTATATTTTTAAATTTATTTATTAGGACTATATAATTTTATACAAATAACACATTGGAAGAAATTGCTACGTTTTAAACTTTTTTTTCTTCTTCTTTTTCTTTATTCCTTTTCTGAAAATAATCACTTATTTCATGGTCTTCATGCATGGGCTATAATTTTCGGACTGTGGTTTTCTAAATGAGGGGGGAAGGTGACTTTGTTAAAACTGGTGGGGGGTTTATTGCACAGGGCGTGGTGTCCATCTATCCAATCGGAGGCCTTTGCTCGTACAAACGCTGGCCTTTAACCACCGGCACGGATATAAACAGACTACAAACAACAAGAACTAAACAAGCGTCGGCTCACGGCATTGACTTTTAGGCATCATGGCAAACGTGGACGTATCAAGCAATCTGGAGCGTCATGTTGCACGGAGAACGTTTCCTCTTCTCGCTCGCACAAAGGTCTGCCGTAACCTTTTCGGACCTGTAGACCACGAGGAGCTGCACTGTGAAATGAAACGCAAACTTCAGGAGATCTCCGAGCGAGACCAGAGCCAGTGGAATTTTAACTTTGAGACCAGCTCGCCTCTGCCTGGAGATTACGAGTGGGAGGCGATTTCAGAGGAAACTATGCCATTTTTCTACAAGGATAAAGTGCAAAATAAGAAAGCTCGCGCCGCGCCGTCTGTTAATGCAACAGGGGACTCGTCCAGCACTGTTGACTGTGGGTTACACGGCATTTCCAGGAGTCCGATAGTTCAAGAATCCGCGGACGTCCCAAGTCGACCAACCGAGCTTAACCAGGAGAACCTCTCTAGTGCACTCAACTCAAAACCCGCTCGCGCTTCAGTCCTCAGAAACAGGCGAAAGAGGTCACTCATCCCAGAGACCACGAGAAACAGCACGCCACAAATTACAGGTAAATGCACTGAAACTATAAATAAAAGTAACAGTTTAAGTGTCTCCATTTAAATGTGATCTTAAGCGAAACATGTCTAACGGCATATAACATTGATTTCCACCAGACTTCTTCCCGAAAAGAAAAAGGACCCTGGAGTCCAAACAGGATGAACGCAGCTCCCTTCAAGCCGGCACATCCACCAGCATTGAAGTAACGCCACGTAAAACAATAAGATGGTACGTATCCCCTCTGTGCTTAATAAGCGTCTCTATCATTGCATTAATGTTATTATAATTATAATAATTATTATTACTAATTGCATTAAACGTGTAAGTGATTGGCAACATCGAATTCAGTTTAATTCGCTTTCATTTAAATGTCTTCTGTAAGCTGCTGTGAAACAAATGTTAATTTTGTCGTATTCTTTGCTTTACAGATGTTTGCACTTCATGCAGCAGTCCACCTGTGTTTATCTGCAGAGCGGATGGAAGAAAACAAGGGGAAGAGACTTTCTTTCTCTCTCTCTTTGAATATATGTAGCAATAATGGCTCCGCCAACAGAGACTTTGTTGCAGTGTTACAAAGTCTAAACGGTGCAATTTTATATTTCTTGTATTTCAACTGTGTAGAGGGCTAGGCCACACTGCTCTAAATAGACTAGAGCAATACCTTTTTTTTATAATTTTTTTATTATTATTATTATTATTTTGTTTATAAATACTAACTTATTTTATTTATGTTCATAATAGTTGGTTACTCTATTATTTACAGCTGTTGTTGTTGTTTTTTAATTATTTCGGCCATATTTTAAGTTGTTTTATTTAAGTTTTGTATGCAGCATCATGCAAAGAATGTTTCTAAGCCGTGTTTGTTAAAATATATTCTGTAGCTCACGTTGTACCTTTGAATCAAAGTGTAAATTAAATTATATTTTTGCTAACTTGGTCGTATTCACGTGTGTTCTTGTGAAAGTCACATATGCCTATTATTCTGTTCAACTTCATTATTGTGGATCATGGGATGTGGGTAAACGGCAGAAAAATAAATAATTGGCCGCACTTTTGAGTCGTCAACATTTTGCCTGTGACAAAAAGAGGACATTTTGGCCTCTAAACAGGAGGGACTCAGCTGTTCCGCCCTCAGTGTTTGTGGGGAGGGATATGCGGGCAGCTGCGTGCTATAGGGAGGATTTAAATGCCATTTTCTTTCCATAATGAAGGAGGCAGGTGCCCTTGGAACCCCGCTTTGTCCACATAAGACCTTCATTTTCAGCACCCTCTCAGCTATCCCGCTAATGAAACACTTACCAAGACTCGAACAAAATGGGCTCCTTCTATTTACACGCCAACCACCTGCCTCCCCTCCCCCTACCTACACACTATCTGTGAATAACATTTACTATAGATACCACCACACGCCAGATCTTTATAATGTCATTGAGTTAGGGGAAAAGCTAATGGAAAAAACGAGAACAAAAACGGTATGGATAAAATAGTGACCAAAACGAAATGTAATTGTGAGCAAAATAGGTATAGGCTCAAACTTTTTATATAGCTATTCCTAGTTAAAAACTGCAATAGGCTTTATCCAGTTGGATTTTTGGGTAGTTTTGAACAAACTTTCGTTCAGTTTTACCAATTTCAGTGTATAGCTCTTCAATGAGGCTACACCAATGTCTTGTATTTTAGGCTAAATGACGAATAACAGCAATAGCCTATAAATCAATGTAAAATAATAATAAAAAGTGTTCTGAACAACTATTTAAAGTGTGCCTAATAATCTTTGAAACTTTGATCATAAAGACTGGAAATGACCGATAATTGGATTAAAGTAGCCTGGAATGTATTCTCGATAGGAAAATTACATTGATCTTTGGATTTGACACGGAAAACGAGCAGCTTTGGGCATTTAACAATTCATATTTTATCAGAAAAATCAAATCAATCTTCAGGAATATGCTTATTAACGAATTTTACATATTTTCCCCCTTTAATTTCTGTCGTTCACGTTTGGCATAGGTGAAGAGTGCCAGTGTTTCGCTAGATATAGCCTTTCTCTAAAGAAGTTTCCCATTTCCATGACCATCTGGCACCAAAAAAAGGCGAAATGGAACAAAGGCAGCTAAAGGCGTAAGGCGAAGCGAGTGCCATCGCATTCACCTGCAAATGAGGCTTTGTGCTCTCATAGAAGCACTCGGTGCTCACAAATCCTGTTTGCTTTTGTTTCTAGTCCGTATCTAGTCGTGTGCAAGAAAACAGAGATACTCCAGTCCGTCATGCCAGCGACTGACCATCATTCAAATGAAGAAACAAATAAAGTTTGGCGACGCGAAATGCAATTGCATAAAGATTGCTTGGGAACACTTTAAATAAATATGTAAATGTGCAAGTTAACAAAAAATAATAATGCAAACAATAATAGGCTACTAATAATTACTTAGCTGCTGTTTTATTTTATTTACAAGCAGGCCAAAATTAGGCCTATGAGGTAGCCTGTTCATTTGTATTACTCAGAACCGATGTAGGCTAATCACACGTCGGTTTTTTGAATAAAGGTTTATTCAGTAATAATCATCATGAACAGATCGTTCTATTTTACTGAACGATTTTTGATCTTTGTTAAAATAAGATATAGGCTACCATTGAAAGCTGAATATGCAATCTATCTCTAAAACATCTATGAAATTGTCTTAATATTGTTACCCCACCGTGCTTCATAATTTTTAATAGAAAACGAGGATTTTAATAAACGTAATTGTGTGACTTGTAATGTGAGGAATCCTCCAGGGTTTAACTGGACCTCATTATTTGAGCTTTTACACTAAAATCATTATGTCCAGATTGACAGGGTTTCCAATATGTTCCGTTCTAGCTCAGCTGGGTTTCCTGGCCAGATGGATTACCTCCTCAGGCTCATGGGACCTCGACTTTTATCAGCAAATCCCACAGAGACGCATTCATTCAGCCCATGCAGTCTGTACATCATTAAATGAAGTTAAGAGTTCAATTCGAATCCTTTTATTCTGTCTAAAACATTGTTTAAATCATGCTCGTTTATTTGTCTAAAAAAGAGACAGGAAATACGGTGCGCCTGAATAGAATACGGCATAGTACGCACTAAACTACAAAATATGAGTAATCTAAATAATTTTTTAAAAATTAAATAGTGTAAATACTATGACTGATGATTTCTTTATGTTTTTTTAATCCAAAAACTACACTGAATTTTTTTTCAATTTCAGTTCACTTAATGAAAAAAAGTAATAGAATGAAAAAAAGATGAGTTAACAATTCATGTTTCCTCCGTCAATTGCTATATATTTATTTTTCTTTCTATATAACAGGGACATCACTTTCCAAGCATTGCTACCCTTTTTGACACAAACATCTGCAATGTGCAGCAAAACCATCAAACCATTCATCTCAGTGTTGTAGCCCTCTCCATTGCAGAGCTGTTTCTCTTTCACTAATAAAACCCATAAAACTAGCGGAGGCACTGGCAAGCTGTGTCTTCAAGGCTGGATACACCTCTATGGGTTCACTAGCTTGGATTAATGGCATTTGGTCCCAAAGTTTGCTCAGCAGTCCCAGAGACAGTGACAGCAGTACGTCCTTTTAAACGAATAACAAAGGCTTATCATTTATCTGGCGGCATATGGGCCAGACCCCCTCTGTAGCAGGCCTGCTCTCTGTGCTGTCTGCCAATACTGTCGTCCCGTCGATTCCGTTGTTGACATAGTTGTCCTGCCATGACAACTTTTGGGACTTTGGGATATTAGTATTAGTAAGATATTAAGTAAGATATTAACTTTATATGGTTTTATAAAATTAAGATTAAGTCGGCACAAATGGTTACGAGGAAGCTGACATCCTGGTTTACTTTAGCTTTTCTGAGATATAATCCTAAACCGTAGATTACCGAGATAATAAAGACAAAACTGTCAGGCTTTTCATGAATACATATGTGATGGAATGTCTGATTTGTTGCACATATTACAGGTGACAATGGTCCGCACAAGATGCTGTGTGCGAACAAAGGCAGAGTGGACGGCCGTGTTCCTGCCCAGGATAAGGTCGAAGGGTGCGCATGTAGTCATCCCCATAGCAACAAAGCCCCTCACCCCTGAGAGCAAATGCATTGTCATAAGATCAGAGGTCACGGTGCTCCCCATATGGTCGTGTGCTGCATAAGTCATTGATCTGTCGGGATGCTCTAAAGGAATTCTGAAAGTGTCACTGAAAGACTTTTAGAAAAAAGACAACAACTGCTCCTGAATGCCATAAATGCCTCCACACAGGCATAAATAGCACCATTCTGGCCTGATGGCGAAGGAAAAGAGCGGGAAGCCGGGCTCCCCACACACTTGTGTTTGAATAGCCAAGACGTTTGACCCCATGGAAACATGGTGGAAATTAAAGCACTGCAAACATGAGAAAGAAGAAACAAGTAAAAAAAAAAAACCTTTTTTTAGAGGTCAAATACAAAGACAAAAAGTTTTCGATTTACATCGTCATCAGTGTTTTAGATGTTGAACTTCGATATGGTTTTGAGCTTATGCACCAAAGTTATTTTTTTGTCTATAAATTCCTTCAGTATTTGGCGCGGACGTTTTACAGCCTTTTGGGCTGCTTTTGCTGTAATTAATTTTTACTGGAGAATTGAATAGGATGCAGTATTTTATTTCACAATTTAAAAAATAGAACATTCATATTAGTGAATGAACATAAATATAAACCTGATTGAGAAGACAGAGCTAAGTGAAAAGTTGCTATACGGCTGAATTTAAACAGTTTTCTTTAAACAGCTTGGTGATTCATAAACATAAGGAGCACACATTTTGTTCCTGTCAACAGTAATCATTTATAAACATTCGTCAATTCCAAAAAACACTCCAAAATAACATCATAATATTCACATCTGCAATCCTAAAAATAAAGGTTCTTTATTGGCATTTTTGTTTCCATGAAGAACCTTTAACATTCATGGAAACTTTCCATTTCACAAAAGGTCTTAATAGAGGGAAAAGGCTATTTAGAATAGTAAAATGTAACATTAAAGGATTAGTTCACTTTCAAATGAAAATTACCCCAAGCTTTACTCACCCTCAAGCCATCCTAGGTGTATATGACTTTCCTCTTTCTGATGAACACAATTATATTAATAAATATCCTGACGCATCTGAGCTGAAGTATGAGTATGAGCTGAAGAAACTGCATCCATCCATTATAAACGTACTCCACATGGCTCTAGGGGGTTAATAAAGCCCTTCTGAAGCAAAGCGATGCGTTTGTGTAAAAAAAAATCCACATTTAACAAATTATGACGCAAAATATCTAGCTTCTGCCAGACCGCCTTCCGTATTCTACTTACGAAGAAAGTGTAAAACTCTCGCAGTTCAAAATGCTTACGCTATACGTCCTATGCCTTTCCTATTCAACTTACGGAAAAAGCTTAACTGACTCGAAACCAGTTCTGTTTTTTTCGTAATTTCAATACGGAAGGCGGTCTGGCAGAAGCTAGATATTTTTCTTCATAACTTGTTAATTATGGATATTCTTTTTTACACAAACGCATTGCTTCACTTCAGAAGGCCTTTATTAACCCCCTGGAGCCGTGTGGAATATGTTTATGATGGATGGATGTGGATGGAGACACTTTCTTCAGCTAATACTTGTTGATTCTCACTCACTGCCATTATAAAGCTCGGATGCATCAGTATATTTATTAATATTTCTCCGATTGTGTTCATCAGAAAAAAGAAAGTCATACATACCTAGGATGGCTTAAGGGTGAGAAAAGCTTGGGGTAATTTTAATTTGAAAGTGAACTAATCCTTTTTTTTTTTTAAAGAACTTTTCATTGAAAGATTCTTTGGGAAAACCAAAAATTTTTCATCTATGTCATCACTGTGAAAACCCCCTTTTGGAACCTTTATTTTTAAGAGTGTGGCGTGGAAGACGGCAAACCGCTTACAAAAAGTATGGAACACTCTTCTTTTAAAAGAAAACAACTGAATAATCAATATCAAAAACTCAAAGTCACACTTAAGCCGGGCACACATTTAACGACTATCTAAAACATTCTAAGACTGTGTTCAACATACAGCGATTGTTTCCTGCGACTGAAGCAGATTTAAATACCTACACATGGAATTTGAAGACCGACTGTAATCGCAGACTCAACGCAACTGGCTCTGACTGGATGCGTTTGAGCGCGATCAGTCATAAGTATCAATTTACATTCATAATCGGCCTTACAATCGTTAAGTGTGTGCGCGGCTTTAGACAATGGTATGCTTAAAATATTTGTAAGAAATTCAACTCTTTGACAAAATATAAAGTCTTAGTCAGACAAGAAGATATATCAAAATCAGCTGATGCCGAACCTGAGCCAGATCTAATATCTTACATTAACTCTAGCCGAAACTGACAAATATCAGGCACTTTGTGATTTAGTGGTCCTTTAGCAACTCAGCTGTCCTCATGAATAACAGTTGGTGTGGACAGTTGCTCAAAACTGGGCAGGCTGTCCTGTCTGTCCGGCACTGAGAGGCTGAGGGTGGCTGATTGTCGGAGGAAGCTGCTACGCTGTTCCTTCCCTCTGGCCAGATCCCCCCGTCTCTCCCTCGCCAACATGAGGTTGAGAGATTCTGCAATGCTGTGAAGTGTCCTGTCCATGTGTGTGATCTGTGGGGAAACGAGTGTGTGGCCTTAGCACATCTTTCAAAACACTGTCTAAAATAACGCCGTCATAGCGTCTGTGTAAATAACATCATAAACAAGAGACATTGTGTCCATACAAGCCGTAGACCACCAGCAACTGATAAAAGGTCCCATCTGTATAAACAGTCTAGCAAAAGAAATAAATCCATTCTTCTGTATGTTGTAAATGAGATTAAACTTTGATCAAAGAGGTGATAATGAATAGTCGAAAAATAATTCAGTTAAATGAAAAGATTAGGCCATGCTATTTTGTTGTAACTGAATCAAATGGTTGAACTGAGTGAAAACTATCATCCAGTCAGAATTACACTTATTTAAAAACTAATTTTGTGACATCTCAAGCCATATTTCCATATAAACTATTTTTGAAATGTGTCAAAAGCACACTGAAAAAAAAAGTGTAGAAACAATTTTCACTCATAAATAGTAAGTTTCACAGTTAAAAATGGCAATTAATACTGAATTAAATGCAACATTTTAAAGTAGAAAGACAAAAATAGCACTTTACTTGTAAAACGTAGTCCAATATTCTAACTTTGAAATGTATTTTTTATTTTTTTTTGCAGTATTGTTTATGTAACTGTCTATGTGCCTAAAAAAGCCACATATTTCAAGACCAGTGGGAATTGTTAGATATTTAAATGGATTCATGTTTGAGAGGAAGAAAACTGTCAAGAGAAATACTTGCAATTCTTCATTTTACAGTTGGGGAGCCAAATGTCATGAGATTCTTTCCCCTGGGTTAAAGCTAAGTGACGTGTGGAGCCAGGGCTGTCTACACCCCATTAGAAATAACCAGACGAGTGTCTCCATGCTGGACCACAGTTTACACAATGATAGTGGCACCAGTCGCATACAAACATATGGACACATGCACAAACATATAGTGTACGGCAGGAGACTCGGGCATGTAAACATATGCAGTCGCTCCCCATATAGACATGAATGCAAGCATGCACACTACTAACCGCAGAGAAAAAACAAGATCTTGAGTCGAAACTTAAAGGGATAGTTCACCCAAAAATTAAAATTCTTTCATCATTTACTCACACTCATGTACAAGTTTGTCATAATCTTATAGAAGGTCACATTTTCTGGTTTTACTTACAAACTATAGAATTATTTTCAGTTACACTTTTTTTAAGCTGTTACAATTATATATTTAAGTACTGAGTAATAAGAATTAACTACATGTACTTACTATAGCTTTAGTGGTTTAAGGTTAGTTGCATATAATTATGCACAATTTATAGTAATTATTTAACATGTAACAAGGACACTGTAAAACAAAGTGTTACTCTATTTTCTATTAAATACTAGAAACCCATACAAATAAATTTGATGGGGAAATATTTATAATTGGGAAAACAATATAAAGTCATTCAGTGCTCCTCATAGTCTATATAAACAGATTAAATGGATTTTAAATATTTGTTCCATAAAAAATCACTACTGTTCAAAAGCTTGGGGTCAATTTTTGGTCAATTTTTCTTGGGGTCAAGAATTTTTTGTGGAGGCAGAAGACTGTGTTAGTGATGGAGTAATGAGTTTCTCAGATGGGTGTTTGCATAAAAGTTAAGGTTATTTGTTCCTGTTTATGCCAGACACTACATACTTCCTGTTTATCACAGAATTATGGGAAGAAGAATGACACTGTAATGGGCAGGGTATCCTGTCCACAGCCTCTACAGCTAATGACACATTTTAAAGCAGTTCTTTACAAAGTGTCCTATTGGGAAATACTTGTAATTTGGCTAGCATTGTCATAGAGATATGGCTAGCATGATGAAGACAATCAATGAGATCAAAAACAATCCTGAAGTCCACTAATTTTTAAATTTTATATAAATGAATAAAAGGCAACACAACTGAAAAAATATGTCATCACTCCCTAAAGTTATGTCACCTATGAAAACCGCAAAAAAGATCGAATTCTTCTTAAAATGTTTTTCTAAACATTCTCAGAAAAGAATTTAAAACATGGCCTTTTTTCTGGCATTTCATAAAACGAGTCAATTTGGTACTTCTACGAGAGACAGAGAGGGAGAAAGAGAGCAAGCGAGTATGAGAGAGAGATCATGTGAACTAGTATGCTGTTTCGAGTTTGTGTCTAGGATGAGAGCTGTTTGTAAAAGGATTAATGGCTGGAGTGGCAAATGAACAGAGTGAGTGTTTGTAGAGCTCCTGAATCCCTGTCATTTTGGGAGGCCAATAGACCTCTCACTTTTACACACACACACACACACACACACACACACACACACACACAAGCAAGATGTTCTTTTTAGAGTCATAACACCCTTATCAGCACCCATCGCTCATGGAGAATGTTTGAGAAGTCTTCAAAAAGTTACGTTTGACTGAAGGCAGAGAAAGAGAGAGGTTCCTTCTGCCTCCAGGTTAAGGCTTGATGAATGAAGCTTACAGATCTTTATCTGTAGAATCCTTGCTGAACCAACTTGTGCACTTAAATTAAAGCCCTGGAACTGGTTATTGTTTTACCACTGATTAACTTGTTGGAAGCACTTGGTTTCTACTTATTGCAAAATTCAAGAGCATGTGATTTTGTCAGAAGTCTGATTTTTGTCTGATATTTTAGATTCTGGAATCCAAACAAGCAAATGTGAGAAAAACCACAGAATTTTTTGATGTATTTTTTTCACCTTTATATTCTGGGTACTTTTTGGCCTTTCGTGGCTTACGTACAAAGAAGTTTTGGACTTTTTTAGGGATTGTGAGTTTTTGGTGTTTGCTTCAGATACTGGAACCCACAATAGTTATGAATTAAAAGCATGTTTTTCAACACAAAAATGGTATAAATGTCCTTCTTACTAAGTTTAACTAAACCCTATACTCTGGCTGTTGAACAAATATTCAAGTGCTTACCTTCTCTTCCATCCTGTTGAGTCTGGAGCCAATAGTGTTTGTGCCTTTGTCTTTCAGGCGTTCTACAGAAGACAAGAATGGCGCCAAGAATAACATAATAAAAACTCTCTATAAACACACATGTGCACTAAGACTACAAGGCAACAATAAAAAGCAACATTAAGAACAACGAAGGGGTCAAATTGTAGCAAAACATGGTGTGGGGTTGAGGATTGTGAGAGCAGAAAGTGTAATGAATGACCTAGCTTTACCTGAACTTGTCTGGAAGAGGGACAGCTTCCCTAAGGAATGATCCAGTCTGTTAGGGCCGAGTATGGTCATGAAATGGCAGATGCAAAGTGTGAAGAACAGTGACAGGAATGGATGTACTCTTAACTCCCCAGCTTTATTTACCCAAAGGTCATGAAACAGTCATTTATAATGCTATTATTCCTATAAAATGTAATTCATGTATATCCATGTTAAAGTAAACACTTTTCCCAATATGCTTAACTGCTGCTAGGTGATAAAGTGAATCATCGTGTCACCTTCTCTGTAGCTCCTTGATGCGCACCATGAGGTTGAGATGACCCTGAGAATACTGCTCAATAACATCCCTCACATCGTACGGTTTACGTGCTTGCTGCAAAAACACGTAGATACAAAAACCAGCTAATATAACATCTGTACTCTGTCTTTACTGTCTTTAATGTCACAATTATCAAATTGATCAAATAAATGCATATTTGCTGAATAAAAGAATTAATTTCTTTAAAAAACATTTAATGACACCAAACTTCTGAATGATAGTATATATATACAGTATATATGTGTACAGAACAGAACTACTCAATGAACTGCAAAAGATATGAAAAAAAAGGTTATAAATTTAAAAAATGAATGTTAAATGTACACTTTGCCTTATACACTCATACACGGATCTCATACAAGTTTATGATCTTGCGTAGGGCCCCACAGGCACTAACTGGCTCTGTATTTGAGTGAAGCTTTATGAATAAAGTCTGAAAGAATCAGTTCATCATAAGGGTGAACTCTCTTGACTTCATACAACCAGCCCCAAATCAAAGAAGCCCAGAGGGGAAATATTTCCTCTGACTGTCACCTTTGAGGAAAGTGTTTCACATCTGCTGAAACCAAAAGTACACCCTGATCAAACACTCAGTCTTTGCTTTCGGGTGGATTAAGCACAGGTGATGACGCTTACGGCTATTTAAATTAATTTGAACTTCCTGACTCACATAGGGAAGATGCATCAAGCTCCAAGAACTTGAGCTCAGTTTGATCAGCATCAGTGAAATAACCAAACATTCACACATCCCCGACACAAATGACCCAATTCAGGAGAAGCTAGAGCTGTTCAAAGGTGGGTAAACATTGTCATGACATCAGACACAGCAAATCTAGCCAGCAGCATCTGACAAACACTCCAAAGTGTGTGTTCTGTGTCGCAAGAGTGTGTGAGAGGAGGGCAGAAGGACTTGGAGAAAATAAGGGGATTGAGAGATGACTGAGGCAAGCGGGTTAAATGAATGGATGGCAAGAGGATGGGAGGGTAAAGAGAGAAGACAAACAAAGTGCAGTAACGAGTATCAAGTGTCGCACAATCGCACAAAGGAGGAGAAAGTGTGTAGGACAGCTATTAAGGTAATCCTCTGACATTAGCATGCATTTTTGAGGACTCAGGCAGAACATCTGCTGTGACTGAATGAGGCCCAACACAAGGTCTACCTTTTAATACAGTCAAACCAAAAATTATTCAGACATTTTTTATATTTTTGATATATTTTTACTAGTGGGTGCAGGACAATATAGTTCATTTATGTAAGTGAGGATAGCAAAATAAAGTAAACTGTGACATATTATACCCAAAAAATCTTCATACAGTGGACTACCAGTAAAATTGATAAAAATTTGGAACCAAAAATTATTCAGACACTTTGACCTGACCATGTTTTGCTTAAGTGTTATCTGACATAATTAAGATGATTTTTTTTCTGACACAGTTTAACTCTGATATCTTGTCATATTTTATTACAATTTTTTTTTTAACTATAGTGAATAAACTGTAATAATGAATGAAATGTTCAAGGTGTCTGAATAAATTTTGGTTTGACTGTATGTGTTAAAAGACACCTAATTTACTACTTACACTGGAATTTATCAAGGAATGCTCATGATTGAAAACGCATATTGGAAAGTTTCTTTATAATCAAATATAAATGAGCAAAATAGCCCTTGCACCACAATAAAGAGAAGAAAAATTTGCATTTCTGCTCATTTTAGCACTGTAACATTACGATTAAATTCTGGTTGTTCTTGCAAATAGAAAAAGAAAATCTTACCTGGAACTTTTTTTTGGCCACAAAGTAGTACATTCTCTGGATCACACGAATGGCTGCTCGATGGGAATCCCGCAACCTGTGTGTTTATGTGATTAGTATTAAGAAAGATACTTAACATTTTACATTTACATTACAGTTTGATTTTAAAGGGATAGTTCATGAAAATTTTGTCATCACTGACACCCTCATATCATTTCAAACCTGTAAAAAGAAAAATGTCAGTGTTTTTCCATAAAATGAAAGTCAATATATCATTCAAAATATCCTCTTTACAGAAGGAATGAAGTCATACAAGATTTGGAATGACATGAGGGTAAATAACTGTCATTTTCTGATTAACTATTATAAGATTATCAAAGAAATGTATAACATTATTGTTAAAATCAACCTAATCTCACAGGAAAAAGTTAGTATGTTACGAGGTGGCAATTTCGTATGATGTGAATCATATAAAAATGTACTATTATTAATAAAAAAGTATGCAGGTTAAGGTAAGGGTAGGGTAAGGTCACCCCAACTCCATCCCAGGTGAAAAAAAGTACATTTCTATAATGTACTTAAAGTGCTCTATTTTCACGCACTAATTTTGTACTTAATATACAAAAAAAATTTCTTTAGTACTTCTTAAGATAATCTTAAGAACATCTAAGTGTACTCAACTGTGCTATTTTGAGACACCATGAAATATGAATTTAAATGTGCTTTTAATATACTATCTCTGTATTTAAAACATGTACTTAGATACTTAAATACAGAGATAGTATATTAAAAACACATTTTAGTTCATATTTCATGGTGTCTCAAAATAGCACAGTTGAGTACACTTAGATGTTCTTAAGATTATCTTAAGAAGTACTAAAGAAAATTTTGTAGTATATTAAGTACAAAATTTGTGCGCGAAAATAGAGCACTTTAAGTACATTATAGAAATGTACTTTTTTTCACCTGGGATACCCATCACTGGGGAGTAAGCAGATAATACAAAAAAGTACGAATGAGATTGTACGAATTCATACAAATAGCCACCAATTTGCCAAAATGTATAAAATAGTGATGAATTGCCATTAGATTGTGTTTTGGTCAACGCTAATTAACATGGCACAATCACTGACCCAACACATTTTCAATATCATTTGCAAAACAATGCTATCAGTCTCCGGCAGGCCATCAGGTGGAGCCCTGAGCCACTCCAGATGCTGTTTATGTGGATAGGACTTTTGCAAGTGGCCATTGAGCACAAGGGTCATGAACAGGACACAGTGTCTAAGAGAAAATACAAGGTTCTCTCTCGGCTTTTCAAAGCTTTAAAAAACCACAGCACAGAGATTTGGTGGGGGGAAGGGAACTGACTCCAGGAGACCCAAGGTTATCTAGGGGAACGGGACATTGTCTCAAAGAAAGACGAAGTATGAGAAGTACACTTTCCCTTGCACGTCGGCTCCCGCGTGCCAGTCTATATGCGATATGTGCCTGTATCATGTTAGCATGCAAAGGCTCGTGTCTGTTGCATGTCACTCTGACAAAAGACGGAGCACACTCACACAAGTTCTTTTAAAATGCATTAGCAGTAGACTGGCTGCAGGCTATCAAGCCTCATTGACTTAATGGACATGGCTGGCTGACAGTTTCTGGTTTCTCCCTGGCTGCGGGCTACAGGGAAATGAGGGATAAGGCATATGCCGTGCTCTAGGCAACTGCCAATTTACTGCTCTTTGGTGCCATACTCTAGACTTCAACCAGCATCCCTCTAGGTAATATTGCCAGTGGTTAAATAGCCATCATAGCTTTGAGCATTATCATACCCAAAGCAATGCAAATGCCTGTCAAGTTAGCATTAAAAGAGGAGGAAAGGTAGTTATGGAAAACTCCAGATAACAAAAAACGGAAGCTATTTTGCATACTTAGTATATGACTTAGTTTATAGTATATGCATATATAGTCAAATGTTTGGACACAGCTACACATTCTTAGCTATCATTAATTTAACTAATCAAAACTAGTAGGCCTATAACAAAAATGGAAGTTTAGGAGTTATGCTGTAACTAAAAGTGTTCAACCATGATTAAATCAAAACAGTTTTTTCTTCACTCTCCAGTCCAATTTATCTATTTAAAATAAAATAAAATGAAGTTTTGTAAAGAAATTAATATTGGCAAAGTTTGTATTTGTCTAATTTGAACTAATTTCAAGCATGTAAATATTTAAATATTACATTTAAATAACCTCAACCAACCTCAACAAATCTTTAGACCTGCATGAGAAACATTCACTCATGCAGGTGTGTCCAAACTTACTACATATGCTTTTGAAAGAAGTCTTTTATGCTCACCAAGGCTGCATTTATTTGAGGAAAAATACAGCAAAAGTAGTAATGCTGTTAAATATTAAGACAATTTTTCTATTTTAATGTATTTTAAAACATAATTTATTCCTGATGGCAAAGCTGAATTTTCAGCAGCAATTGCTCTAGTCACATGAACCATCAGAAATTATGATTTGGTGGTCAAGAAACATTTCTTATTCTTATCACTGTTGAAAGCAGTTGTGCTGCTTAATATTTTTGTGGAAGCTGTGAGGAAATAACTTATTTCTCATGTCAAATGCTGAACGACTATCTTGAGCCATAAATGTTTATGGTATAATGATCAGTTTTATATTCACATGCATCACAGAGATCAATATGGTAGGGTGGTTACATTTTGGTAGAACATTATTAATTTGAAACTACAAAATCCAAATTCAAATTTGGAATCTGTCAGCAATCTGCACAGAGTTCAGGAATCATACCTCCCTGGCTGTTTGTCATTCCAATGGAGCATGGAAAGATGACAGAAAGAGAGAGAGGTGGGGGACACAAGAGATAGAACATGGGAACCACCCCATCTGTCCCTGAGGCAGTGCCACTTCCTCTCTCCAGTCATGGTTACCAGCATAGCAACGCTGGTCTTATGACCTCAGCAGGGTCACCATCTGCCTCTAGTGCTGGCACAAAGCCTGGCTAATGGCGAACACTGGTGGAGACGTACGCAAAGGGAGAAAGACTCCCACTGGGACAGAGAGAGAGAGAAAGAAAGAAAAGGTTGGAGAGAGACAGACAAACAGACAGATAGAGAGAGAAAGAGAAAAGGAGGCGATCATATGAGGTCTTCTTTCTGCCAAAGGCAGACTGCAAATCTCTCTTCCGTTCCTAATCTTTTTTTTTTAAAGTCTGCTAAACAATAGCAGCCAGATGTGAAAGAAACTGCATATCCACTGGAGGGCCACCAATGACTCAAACACGCAGAGGAGTTTGTGCATCAACTCGGCATTTTGTACCTTTATGATTATTACAAAACAATATGTTAAAATAATCTCACAAGAAGAATATTATATTCAACGCTTCCTGTGAGAAAATTATTAAAGGGACAGTTTAAATTACTCATGTCGTTCCAAACCTGTGTGACTTTCTTTCTTCTTTGGAACAAAAAAGAAGAATTTTGAAGACATTTTTCAAAATATATAAAACAAGTTTGGAATGACATGAGGTTTAGGTTTTGGTTGAACTATCCCTTAGTTTAAGGGATTTGATCTACATGTTAATGTATAGACCATAAATGAAATCTATTGTAAACCCAAAATCAACCCATTTTAATGATCAAAAGACAAGCCAAGGTCTGAGTTTGCGTGCTTATCCATGTAAACAGCAACTGATGTCGTAATTGTGACAAAAGCCATCATAACTGCACCAAATAAAGATCAAAGAAGTGCATCATGGGACAGGAAATAAACATGGCATAGTACCATCAACACTTCAGGCCAAAGGGTCTAACTCCCCACCTCCAATTAACTCTAACAGGGCGTGTTCAACAACATTTGGTCTGAGGGGGTGATCTCAGCTTGGCCTCGCATGCGATGTTGGACAATGACATCCACCCTTCTGCGCATCTAACACTCATTAGTGGAGGGTAGATGAGAGAACACCTGATCCGAGGTCAGCACCGCTCCTTAGAGCAACATGTGCAGCATCTTTTGTATTGATTAGAGCTAAACTGATTTGATTCTGGGGAAGGATAGCAAGAATTCAGTGGGGAAGGAGAAGCTTCAGAGAGGACATTTTATTGACTAAATTGGGTCTTATATAAAAAAACTGAACCTGCAAGGGTGATATGAAATTTAGTGGCATTTTATCTTGATTGTTTGTGTGTTTTAGGTGGGAAAAAGGGCTTGTTATTTGACCTCCCTCTAAAGGGCCTCTGCTAATCTGAGTGTAATCAAATGTAGATAAACAGGAAACATAACAATCACCGGGCTTCACTCTAATCTTATCACTAAAAAGCATCCATGTACACATGCACACACACGCTCTTTCACACTAACATGGCCTCAGTGGTACTGCAAAAAGACAAACGGATACGTCCACACGGCTTTCCCTATCCGATATTGTTTTTGCCCTCGTCTCAAGAAATATCTGCGTACACACGAAACCACTGAAACGACTCAAAACGATGTAGTATACATGCCAGATCAGTATGTGGCGCTGTAATTTTGCAATAGAGATATAAAGCAATTCTGAAATAGAGGGTATGCACGTGACGTCATCGTCGACCGTTATGACTGCGGTCACGCCCACTGAGTGGCACAAAGACTGAGCGGCAGCATTGGTTTTCAGCGTGAATGCCGCGAAAAACACACAAAACACTTCCAAAACGGAAAAGAGCTTTGTGATTGACTGAACAAATAGCTTTGACACAAAACCTGAGGTATATATTTAAAGACTGCCGAAAGCAACAGAGAAAAAAGCAAATGGATCGCTGCAATTCACAGAAACAGCTGGACTCCAGCAGAGAAACATGGATTTGCAGTTATCATTTTGGGTCAAATTTTTGGATTTTGAGGTAAAATCATATCGTATATATTGTATTGACAACTGATCAATTAAATATTTACTATCTTATATTCTGCATAATTTGGTGTTATTAAATAAACACTGACAAAAACTATACAAGTTTTAGGGCTGGACAATATGACGATAGGCTATATAACATTGATAAGTGATTACTCGGATTTAAACCTTATTTAAATTTATATTCTGCATAATTGGGTGTGTTTAAATAAACAACACTGACAAAAACTATACTATAAAACTATATATGTGTTAGGGCTGGACAATATGACGATATAACATTGATATAAGTGATTACGCGGATTTAAACCTACATATATTGTAGTTATATAAAATGTTCACAGGCAGATTTGCTTTATGTATTTCCCTGGCATCGAAATCAGGCACATATAAGCTAAATGTCAGGAAACACGACTCCTGGCTGCATGTCAATATCCATGGATTAGGTTTATTTGACAAGTTGTAAGGAACACATTCAATTCCAACCTTTAGTGTAATTCGTTAGTTTTACTCGCGTTTTCGCAGTTTCCTCTATTAAATCCAGTCACGCAGCAGGTTCTTCTGCCACTCAGTTCAGCTGAGGGAGCGCATTTTCGGCGGGAAAGTGACGTCGACGCATACCCTCTATAGAGATATAAAACAAAGAATAAGAATTGGAGCATGCGCATAAACCTTGCACGCTGTATACAAACTTTAGTAAAGCTTAGAAATAAAGATTTATTTTAATAAAGCTTTAGGCTCGGTAGCTTCTGCGGCACGAACACAAGCATGTAGTACGCTACTGTTGTTGTTGTTGCTGTTTTGTGCTGTAGGGTCGACACGTGGGGTGATGACATCATTGTTTCACAAAATATACGGATAGGCTGTACACACGAAAACGCAAGGGCGTCGTTTTTAGATGTATCCACTCTGGAACCCGGTTTCAAAAAATATCGGATTCACGTTCTGAAAACGCCGGATCCGTCTGGACGAAACGCCTATCCGATACAATTTTTTTGCATATAGCCTACACCTAAATGCGTCTCCATGTGGAAGGGTATAATGTGTGACTACAAAACCAGCGCATGCAATATTACATAAGGATGACAAAAAAAAACGATTATTATTCAAATCCATTGTAATCTATTTTGCCTTTTTTTATGCTTTCAGAGTTTCAACTTCAGTCATTAAATTCAATAGGGGGCAAAAACTGCAGATTGTAATTTATTTAATCTACATTTGTTGTATTTTTTTGTTTGTTTGTTTTTTGTGTATAAGCTTTTATCCAAAGTTTCTTACATTATACGCTAAGTTCTAAAGTTTGGAGTCAGAAAGATTTTTCTAAGAAATTAATACTTTTATTCAGCAGGGAGGTATTCAATTAAATTAAAAGTGACAGTAAATATTTTCACATTGTAACAAAAGATTTCTATTTCAAATAAATGATGTTCTTTGACATTTCTATTCAAATGAATCCTAAATATATATATATTTAGTGGTTTTCTTAAAAACATTAAGCAGAACAACCATTTTCAACATTGATAATAAGAAGAAATGTTTCTTGAGCACTAAATTAGTATATTAGAATGATTTATGAAGGATCATGTGACACTGAAGACTGGAGTAATGGCTGCTGACAATTCAGCTGTCATCACAGGAATGACAGTAGTTTTAAATTGTAATAATATTTCACAATATTTCTGTTTTTACTGTATTTCTGATCAAATAAATGCAGCCTTTGTGAGCATAAGAGACTTCTTTTAAAAACATATACTGATTTGATTGTAAATTAAAGGGACCTGCCATTTTAAGTTCAAAGACTTTGACTGCATGATATAACTTACAACTCAATCATCTGAAAGAAATGGCCTGCATACTCAAAACCTCCCTAATGATTTGTTACATCATATGATGAATCACAAACACATGTCAATTACCACAATGTCCCCCACTGAGGCCATGTGCACTCTTGTGACTTGTCTCAGCAAGTCAAAGGATGAAGACCTTTGTGAGGCGGTGTTGCGCCACAGGCTGCAGGATTGTGGCACTATGGCACTAAAAGGCTCATGGGGGCCCTGTGTGTCTAAGAATAGCTCTGTGGAAAAGGAGGGGAAGAGCACACCGATTAGCCACGATCTGAGAATCACAAAGTTTAGAGGGCTCTGCGCTGTACAGAACATTATCGTAAATATCAGCTCCATCTTCCCCCTTGAGCTCAAATACCTCACTGACATTTTAATAAGTGGTTAGCTGAGATAAGGGCCGCTGAGGCAGTAATGACTGATAATCGCTGACCAGCGGCTGGACATTGTACGCTGGGGTAAAGGCCCCTGGGGCGGAGTCTGGGCCTCTGGCCAGAAGCCATCACACACACACATATGTGCACACAAAGACGTGAGAGCGCAAGATGCTCGTACACACGCAGCAGGGGTCCTTCTGGCTTCAGCCAAGCACAGATCTCTTTCATCCCGAGCATCAAAGCGCCAGGCGAATACGGAGAGTATTAAATGTCCTTATGAGGAGTGACACACAGGGATGCAGCATTCACTCTGACATTGAGTCCTCTGCTGCTATACACCATGACTAAATGGCTTATGTCTCAAACTTGTGGCCTCATGTGATCCTAAACATTAAGAAGCAAAGAAACTGACAGCGTTCATTTCAGCACAAGTCCTTATACATCACCAGGGGCCTCTGAGCCTTTTGTCATATCATGTTGCCAGCTAACAAAGTCACTAACTTAGCCGGGCGCTCATAAAGAAACCCGATATGGCACACTGATATTTATTTCACAAAGTGAAACGGAAATATTGGTGCTCATAGACAACAAATGTATTGTTGACGAAGCAAATGTATTTTTTGTGAATTTTTTGAATTTGATAATGCTGCTTTAAGCGGTAGATTAAGCGGTTTTGAAGGGATAGATGATGCAAAAATACAAATTCTGTCATCATATACTCACCCTCATGTCGTTCCAAACCTTTATGACTTTCTCTCTTCTGTTGAACATAGAAGATAAGAATGTTTCAACTGTTTTTGCTCATACAATCAAAGTCAATCGGGTCCCAAACAACATTGGACCCCACTGAATTTCATTATATGGGGGGGGAATGTTTTTTTTTGTTGTTTTTTTTTAAATATCTTTTTTTGTGTTAAGCAAAAGAAAGTACACTCTTAAAAACAAAGGTTCTTTATTCTCATCAATGTTTTCCTGAAGAACAATTTAACATCCATGGAGCATTGGACAAAAGGTGGAAAAAGGGTTTTCAGATTATTAAAATGTTATTCACACTACACAAGAAAAAAAGGTTTTTTTAAGAAAAACTGAAAGGTTCTTTGGGCAACCAAAATGGTTCTTCAATGGCATCACTGTGAAAACCACCTATTGGAACTTTTATTTAAGAGTGTCATACAGGTTTGGAACGATATGAGAGTAAGTAAATTATTATTATTTTAGGCGAACTATTCATAATGTTAGGCAGATTTATTTATTCATTTTAAAAAAGCACTGTTGCTGGCAACCGCTGCTTACAGGAATTTGTCCGAATAGCTGTCAAGTTCACCGTGTGCAGTGTTCTGTTACAAACTTCTACAGAGAGTCTTGCTGAGCTCTTGGTCTGACAGCAAATGAGAGAATCATCTGGGATGTGTCCTTTCTTGCTGAGCAACTCTCTACCTCTCTCTGTCTGTCTTTCACTGCTTGGCTGACTCTCGCTCCATGTCCCTCGTTAGCTCTAACACACTGTAACGAAACACAATTACTGTTAAGGGGGGAAGAAAAGGGGCCGTGACGGGCAAGATAAAGAAACTTGTGCTGGCAAGCCGCGCTGAAGAGGCATTAGTGAGCCAATGTTTCTGTCCCATTCAGCACGCCTCACACACCGCCACACACTCCAAATCACACACATTATACTCAGTTCTCTCAAATGCGAGCCTGTATGCGTTTTGGACTTGGGAAATATTCCCATAAATGTGATTGCTGAATCAAAAATACCTTTTGAGTAAAAGTTAATCAAGAAAAATAAATAGTATAGTAGTATGTTTAGCTCTTAGAAAAATATGTATATAATGCATACATACATAACATTTCTGTGAAATTGCCAGCATGGAGATTATTGCTCTGGAAGACAAGAGTGTTTCTAACAAAAGTCAGTGTTGCGCTCTTAGCCCAGAAGCCCATTACGACTAGGGCCGCTTGTCAATCAGGCTATTGTTGGCGTGTGTAGAGCTGCAGACAATGGCTCTTTGTCTCTGCACCAGTGTAGACGGCCTGGCTTGGCCTCCGCCACTAGAAGTCCTTCTCTGTTTACTGAGAATAAATCAATCTTTTCAGACCGGGTCTCCTTTGGTAAACCTCACACCACAGCCCTACAAGACTGCAACAGCAGATATGTGCGAGTACAAATAGGCACTTTCAGACGCACCTGCGTTTGCTTTGATTTCATCTTTATACCTGTGTCGCTCTGGATGGGAGTTTATTTTCTTTGATCCAGGCAGCTGCGAAAGACGCCTTTGTATTTGATATGAAATAACGACTATGACTGTTTTCTACTAAATGGCTTGATTCAAGACACTTCATGAGGTTTGAAATGACAACATTTTATAACATCTCACTGCGCCATAAACAATCCTGTTCTTTATCGAGGTTTAATAGATAAAAGTGTGTAGGTAATATTGATATCCTCCAGTGTGTGTGTTAGGAGCGCAGTGGTCAAAGAGATGTTTCTGCGGCATTGTTCCTTCCCCACCCCCAATGTTGCCGAACTGTTTCAGATGCAGGCACGAGAAGGCTTTTGTGCCTCTCCCACCTCTTGAGTTAACAGCCTGGGTCAAAGGTCAGAGCAGGGCAAATGTCCTAAGGGAGAGGAGAGGAGTGGAGAGGAGATGAGATGAGAAGGCGTAAGAGGAGAAGAGATGAGTGGAGAGGAGAAGAGATGGAGGCGTTATGCTTCTGGACTTTTTGAGTCCCCACCCTGCTCTGCTGGACATAAACAAATAAACATGCACTCACACCCACACTGAGCAAGAGAAAGAGAGAGAGGGAGGGAAAGAGAGAGAAAAGAGAGGGAGAGAAAAGCCAGCTGTTGCCATTGCATCTCAGTGTGAGGCGAATGAAAGCTCATTAAACTTCAAAGATCAAATGAAAGCTTGTAGTGACAAGGCTTCTTTGTAGAAGAGATGCAATATATCTTCTAAGAATGAGGATTTAGAGAGGAATCATACTTAAGACTCTAAAAATATAATTAAAAATTGAAATCTCTTTTAAGTTGCTTGGGTGGAAAACACCTACATTTTTTTTCCAGATGATTGCATTAATCTCAGTGTACAAGCAGCTTTGTAATTGTATCAATTCTGAGATTAGTATTATCGCTTCAGCTCCATCAAGGTCAATATAAATACACAAGAATAGTGCAAGTGAAAAGAAAACCAAAACTAGACTATGATATCTCCAAGATTGTGTTTAAAAATATATTTTTGGTCCCACTTTATATTAAGTGTATTTAACTACTGTGTACTAACATTTAAATTAATCATTTGATACAATGTACTTATTGTGTACATACATGTTTTATATTGGTAAAAATACCTGCATGAAATTACAGCTGTAATTAATTTCTGTATCTAATTCTGACATCTATAATTACACTGTTGATGATTCCCTTACACCGTAACCCACCCTTAAACCTACCCATACCACCAAAACTGTCCCTAACCTTCCTCGTATCCCACCTCAATAGCAGCAAGTGAAAACAACATGAAAACAGTAAGTATCTAACAAATAATTTGAGAACATAGTAGTTAAAGACACCTAATGTAAAGTGGGACCATACTTTTTTTCTGCATTTGTCGTACTACATCACCTGTATAATACACATTAAAGCAGCATTAGTATGATTTTGCCAGTAAAAGACAAGAGAAACTTATGCTTTAAACTGACAGGAGAAGGGTTTGGTCTACAAAAACACCTTCACTGCCCCCTTGTGGTTTCTCAAAATAAATAAAAGTTTAAGAAAAAAACCTGAACACCTTAGTATTTTCAGATCATTTAGAGTGTAATAGAGGCCTAAGGTTAGATGCTGTAGAGTGGTGGATCCCATCACAAATGGAAAGCGGCACTCTCAATAATCTAATGGACTGTATACCCCCAACAGAGACATGGTTCATTAGATTATTCAAAGAAGGGATCGCTCCATTGCCTGCGTAAGTAAATGGTTTGCAGTATACACAGGCTCTGCGCTGTTCCACATACTGACCAGCTAATGGGGCAAAGAGATTCTGATAATAACCCCTCTCAGGCAAAACACAGCCTGCAACATAACCACTCTTCATGGGAATGCTTTGGGGCCCAGAAACATATACTGTGCACTTCCTCTAGCCATGTTTTCACTTGAGGTGGATGGGCTCAGAAAGCTGAGATCTGTTCCAGCAGAGATGGCACATATGTGTTAAAAGTGTTTTAAAGATTTGAGCTGGGTATTCAGTGACTGCAAAGATTAGCAGGATGATTAGACCCCATTTGCATTTACAGAAGCGACATTGTGAGTGTGAATTGCAGAAGTGTGCTAACTCTAGACCAGTGGTTCCCAAACCTGTCCTGGAGGACCCCCAGCCCTGCACATTTTGTATGTCTCCCTCATCCATCACACCTGATTCAACTCATGTGCTCATTAGTAAAGACCGCAAGACCTGAAATGGGTGTGTCAGAAATAGGGAGACATACAAAATGTGCAGGGCTGGGGGTCCTCCAGGACAGGTTTGGGAACCACTGCTCTAGACACTTGTATCAGTTGAATCAAGCTAACACTTTTTTAATTGCTCATTCACTATATATCGCATGTCATCTGGAAGAGCTCTGAAAGATTATAAGTATTGGAAACTTACTGAAACTCAAATAATTGACTGTCTGCTGTCTACGGCTAGCAGATCGACTCAGTTTAAACTGCGCTAAAAATGGTACGCTCTTACTCACTGAGACACATGAGTGACTGGAACGAGCAAAATCTCTCGTTCAACCTCAGTTTCCATATCATCACCGATGCTGCTGCTCCTCTGAAGCATGGGCCGAGACGGCACCTCGAAAATTCCAGACTTTTTCACTAAAGACACAAAACACACACATCATTTCAGTCTTTCCTGTGGAAAAATCATCTTTGCATTATTCCAATTTTAAACAAGCTTTGTTACACACCTGGAGTTGTAGAGAACTGGAAAGAGGAAAGAGAGTTCCAGGATGGCACCCGCTCTGTGAGAAGAGAGATAGAGCTTGATGCGTTCAAACTGAATATTTCAAATCGAATTATGTGCATACATTTTATTTCCTGCTAAGAAATTCTGCTGTGATATACGTTCCACAACCGTAAGACCTTTGTTCATCTTCAGAACACAAATTAAAGCCGGGCACACATTTAACGACTAGCTAAAACATTCTAAGACTATGCTCAACACACAGCGATTGTTTCCTGCGACTGAAGCAGATTTAAATACTAACACATGGGATTTTGAACACCGACTGTAATCGCCGACTGAACGCAACTGGCTCTGACTGGACGTGTTTGAGCGCGATCAGTCATAAGTATCAATTTACATTCATAATCGGCCTTACAATCGTTAAGAGTGTCATTTACATTTACGCATTTGGCAGACGCTTTTATCCAAAGCGACTTACATTGCATTATACTATACATTTGTATCTGAGTATGTGCAATCCCTGGGATCGAACCCATGACCTTGGCATTGCTAGTGCCATGCTCTAACCACTGAGCTACAGGAAAGCTGTGTGTCCTTGGCTTTAGATATTTTGATGAAGTTCCGAGAGGTTTTTTTATCCTCCATTGAAAGCGATGAAATTACCACATTTAATCTCCAGAAAAGTAGTAAAAACATCATTAAAATAGTCGATGTGACTACAATGGTTCAACCTTAATGTTATGAAGCGACAAGAATACTTTTTGAGTGCAAAAATGAAACAAAAATAACGACTTTTATTCAACAAATTCGTCTCTCCCCCGTCATTCTGCTACGCTATTTTCGTTGCAGCTATTCCTTCCAGGTTCTATGTCCGAACGGCGGCTCAGTACTGGCCGACGCCTCTTCACATGAGCAGCACGAGGCATGCGTGTGATGCTGACACAGGAGCCGGCCAATAATGAGCCGGCGTTCTGACGTAAACACGGAAACGCCGCACTGCGCCAACTGTGTAACAGCCTGACAGAGAAGAGGAAAAATTGTTGAATAAAGTCGTTATTTTGTTTTGTTTTTGCACTCAAAAAGTATTCTCGTCGCTTCATAACATTAAGGTTGAGCCACTGTAGTCACGTTGACTATTTTAACGATGGACATAGAATGTGGTAATTTCGTTGCTTTCAATGGAGGATAAAAAAAACTCTCGGACATGAAGGTGAGTAATTAATGACAGAAATTTCAGTTTTGAGTGAACTAACCCTTTAAAGAAACAAAATACCATATGGTTCAATTAAAGAGTCAATATTAAACATTTGTCTGTGAATAAAACAATCAAAACACACAGGTATAAGGAACAGTAGATAGCAAGTGAGGACAAACAAGACACATGTAGCAACAGACACTAACTGGAGCTCACCACATCTTCTGAGTGTGTTTGCCCCTTCTGTGAGAATGGAGAGGTGAAATAAAAGATATCAGGGAGAGATGCTTCAAGAGCATGAAAGGTGAAAAAAACTGAAAGGAGGGAGAAAAGGTCAATAGCATCTTAGTTTATTGTTGGTCATACCTGACTGTTGAATACTGCTCATTGAATCTTGTCTGCCGTCCCTTCCATCATCTAAGGAATCATAGGTTATGGATGGTACGGTGGGAGAACTCGGCCCATTATCCCTGTCATTACTCTTCATTTTCCTCCTCATCTTCGCCTGTCCGAAGTAAAAATCGAAAAAATTTTATCTAAGCCTTTGACCTCTTTTCTCTCTAAACTTGTCCTCTTTTCTGGTACTACAGTTTGAAACCAACATTGAAATAAAACAAGTTTAAATTCAAGTAAAATGAAAACTAAAAAGTAAAATGAAAACTATAAATATACTAAAAGAAAAGCTTAATCAAAATATTGATAAATACAATAATAATATATAAATAATACTTAATTAATATTGATTTGAAAAATACAAAACAAGCAGATATGTTTGTGCTTGTAAATTGTTGTAGTGCATCCAGTCCATCTGTGCAAGCATCTAGGTAGGTAGCCTACCTTTAATTTAGGGCTAGACCCTGAGTGGCTGAGGCTCCTCTTCACAAACAACTTGTAGGTGGCAGAATCATGATTCTCCAAGGCAAAACACCTCCAGGATGCCTTTATCATGAGAATGAAAGAAACAGGTTAACTCTGGAAGGTCTGACTATCCTCATAATAAGCAATATTACATCTATAGGGAACAGTAAGGTACACCTGTATCAGACATGCAGCTGCAGGAATTTGCCTGTTGAAGTGCTTTTGTCTCTGTTTCTGCTGTACCTTCAGAGCAAAACCGGAGCCTAGGATTCCCTGTGGGGAAATACTATCATTCTTCTCATACACTTGCCTGCTGTGTGAGGAACAATTGCTATGGCTATTAAATCTCTGTAACTTACAGCAGGGAGGGCAAAAAAGGAGATCGCAAAGACAGAGAAACATGATGCAATGGTCTTCCCTATCCAGGTCTGAGGGACCTTGTCTCCGTAGCCAATAGTAGTTACTGTCACCTGAGAATATGTACAGAAAAGACATTGACATGCAATACCCATTACTCAACTTGAACCAGTTCTTTGATATATGCTTCAATTATCCATGTAATAGCCATTGTGTCAGTGAAAGGTATGGGTGGGGATCTACCTACCACACCCCACCACAGAGCATCAGCATAGCTGCTGAACTCTGTCATACCACTATCATCCACTGCATCCTTCTCTGCCAGATACACAAAGTAGGAAGAGAAGATGAGCCCAAGGAATCCGATATATAGAGTTGTGATCAGTTCCTAGAAAGAGAAAACACTCACTTTTATTACAGTACAGTATTAAACAATTCTTTAATTATGTTTTTGCAGCTTTAGTGCTGGGCAGAAATGTCCTGATTCAATTAGATTAATTTGGATTTATTTCAGCTATTTTGTTATTCTGTACAAATACATTTTCAAGAAGCCACTGAAAACAGAGTAAACAGGTGTAATGGTCTGGTCTGCATGCACAACGAAGTGGAATTTTAACTCAGAATAGTCTTTATTTAAACTTAATACTCAGGAAAACATACAGTAGGAGAAAATCACAAACCACTGAACACATATACAAGAACCAACAAGGGACTTAACATAACGGGGTTTATGTTGCCTTCATGTGCTCTCGGATTTATCGTAAATACGAGTTTCCTACACTCTAAAAAATGCTGGGTTAAAAACAACCCAAGTTGGGTTGAAAATGGACAAACCCAGCGATTGGGTTGTTTTAACCCAGCGGCTGGGTTAAATGTTTGCCCAACCTGCTGGGTAGTTTTATTTAACCCAAATATTGTTTAAAAATTACTGTATTTCTTGCTTAAAATGAACCCAAAATATTTTGGAAATTAACATTTATTAATATGTTTAATAAACAAACATTTTTTTATACTTTTTTGAATAATATTTAAACAATAAACATTTATTAAATTGCTTATTAATAAATGCTCATCTTTTTGATTATTATTGTTGCCTCTAGTAATTATGAGTCTGATTTTTAATTTCCAACCTATTTTGGGTTCATTTTAAGCCAGACATATAGTAATTTGTAAACAATTGTTGGGTTAAATAAAACTACCCAGCAGGTTGGGCAAACATTTAACCCAACTGCTGGGTCAAAACAACCCAATCACTGGGTTTGTCCATTTTCAACCCAACTTGGGTTGTTTTTAACCCAGCATTTTTTAGAGTGTAGGTGAAAATTGCACATGAACATTTCCAAACTTGAATGTGATGAGCTAGTAATCATGACTGTGTAATCAGAAGTGTGAATTATCAAATTTCCGATAGCACGTAAAGGCAGCATTAAATACAAGACTAACATAATGACTGACAGGTGATAATTATACATAACCATAGCAACAAACGAGGAGATAATCAGTAACCAAAACTAAACAGAGCAGAGAAACAGGAACAAAGGGAAACAAAACAGAATACAAAAGTCCTTAACTGTGACAACAGGATTTTACAAATCAATATTGTGACAGTTCAAGATTAATCTGAAAATTGATATTTACCCAATCTTAAAAGGCATCAGGCAAGAGTCTCTTGTTGGTTCCAATAGGAACCTTATTTTTTTAAAGTGTGAAGTTTCACTGATTCCTAAAACACTATGGTCCTTAATGGACCATTAATCAATGTAATGAATCCATTTCACAGACTGAGATTATGCATTTGAAATATAATTAACATTGTCAATCTAACATAGATTTTTATTATTATTTTGAAAAAAAAAATCATGTACTTTTATAACGCTATTATAAACTATTAAAACTATTATAACAATTAAAAAACTTGTAAACACTTTTAAATGTAAATGTAAACTGTAAAGCTTTCTTTCTTCTAATATGCATGTCCCTATAATTTTTCCTCTTTGGAAAGTCACTGACAAGTGTGTGGGTGTGTTTTAAAACAATATTAAGTAATTCATTAATTTGATTTATTTATTTTTTGCTGTTGGAGCAAATGGAAAAGCAGAAATTATATTTGCTTCGGTCCCCCTAGTACCTCTATAGAAATTTCATGCAGTAGTTTACTTCCGCATTCCAAATTGTGGAATATGAAAAGGCATATGCTTCACCTGTCGATGTATGAAGACTACTGATCCAAGCAGTCGCCAGGTTCCTCCCTGTCGATCCACATGCAGCATTCGCAAGATTTGAAGGAAGCGGACTCCTCTGTAAACAACATCATGTCATGACTTCAATACAATTCAGGAGAATTACATCTAAGTCTGATTAATCCTGTACCACAAGGGACAATGAGACTTCAGTGACTACTATATTCAACTATTAACCTTACCTGACAGCAGAAGTGGCAAATACCTGACCATTAGATCCAACTGCCAGTACAACAATGGAGGCCACCACCACAATCAGGTCTGGAACAAGAAAAACATGTGGACATGTCAATAGCAACAACAAAATCAAGTCTAAAACAATACTGCTTTTATGAATGCACCAGAAAATACATAAAAATGCTCAGTAGGGCATTTTGAAAATTCATTCACACACTCACCGATAACAGAGATGGGCTTCCGGGCAAAGCGAAGCCTGCCCAGAATTCCCACATATTTACTCCGGCATCCTGCTGACCACAGACGTACCACATACTCCACACCAAAGAACACTACCAGCACTAATTCCTGCAGAATTAAAGAGACAGACATGTGCTTACGCAAAAGTGCACTCAATGCATATCATAGTTATAATGTGCTCATGACAATGAACTGAAACATAATGTGAGATTTACTGGAACATAACAATGTAAGTATAAAGAGCTAATTGATTCGACTGAGACATAATGTAAAATACTGTGCTATAATACAACTCTGTAAGTACATAGAAGTCATTTATTTGAGCAATGAGATGTCTGATTTGAGAACGGGTTTAACAATAAAGCTTTATTGTGTGGAAAATGAGAATGGCTGTCATTGAGGAGCTCTTTTCCTACACTCTAAAAAATGCTGGGTTAAAAACAACCCAAGTTGGGTTGAAAATGGACAAACCCAGCGATTGGGTTGTTTTGACCCAGCAGTTGGGTTAAATGTTTGCCCAACCTGCTGGGTAGTTTTATTTAACCCAACAATTGTTTACAAATTACTATATGTCTGGCTTAAAATGAACCCAAAATAGGTTGGAAATTAAAAATCAGACTCATAATTACTAGAGGCAGCAATAATAATCAAAAAGATGAGCATTTATTAATAAGCAATTTAATAAATGTTTATTGTTTAAATATTATTCAAAAAAGTATTAATAAATGTTTGTTTATTAAACATATTAATAAATGTTAATTTCCAACATATTTTGGGTTCATTTTAAGCAAGAAATACAGTAATTTTTAAACAATATTTGGGTTAAATAAAACTACCCAGCAGGTTGGGCAAACATTTAACCCAGCCGCTGGGTTAAAACAACCCAATCGCTGGGTTTGTCCATTTTCAACCCAACTTGGGTTGTTTTTAACCCAGCATTTTTTAGAGTGTAGATATTCCTCATGAGCAATATATTGCCTTTTAAAATATTTATGAGGTATGTCTAGAACAAAATCCTCTGCTGTTCACTGTGCACCTATTGCAACTTGATGCTGCAATCCCATGCCCGAGACATATAATGACAGCTCTATGGACAAAGAGTCCATTGAATTCATCCTATTTGTAGTTGTAATTGTAGCATGGGATTAAAGATTATAAATAATTTGGTCATGCATCATTTGGAATGTAGTTTGCAATGCATAAAGCACAATACATGTGATGCATGTAACAGATGCATATTAAGACTTCACAGCACTGACACAGGGTTGTGTGAAAACACACACGGGTGGTTCATGGTCATGGCCAACAACAGCAGTTGCCCTTGTCTCCTTCTTAAAGAAGAGAAAACAAAAGAAGGCTGAGAGTCTGCTGAGCGCAGGCCCTTTGAGAGCTGCGAGGAACCAGACATGTATGAGTTATGAGGCTGGCTGTGAAGCCCTCTGTCACATAAGCAGTCTGGAGAGCTGGATCCAGGTCTGAGAAAAGGCTAAGAAGGAGCTTGTTCAGCTGCCTGGGGACGGCTCCTGGCACAGAGCCGGACAGTCCACTTGCCTACCCTGTCTAAAGTGCCTCCAAAAATGAAATAAAATTACAGGCACAGCCCTAGCCTGTGGGAACAGACAGAACATGAGGGGTGAACAATGCAGAGTGGCTAAAAAAGCGAGTCGAACTAGCAGAGGTCACAGCACAGGAGAGAGGCTACAAGCAACTAGACTGAAAGTAGGCCAACTCACTCTTTACAATGTCAGATGCAATTTAAAATGTTTATAGGAATATTTCAGATACAATAATCCGCTATGATACTTGGCCTTTAAAAAAAAAAAACCTTTTCATTACTCATTTATGCAATCAAATAATATAAGAAAAATCCAAATAAAAATTGCCACTAGCTAAAATGATGCGTTTGTGTCAATGTTTTCAAATAAAATAGTCACTTTGTATTGTATCACATCACATCCGGTCTGTGTTTGTGTTTTGCTTCATTTGGACTTTGAGTTAGTTTTGCACTGTTCTTGGTTCAGTTTCCTGAGTTTTCTTTGTTCATGCTTTTCTGTTGCCATGGTTTCTGATTTGCCCTCATGTGTCTCACCTGTGTCTTGTTAGTTATCTCGTTCTTCCTGCGTTCACGCCATAGCATAATTACAGTAGTCTCGAGATGATGTTATATTCAGAGCAGTTCATGTCCTCAGACTTGGAATTATGTGTTTCTATGGCACCACTATCAACGCCTAAATGAATCTGCAACGGTCAGGTGGTACAGGACTCCTATCTTACAAGCTGCAATTCCGTTGAAGCAAGATGAAATCTCGCAATTGACATGTGAATGCACCTTCAGTCCTTATTGTTCCCTGTGTATAGCCGTGTTCGTTTAATATATTCTTGAAGAAGTGTTATTTTGAGTTTGTTTTAACTACAGAACTGCAGAAGCAGCAGCTCATTTGCATTTAAAGGGACACTCACAAATGGTGTGTTTTTACTCACACTCAAATAGGGGCAAATTTGACAAGCTATAATAAATGATCTGGGGGGTATTTTGAGCTGAAACTTCACAGACACATTCTGGGGACACCAGAGACTTATATTACATCATGTAAAATTGGCATTATAGTTTCCCTTTAAAGTTCTTTTGATTAACATATGTTGTTGTTACACTGTTAACTTTACTAATAACTGTAACTCATTCCCTTACCCTAAAAACTAATTCTAACCCCTAATCCTACCACCCTACCATTATATTTTTTTAGAATGTTTTAAAAATAGTATAAAATAGTTTTTTCTATCCCTCTAACTATAATGTCAGATTAGCTGGGCCCATTTTGTTCTCTCCGTGCTCCTGGTTCCTCTATGTGCTAATTAAATCTAGGCTTGTGATCACACTGACCAGCTGGCATATGAAAGGTCTGGGTGGACGGCCAGTGGGCGACAAAGGCCATGGGATCAGTTTTGAGGAGGGGTGGTATAGGGTGAGAGGAAACAGGACCCCAGATGCAAGGGCCTCTCTCAGTTACCATGACAATCAGACATCCCATCCAAAACGCAGCTGGAATGCAGTCGCCAGGGTGAGCAGAGGAAGGGTTCACTGTAATAACAGCAAGGGCCAGCTGACCCTTGTCCTCAATCTTATAAGATTACATTAAATATTAAAAATGGACTTACTATGAAGCACATGATTTGGCATTGAGTGACTCCTTCTGCTCATGCCTTTTATTCTCTAGTCAAAGAAAACACTAAAAGTCTGATAATAAATAATAACATTAACTAACCCTTTACACTCTTAAAAAGAAAGACACAAAGCAAATATATTATTGCTGTGATAGTGTGTAGACATATAGGGAATGAAAATTCTTATAGAAAATGAAAATTCTGTTCCAAAGCTGTATGAATTTCTTTCTACTGCAGAACTCAAAAGATAATATTCTAAAGAATGTCGACACAAACAGCCTTCTTTTATTTTCCACAGAAGAACTCAAAGTCATCCCAACTAACAAAAATATGTTCTAAGACCATTTTACTAACATTCCCATTAACAATATGCGATTGTTAAGAGAACATTCCATTTTATAATTTTGCAAACACTGAACATTACACATTAAAACATTGTTTAAAAACATACATGGTTTTATCTCTATCTCAAGCCCTGACTGGATGCAGTATCTTCAGTGCAAATGGGATAAAGGTGATTTGTCCTAACAAGCTGAGCACCACCAGCGTTTGAAAAGAATATTTAAAAATTCTAGGGGTTAGGAAGTCCTTTCACCTCATAACTGTGAATATCCCTTCACATAAATATCCACATCTAAAATGTGCTTTTAGAAAGCTAAAATGCGCTGAATAATGTTTAGTTTCTATTAGCTGCTCGAATCACAAAAAGCCTAAAAGCTCTTTTGACCCAGGGCTAAAACATTACCACAAATTGTTAAATTGTACAGCAATAAATGCTCATTGCACATTCATGGTGGTTTCAAATAGGAAACATTTCATCATTATAGAGGCTTTTGTCCATTTACAGTTTTATTAGCCATTCATGGGGGGCCTTGATCAACACTAGGCTCTTACTGACAAAGAGAGAGACATCTGTGTTTTGTCTAATTAGGGGAGGGTTCTATCTGTAACTGATAATTGCCTGGAGTAGAAGTTAGCACCTCGTGGCAGGACTACTGTCCTTGCAACACCTAGAGACTGAGCTTGATGATGTGTTAGCACACTTAGCATATGGAGGACGTTTGGCGACAGCTATGACGCTTCATAGTGGGCCAGAGGAAGCATATGAGATCACAATCCTCAGGTGAGAGATTTCTCAAGGCGTGTGGTGTCGGGTCAGTACAGTGTCCTGTGTGACTTCCAGCACCCGTGTGTGGCGTAACGTCCTGTGTGACTTCTGTCGCCACTGTTGAGCAGGTAATGATCAACCTCTGAGGCTTCACCCCAGAAGTGTGACACACACAAAAGTCTTTTTTCCTCACAGAATAGGCTCAGTTAATAAGTGTCAGCTGCATGTGTGTGGCTGTAAGTAGTGCTAATGTGCAGTAGCTCTCCCTGATCACGGTGAAACAATGTCATGCTAATATGGATTAACAGGGCCTATCAAGACTATTAGTGGCTGACACTGGAAAAACAGTTGAACAATTGATCTAAGTTAAAGATTAATCTGCACTTAGTAAGATTTGCTTGATAAGCTTTATCTTAATTTACATAAGCACTTACTCAACGTAAAAAAAAATAAGAGAGAGAGAATTTAGGGATCTAAACCATGATATCCCACCTCTGCTAAACCAGTAGAAAGTGTGTAAATGATGTGTTATTTGTTATAGCTTTTGATTTGCTCAAAAATACATAAAAAATGAAATTCGTACATTCAGTGACTTTATTGATAAGCATGTTTTTAATTTCTGAATTCAAATTTATTTTAATATTTATTTTGGGGCATGATTTGTCCTGATTTTATGCTTAAGAAAAAGTAAATAATTGAAAAGAAAACATTATTTAGTTTGGCATAATCTTTTATTATTATTTTATAGGATTGCTCCACTGCTTATTAATATAAAAAACCCTTTGTCTGCCAAAATACTATTTTTTTCATACCTCCCAGAGGACTAATACAGGTTCAATGAGAGTAATGCACAATGTATAATTAATTCTAAAGTAAAGATCATGGTAACCCACCAGTAAAGACTCAAGTATTATCAGATCAGAAGGAAGATTTAGAAGTTGTGATTTATGCACTTGTAACATCGCGATTATATTATTGTAACTCTCTTTATTCTGCTCTCCCTCAATCATTATCACGATTGCAAGTTGTTCAAAATGCGGCCGCAAGACTTTTGACTGGGACTTTTGACTGGAACATATCTCCCCTATTTTAGCATCCCTTCACTGGCTTCCCATTAAATTCAGGGTTGATTTCAGAATCCTTATGTTTGTATACAAGGTATTGTCCGGCCGTGCACCAAGGTATATTAGTGATCTTATACAAGGTATATACAGTGAACTGTATCCTGTATTTTCCGTAATGGACACTCTTATATGTCTGTGACCCATAAACATCTATGCGCTGTAAAGAACTTTTGATAATGGCTTAGCGAGCAGTTTGACTATCCTGAAAAGATGTAGAAAGGGGCAAGTCTGCTTTGTTTGCCTCAACAGCTGTGAGACGCAATGTAGAGGGCTGTGGCTCATTAAAATAGGGTGTGAACGAGGGGGGGAGGGACGACATGGTGATTGGGTCTAAAGAAAGGTTTCAGCCCTTAAAACAAGTGTTCTACTTCCTGTGAGAACATCCTTCTCCCTCAAGTGACTGTAGTATCTACCCATGCTAAAAGCATGCTATTTGATTTTTGATGATTGTCCTTAGCACACAATAGACAACACCTGTTGTAAGCTTGGTTAAGCTCAGGGCTGCTGTAGCTGGAAAGCTAATCAGAAAGGGTCTTTTCTGCATCAAGCCCTAGACCCTGCAGAATTAACTTGTGATGCGAGGCATCATCTAATGAACATGAAGCATAGATTTAATCCCATTAGCCGGTGGTCGGCTTGACCTCTGACATGCAGTCGCCATATAATAATCTCTATCCCTCTCTTTCTGCTTTTTCTGCCAGCCTTAGACAATGATTCTCTTTTGTCTCTGTTCCTTGGCCTGTAAACAGGCAGCATAACATTGACTAATCTGCACATATGGCATTGAGGCTCTAGACCTTTGACACAAAAGCTAGCTATTGTTTTAGAGGATGGTATTGATTATGTTCATATTTAACATAGCCTCTGTCAGGAGAAAATGCTTCAGCGAGCTCATCAATTACTGAACAGACTGTGATCTGAATATTGATCAAAACAAAGCCTCAGATGCACTAACAAGACTTAAAGCAATTAATGATTACCAGAAACACTGCTATGGATTATTGAACAAAGCAAATAGAATGATTTAAGAATGCCAACTCAAGCTGCCTTTCTAGACAGCAGAACACCTTTATCTTCTGTGAATTGAGCTGCTTGTGTGATATAGACTTTGCAGTGTCTGTTTGCTGAGAGGGTTATCAGGCTTTGAATTCATCAAGGCAGTGGTAGTAAGGAGGGCTGCCCAAATTCCCAAATCGTATACACTTTTGCACATTTAAATCTGCTATATACGCAATTTCATCTCCCTTTCTCCTTCTAATGGAGTTGAATGGCCAGTTTCAAATGGCAGAGAGCAAGATTAGCAGTGAATAGCAACTTGTCCTCAAAACATATGATTTTAGAAGACCTGGAATATAGGGCCCTTTTTAGAGCTTGACAGTCTTCTCATTCCTTATTCTTGTGTTATACATATAAAAAAAATGTGATTAAATTATGACAGTTTATTTTTTGGGAGAACTATTACTTTAATATTGCTCATGCGAAGCTGTATTACTTATTTATTTATTCAATTATTTTTGTATCAGCTTGTAAAAGGTAATTTCTTTAGTTAAAATGCATTTTTGCAACAGTAAAGCAACAAAAGTATATATATTTTTAATTATTAAAACAAAACAGCAATTAAATCATTAACCACTGCTAATATAATTGGTTCCATTGTGTTAAATTTTGTTTTTCCCCATCTCTGAATCATTTAAAAAAGAAACTGCTAAATAAATAAACATAAATAATGTGTGTTTCTTTTTCCTACATTAGATGGGGGGCAAAAGTTGTTCTAGTTTCAAAGAAGTATGTAACCCAAAAATTTAAAGCCACTGTATAAAATGGAACATGAAATATTATGAACTGCTGCCCTCTGCTGGACAAAACCAAGGGCAGCGAACACTATGGAGAACACAATGAGCTACACTAAGAGGCCATGGTAAATGTGAACATAAAATCTATATCATCTTCAAAAACAATAGCTCACTTTTGTGTCAAAAAGAGCCTCAATGCCATATGTCAAGTCAAAGTTGTCAATATGTTCTAATGCAATATACCTGTTTGCTACTTATGCTGCCTGTTTACAGGTCAGGGAACAGAGACATTTGAATCAATTGTCCAAGGCCACCAGGTATTATACACCTTAATAAGCAGCACAATATTTTAATTTAATTCAAAAACATTTAACACGCTGTAAGCCTAAAGCAGTGAGACTCACCACCCAGAATAGTGTTTTATTTGCCAGTGTTTGATACTCATCAATGGTGGACAGCACACTGAGGATCAGGCAAGAAAGCACAATGAGGAATCTGCAGAGGGAAAGGAAGATATGTCAGTTTAACATTTAAATAATAAAATGTGTATGTGTATGTACAGGTTTATATTACATTGTGGGGACCAAATGGTCCCCACAAGGACAGTAAAACCTGAGATCACCTACATTGTGGGGACCAGCCAGCAGTCCCCATGGGGGAAATGGATTAATAAACATACTAAATTATGTTTTTTTGAAAATGTAAAAATGCCAAAGTTTTCTGTGATGGGTAGGTTTAGGGGTAGTATATTGGGATAGAATATACAGTTTGTACAGTATAAAAACCATTACGCCTATGGAGAGTCCCTACAAGGATAGTGAACCAGACGTGTGTGTGTGTGTGTGTGTGTGTGTGTGTGTGCGGTCCTGGTAGTAAACCCTACATTATGGGAACAAAATGTCTCCACAAAGATGTCAATATCCGAAATCCTTGTCCTTGTGGTGACATTTTTTGGTCCCCATGAGGAAAACAGCTTATAAATCATACTAAGTGATGTTTTGTAATGTAAAAATGCAGAAAGTCTTCTGTGATGGGTAGGTTAAGGAGTAGGTTTAGGGTTGGGGGAAAGAATGTACAGTTTGTACAGCATAAAAATCATTATATCTATGGAAAGTCCACATAAAACATGGAAACCAAAACCT
This sequence comes from Anabarilius grahami, assembly GCA_003731715.1. Taxonomy (NCBI): domain Eukaryota; kingdom Metazoa; phylum Chordata; class Actinopteri; order Cypriniformes; family Xenocyprididae; genus Anabarilius; species Anabarilius grahami. The sequence goes on along the minus strand of RJVU01047928.1, from coordinate 2,915,311 downwards.
TGTGTGTGTGTGTGTGTGTGTGTGTATGTGCGTTTAAATATATATTTCTTTGGTCACACTTTAGTAGAGGGTCCAATTCTCACTATTAACTAACTATTAACTATGACTTATTAATAGTTAGTAGGTTGTTAAGTTTAGGTATGGGGTAGGATTAACGGCTGTAGAATATGGTCATGCAGAATAAGGCATTAATATGTTCTTTAAAACTACTAATAAACAGTCAAAATCCTAGTAATATGCATGCTAATAAGCAACTAGCTACACTCTAAAAACTGCTGGGTTAAATATGGACAAAACCAGGGATTGGGTTGTTTTCACCCAGCCATTTTTTTCCACCAATTTTGGATTTATTTTTNACACTTTAGTAGAGGGTCCAATTCTCACTATTAACTAACTATTAACTATGACTTATTAATAGTTAGTAGGTTGTTAAGTTTAGGTATGGGGTAGGATTAACGGCTGTAGAATATGGTCATGCAGAATAAGGCATTAATATGTTCTTTAAAACTACTAATAAACAGTCAAAATCCTAGTAATATGCATGCTAATAAGCAACTAGTAATAGTAAGAAATGGACCCTAAACTAAAGTGTTACCCTTTCTTTATTAATCAGCCTGGACATGTTAGTTTAGGAAATCAGTTTAGGGTATCTTTTCTCAGACTCACAGACTAGTCTGTTAGAAGAAATCAGAACATGCCAAAAAATACATTCTATAAAGGGTGCAGATTGATTTCTAAATCGCTGTAGAATCTACAGTACTCTAGATTAAACACATCACGGCAAGGTCATCATGTGTACTCTCAGTCTAAACCAACAAACTTCTGAGACAAAAGAAAATGTTCTTTCACAGAGATCGTTCACAGACAACTATGCAAATAGTATATTCTCATGTGCTTTAAACCTCTATATTGATTTGTTTTACTTATGAATCATAATTTACAACCGCACATGAAGGAGAAGACGAACCAGCTATTTGTTGTTGTTGATTTTTTAAATTTTTTTTTATTTGGTACATCGGATGTGAAAGTCGTCTATTGATTTAATTAGGAATACATTTAATCTTGTAATTAAAAATGTGTTTTAATCTTCTCTGAACTGCAATAATACGCAGCAACTGCTATTTCCCTGTGTTTGTTTTTGGCAGTTATGCTTAACCAATTACAATTGCTCTATCAGCTCAATAATTCATCAGTCTGACTGAATTAACAATAAAAATGAAACACCAAGAGGTATGAAACCCAGCTGCCAGACAAACAGTGCCCAGCTGTTGCCTGTCAACACAAATTCAGAGGGAGGGGCCAGAGTTGTAAGTAAACATACACACATAGCCTTGGGGTAAGATGGCTGCCTGACAAATATCTATCTTATTATGTAATCATTACTGCTGAATGACCTTGAACCTGCCGCAAGCAGTTGAGAAGTTACGTGTCAATACAGATGCCACAGGCTACCGTACAACGCAACAAATAATTGATCTGCCAATCCACAGCGGTTAGTCGGGGATAATAAACACAGCAAACGACTGTGTTGCTAACAGCAATTAGTGGTAAAATCCACAAAAAAATAATCAGTGCAATGAGAAATAGTATTTTGAGGAGTGGAGCTAATAAGTATTAAATTTGCATCTGGCTATTTTAACTATTGATACCGGCAGAAATCACTAAAGTTTATAATATTTAACCAGCGGTTTTGAAAATGTTATTTGGCATCCCTTTAAATATTTTCCTCTTTACTGGTGTCTCAGGTGTATAGCTGTAGTAGTGGTCTGCAGACTAGTATTTACTGGTATTGTGCACTGTTCAGAATCAAATTCAGAATGCCTTTTAAATGCCAATTCAGTTCCAGCATAATTTAATTTGAAGTAGCAAACAGGATGCAGAATTGCAATTCGAATTTGAGTGCAAGGAAGTTGAGTAAAAGGAACATTACATCTTATTTATTGGGTTAGATACTTTTTTTAGATAGATACTTTTATCTAAAATAACTTATATTACATTAAAGGGATATCAAACCCATTTTATCGAACCCATGACCATGCTCTGCTGTTTGAGCTACAGGAATTCTTGAATTGAAATTCAAAGAAATAACTGTCATTTTTAACCAGAAAATTAAAGTTTGTCAAGATAAATAAAGCCTTGTTTTAAAGTTTTGAAATAGCCTTGAAGTTTACGGTTTGAAATAGAGATGGATGGATGGATGGATGGACACATGTAGCTGTAGTAGTGGTCTGTCTGTCCGACGGATGGATGGATGAACGGACAGACAGGCAGGCAGACAGGCAGATGGATAGATAGACAGACAGACAGACAGATGGACAGATAGAAAGTTAGATAGAAAGTTGGATAAATGGATGGATGGATGGATGGACACAGACAGACAGACAGATGGATAGATAGACAGACAGATGGACGGACAGATAGAAAGATGGATGGGTGCATAGATGGATACATGGATGGATGGATGGATGGATGGATGGATGGACGGACAGATAGAAAGATGGATGTATGGATGGATGGATGGACGGATGGATGGACAGACAGACCGCTAGACAGACAGACAGAAGGAAGGACGGACGGACAGATAGGAAGATGGATGGATGTATGATGGATGGATGGATGGATGGACGGACGGACGGATGGACAGGCAGAAAGATGGATAGATAGACAGACAGACAAACAGATGGCGGACAGATAGAAAGATGGATGTATGAATGGATGGACGGACAGACAGGTAGACAGACATAGACAGACAGACAGACGGACGTACTGATGGATGGAAAGACAGATAGATAGATAGATAGATAGATAGATAGATAGATAGATAGATAGATAGATAGATAGATAGATAGATAGATAGATAGATAGATAGATAGATTTTGACTGTATAGGGAAGCAAGGCTTAGAGAATTGGGATAAGGAGATAACTCTCAGACTTGTCGCGAATGCAGGTTAAGTTAAACCAACAAGAATTGTAAGTTGGTTAGAGTAATGCACATTTTTACATTAAATAAAATGGTTTAGATCAATTTGCCCTCTTCACAGAATGCACTAGGGCATGATTAATTAAAATGGTTGCATTGTTTGACCACTTGCCATGTGTTGCCTTCTTAAAAGCAACTTGTATTGCATTTAAAGACAGGTAGGCAGATAGATAGATAGACAGACATTTCATTTACGTGCATACATTGCTAGCCAGATAACAATAAAAATGTACAGAGCACAAATACTAGATTTTCCAACAGCATGTGCACATGCTGGATCACACTTCGACGATAAGTGCCTTTCATTCCCCCATGGCTTTGCAGCCTTTGAAGCAGTGATAAGCATGTGCACATTCTTGGCAAACATACCCTGCCTCCTACACTCACGCTTCCATAACGCTTCCGTATTCAGGCGAGACTCCTCAATTTCCTGCTGCAGCTAACAGTGTGGTCAAGTGGTCGACTGGTGCTCAAGGCTCTACGCTAGGCAAGGCAACAGGTGGGGATGAATTATGCACTGAGGAGCCTGGAGAGTCCAGTTGTGCCCTTAAGCAAGGCAATTAACCTCAATTTGCTCCATAGGGACCATCACAATATTAGTACACCATAAATCACTTTGAATAAATCGCATGTGCTACATGGCAAGCCACCAGTTAATTACAGACTAACCTCCAACCCTCAGCCTCATGCTCATCATTCTTAGAAACACATTAAAACAAGTATCAGTCAAATGATCCATGATTAGTGAAGTTTACAGTTTTTATACAGAGCTGCAGCATCTGACACCCTCACATTTAAGATTCCCATGTTCTCTTGGCATCTCTGCCCAACACCACTGAGTCACAGGGTTACCAAACCCACAGGGCCCCTGCTGAACAGTCACCTCTGCAGCCAAGTTTAGCTGTCCGCTATCACCTCCTCTCCTGCTAGAGATATAGACCATGAAATGTCCAATGAGTTCAGTCATTTTGAGAATTACAAAACAGCCACATTCTGCTGCAAAGCATCCTTTTTTTCATTACACTGGAATAATGATTCTTAGATCAAGTAATACTAGCAACAAGTAAAGATTGATTTTTGATTTTTGAGTCATTTTTTTAAATGTACATACTATTACAAAATTATAGCAGTTTACAGAAGCTCAAGCTCAACTAATGCACCTCAAATAATACAACTGCTTTTATAATACAACATAATCTCATTGTTTTTCATTTTTTATTGACTTTCTGCTTTAACTTTTTTCTAAAGTACATAATAGGTAAAAGCAAGGCTTAGAGAGAATTGGGATAAGGAGATAACTCTCAGACTTGTTGCAAATCCAGGTTATATGTCAAACTAACAAGAATTGTAAGTTAGTTAGAGTAATGCACATTGTTTTGTTTAAATAAAATGGTTTAGATCCATTTGCCCTCTTCACAGCATGCACTAGGGCATGATTAATTAATATGGTTGCATTGTTTGACCACTTGCCATGTGTTGCCTTCTTTAAAGCAACTTATATTGCATTTAAAGTACACCTTTTGTGTCAATTCATACATTTCCTGGGAATTGAATCCATAATCTCTGCATTGCCAGCATCATGCTCTACTGATAGAAGTACAGGAACTTGCTGTGTTTCATGTACCAAGTGTTGAGGTCTGTGTGTGAGTGCTTATCACCTCATGAGTCTTCATGTAATGAGTAGCCTACTCATGCGATGTCACGTCATTAGTTTAGGACCACAAGCACTTTGCTTTCTAAGCCATGCACTCCTTTGTCTACAGACATTCCTCATATACATTGCATGTATTACTGAAATAAAAGTAAAACCCCCTTGTAGACCCCTTGATAACTTAATAAATCATATACCTTAATATAAATGAATTTTATAATAATTCAATTTTAAATTTTATTTACATAAATACATTTACTTATTCAAAAGTAAAAAAAAAAAAACACTGGCAGTTTTTTTGGTACCACAAAAACAAATNCCACAAACACCAATATATATATATATATACATATTTACAGGGTATCATTCTCTTTCTGTAGTTTTTACTTAATAAACTAGTAAATTCATATTTAAAACATTACTGAGTTTTATATTGAAAATGAATGCAATAAATTGCAATGAATTAATTATTTACTGTTATGGAATATATTGATAAAATAATGTAGTTTCCGTATGCTGAAGTGCTGCACTGAAGGGATTTTTTCATGCAAAAAGTGAAGAAAAAAACAATAACTATTATCAAACATTTACTTAAAGAAGTGCCTCCTGCAACAATAAAATAATTTTAAACATAATTAGGCCTATTGTTTAATAGAAAAATATGGTATGACGGTGTAGACTATTTCTCATTCTCTATAACAATCAGAAAAAATACTCACACTGTAAAATGATACACAAAGCATTTCCAACCTGATGGTCTCTCCAAGAAATTATATACTCGTCCTTGAAAGAAGGACCTAGAGAGTGTGGGACGGGTGGCGCTGTACACGGACATGCGGGGATGGAGGTGAGGTGCCTGGCGGTGAGTGATCACTGCCTGCTCCGCAGACGCTCCGCCAAACCCCACACTGTAATTTCGCATGTGCAGAGTTTCGTTCGTCTCCAGTTCTGCAGTTCCAATAGTCCATGAAGGCTCTGTCGCTGTACTGTGAGGAGGAGAGGTCATGCTGCTACTGGGAAAAGACTTTCACGCCTGATCTCACACCCAATTCAAAACTATATCAACTTTTGGTGTGACGGCAACAGTAACAGATGACTTGGTTTAGGTTGTTTTTATTCCCTTCTTCTCCTGCGCTCAGAAAAGGTAAAAAGCACTTTTTGCATCGCTTCATTCGTGTTTCAGGATGAACAGCAGCATCTGAGAGTGAAGTGCAGCTGGCAGAGCAGTAGGCAGCATAACGACTGAGGCAACCCATCAGCAGCGGCACTTGACTGTGTCTACCACAAGCATAAATACTCATAACTCAACAGTGAGTGACGTACCAGGAAGCACATGCCATCGCCAACAAAGGTAAATAGGGATTACGCTCAATATCAATATAGTGTATGTAGTATTCTAGTGCGTTTCTGGAGACTGAATTCAATGGAATAAAAATATTAGTTGAATGTTAATCTTAAATATAAATATTACGCTATAATTAAACTTAGGCCTACTCATGGCTTAATCTAAACTCTGTCTGCGAAACCGGGCCATAATATTATAATATTAATTATTCTTCTAGAATAAAGGGCTGTAATCTAGATTCTAGATAAAGTGGGTCGCCCCCTCATGGGCAGCAACATGTTGACATCAAATGACCAGATGTGACCAGATGAGTTCCTTACTACTAATAAATATTAAATACTCTCCATATAAAAGCAGACAGTAGCAAAGTTCATACATTCATACAAAAGTCAGTATAAAGTCAAAACTCTAATTATTGAAATGAATGAGAGCCAGATGAACATAAAAAACAAGTGAATAATAAAAAAAAAAAGTTAGCATGCATTTATGTTTGGACAAAGGTGAAGGTGCAGTTTCATTCAGCATGACCTTGAATCGCTGCCTCACCCTTGAGATGTCAGGAAGGTATTGATTCACTGAGACGCAGGTTTCAAATACTGTCATGTGGCAGTGAAGTGATGACAGATACTGTTGTCAAGTAGATATTAAGATAGGCCAGAGAGAGATGAAGGCAGAGATCGTCTGAGCATAGTGTAGCCTATCCTCAAATACTTTCAGCACTGCAGACAATGACCAGACTTGCTATAAGGTCAGAGAACTTAGTTATTTAGTTCCTGTTGATGCTATTGAAGAATCTCTGTAGTGCTTTTTCAGAGTTGTAAAAGAATGATTGTGAGGCAGTGGTGTGAGCCATCTTTTTGGCTACTTTGTAGTTTGACTGAGTATAAAAGATATTAGCAACTTTTACTCTGTACTTGATTACATTTATGAATAAGTATGCACTCCAATATATTTGTGATGAGTAATGTAATTACTTGTTACCTTTTGCATGGCACCTAACTTTTTCTGCATCAGTTTATATCTGCTACAAAAGAAGCGCTATCACCCTCTACAGGGCATTGAAGGTACTATAACTTTTTGCCCTTTTGCAAATGCAAGCGCATTAGCAGGTGGTTGCTGAATCACAGGTCTTTCATATACGAGATGAGGACATGGCTGCAGTTGGTGATGAGGCTGATGACGCCCAGTGCTATGACTATTTCATTTTCCTTAACATTACTTTAATTATTTGTTATAATGAAGAGATGTTTTTGAAGGCCATTGGCTTACTTATGCCCTTTTTGAGCACTTGAGCTTAAAGGAACACTCCACTTTTTTTGAAAATAGGCTCATTTTCCAACTCCCCTAGAGTTAAACAGTTGAGTTTTACCGTTTTCGAATCCACTCAGCCGATCTCCGATTCTGGCGGTACCACTTTTAGCATAGCTTAGCATAGTTCATTGAATCTGATTAGACCGTTAGCATCTCGCTTAAAAATGACCAAAGAGTTTCAATATTTTTCCTATTTAAAACTTGACTCTTCTGTAGTTAAATCGTGTACTAAGACCGTACAGCTAGGAACTATACTCTCATTCAGGCGTAATAATCAAGGAACTTTGCTGCCGTACCATGGCTGCAGCAGGCGCAATGATATTACGCAGCGCCTCTCACAAACGTCTCCATGGTTACAAGGCACGCACCCTGTGCAAGCAGGGGGTCACAGGCGCTGCGTAATATCATTGCGCCTGCTGCAGCCATGGTACGGCAGCAAAGTTCCTTGATTATTACGCCGGAATGAGAGTATAGTTCCTAGCCATATCAGCCTAGAAAATCGCAACTTTTCATTTTCCATTGGTCTTAGTACACGATGTAACTACAGAAGAGTCAAGTTTTAAATAGGAGAAATATCGACACTCTTTGGTCATTTTTAAGCGAGATGCTAACGGTCTAATCAGATTCAATGAACTATGCTAAGCTATGCTAAAAGTGGTACCGCCAGAACCGGAGATTGGCTGAATGGATTCGAAAACGGTAAAATTCAACTGTTTAACTCTAGGGGAGTTGGAAAATGAGCCTATTTTCAAAAAAAGTGGAGTGTTCCTTTAACTGAGACTTGCATGTTTGTAGATGAGGCTGTTGTGTCGACCTTGATTTATTGCAATATTGGGATGTTCAGTTTTATTTTGATTTTAGAAGAAAAACATGTGATTGCCCTCCTCACAAATCAGCTGTTACTTGTTTTTCACTGGTATGTCTCTTTGTGTTGAGGACTAGTGCATCTTTGAGCCTAAATTCAGTATGAGTAAAATACTTAAAGCAGAACTAAGTAACGTTTTTACCTTCATAAATAGTTTTCTAAGTCCTTACGATGGTTAATTGACTTGTAGTGGTGTGTTTGAGGCGTGCACTAACCCCCTCTGGCACGTCTACGCCAGAAAACAGCACTTGCAAGTTGAGCTGCGCCGACCCGACACAATCTCGCCTCGTGTTCACGTTCACGCGAGAGTGACAAAATGCTTTGCGGTAATTCAAAAACAATGTATATATTATGACTTTATAAGACAATTTCGAAAATTATCCACCTCCAACGAGATTTCTTGTACTGTATTTGCAAAACTACTGCACTGGTGAGCATTGTAGTCGTTGTAGTCCAGAGCTGCGCTTGGGAGTATTTACGACAGTGTGATTCACTTAAGGAACCTGCAGGGGGAGTGTCGCAAATCTTACTGAGTTCCGCTTTAAGTAGTCTACTGATACTCTAAAACTTCAGATACTCTAAAACTTTTATTCAAGTTGTAAATAGGAATTGGTGACTTGTAACTTGTAATGGAGTCATTTTTGCTGTAAAGTATCTGTACTTTTACTCAAGTATGGTTTTCAGGTACTCTTTACACCTCTGCTGTGAGGAAACATATTACTGTTTCCTGTTGTCCCATGCAGGCAGCTGTTGAAAAAGCAATGAGATACGTAAGTATTATGTACTAAAAACAGATTTTCTTTGCATTTTTCATGTACAGACGACACCATTGTCAAAATGATCCCTGTTCACACGGATCCGTGAAAACGACTAAAACGCTGTATCATGCTGCAAGACCAGTAGTTGGCGATATCACTTATAAAGAAACACTACAGTACACACCTATAGACTGAACACATAATATGCTTGACATCACCGTTTTCACAAATTGACATTTTTGTAGTTTACACAGAGAGTACAACGTTTTGGTTTTCAAAAAAGTGCACTTTGACACCCGTTTTCAAATGTTTGCATTTTCAGGCCCCAAAAACACTGTTGTGATCTAAAATGAACGGCCAAAACACATAAAAAGTTTTATGTTTTTGATAGAAAACGGTGTCATGTAAACGCCCCCTTAGATTCCATATGATGGAAATGCCATTTTATTTATTTAAGCACATTCAAGTTTGCAATCCCCGTAGTGTTATTAAATTAAGATATTTCTGAATGTGGCAGAAACTGTTTTTAAATTCAGCTGCAGTATTTTGCAATGTACAGCAGGGAGCAGCATTTTCGCTGACCTCTCTTCTCTCCCTTGTCAAAACAGCAAAATATTATCAGATCTTACAATTCTGATCTTCCACTGGCTTGATAAAGCTCTCTTTGAGTTGACACCTAGTTGCTTAAAGTGAATAGATTATGACAGAGTGGCATCACTGAAAACAGAATATGCCTTTATAGGGTACTAAAAATCTAGAAAGAAGCAAAGTAGATCCTAAATGCTAGATCCTTCATCTGAAATGCAGCCCAGTTTCCAGAGCCTAGATTGATGAGGTCATCCTGGACATTTCTCGGATGGAACAGTAAGAAATGAACATTCATAAATGGGTTAGGCCTACTAACATACTTTGTTATTCACCTCATGCCTTATTCCCAGAATGTTTTGGAAAAACAGGTCTGCATGAGTAACCTGTTAATGTTCATTTTTAGAAGTGCTTATATGACTTGTGTTTGACAGCACTGTGAAAAATCAAGCCACATATAATGTCATTTGTCAAACGTGGCACACTCCTCACTGTAAATAAATCGTTTTACGAGCCTTGTCATCACAACCTTCTCCCTAGACGTTCTTAGCAAAAACCATTACACAATTGTCTCATCTCTCAGCAGCAAGATGTTATTTTACTAAATTTTTCACCAATTTGTTACAGTCTGAAGTTTTTATAGTTACTTTTCCTGACCTACTTTTTGACCCCAAAGACCGAACATCAGTAATCATAGCTAGAATGGCGATGCAATTCCCTTTGCTTGCAAGCATGACTTCAACACAGGCTGTAAGCTTTAATTAGGCACATCTACTTCTTGGATCCTCCACAGAGCCCTCTAATGGAGGTAAACGGAGGTATTGGATCTAAATGGCAGAATATGGATCTGTAATGATCCATTTTGCTTGAGAGACAGGGAAGAATGACTATTTTTGTCTTTTATGTGGTTTGTTTTGATGTTTGGATTAGATGCTAGAGCTACCTATGACTCCCTGCTGAAGAAAAGAGCTGGCTGGTGAAATGTCATGAACACCTTCTTTATATGTTGGATTTAATGCAATGCTTTTGAGCACCAACCATACAATGAACCGTATCATAAAGCACCTATTGGGGTGCCTATTGATTGAGCCCTGCAGAGCTCAAATTCATTACAGCTGAAGTAGCTTTTGATAACTTGTTTTTATGTATTGCCTAGAAAAGTGCTTCTCTCTAACTGAGTAGACTCTGTCGATTCTCTGCTACACTAAATTAACCATTGCCAACCCTCAAGCGCAGTTACCTCACTTCACTCCGTCACACCCTGAGGGATTAAACCCCTCACTTTGCACGACTTTGTAAGTGTGGGTGTGTGTGGATGGCTGTGTTCTGCGGGAGTCTAAGGTAAAGCTGGCTGCGTTGAGCTCCTGCTCAGTGAAGTGAGAAGAAGAAAAAAATCACTAGATATTTTTATCCACAGTGCTGGATTGAAACAACTGGAATGGGCTGGAAGTGAATGTTGAAAACATCTTCATGAGATAAAGAGGTTGTTTTATAACTGATGAATGCCCAAGAGTGTCTTTGATCGAGTTGGTGGGTTACCAACAGATCTTCTATCCTGGGAAGAACAAGTATATTTGCTTGGGAATTCAACAGTGTCTGGCTTTTATGCCTGGAATCATTGATCTTCAATGCATTTCATGTCAACTATGTCAACGATTGGCCGGGATAAAGTCCCTGGGGCAGTCCGTGAAGCTGTACAAAACCTTGAACAGGTACTGATTGAAAAGAGAGGATTCACTGCTGACATCAGGAATACTAATATAGTTCAAGGTTTTTACACCTGCAATGAATTGGAACACAATAGCTCTTCAGTGCACCCTTGCTTGCCTGTCTCCTCATGGAGTGTAAGTGCTTTTACCCTCACCTCTCAAATGTTGTCGAAGCAATATACATCCAGACTAATGGCTTATAAATGCTTTTTTTATTGGCAAGTCACTGTGTTCAAAGTACACTCCGGAAAAAAGGCACAAAAGATGGTGACAAGTTAGTGTCTGGGAAGAAGCTGCACAGTGTCTCAGACCATTGCAAAAAAACAAAAACAAAAAAACATTATATATATATATATATATATATATGTATGTATGTATGTATGTATATTATATATATATATATATATATACACACAGTGCTCAGCGTAAATGAGTACACTTCCTTTGAAAATTTATATTTAAACAATATCTCAATGAACACAAAAACAATTTCCAAAATGTTGACAAGACTAAGTTTAATATAACATCTGTTTAACTTATAACATGAAAGTAAGGTTAATAATATAACTTAGAGAACAAAATTTTCAGTTTTATTCAAATTAGGGTGATGCAAAAATGAGTACACCCCTGAAAGCTTCTGGAGCAAAGCTAAATTTTAGACTACAAATGTCAAATTTAGCAAAAAATTAACCACAGGTGAGTCTAATTATTCATTACACAGGTGTCCAGCAGACAGTTGACTGTAGAAGGGTGTTAAAACCCCTTCCCATTTCATGCTGTCAGCAATGGCACCACATGGAAAAGAAATGTCACAAGACCTGAGAAAGAAAATAATTTATTTACACCAGAAAGGTGAAGGCTACAAGAAGATCAGCATAGCTTTACATATCAGTCAGAATTCTGTATCAAAAGTGGTGCAAAAATTTAAAAAGATGGAACTGCATCCATCTCACAGAGACGTCCAGGTCATCAACGGAAGTTAACACCTCGACAGGAGCGTCTTCTGATGAGAAGGGTTGAAGAAAATCGGCATGCAAGTTCACTGCAGTTATATAAAGAAGTAGAAAGCCAAACTGGGATGACTATTTCCCATGACACAAAACGGCGTACACTCTAGAGGAACGCCATGCATGGGTGCCCTCCACAAAAGAAGCCTTTCCTAAAGCCCAGGCATAAAAAAGCCCGTCTACAGTTTGCCAGGGCCCATGCTGACAAAGATGAAGACAACTGGGACTCTAAAACTCTGGAGTGATGAGACCAAGATAAATGTTTTTGGAACTGATGGCTTCAAAACTGTACGGCGTCGCAAAGGTGAGGAATACAAAGAAAAATGCATGGTGCCTACAGTGAAACATGGTGGTGGCAGTGTCCTTATGTGGGGCTGCATGAGTGCTGCTGGTGTCAGGAATCTGCATTTCATTTATGGCATCATGAATTCACAGATGTACTGGTCTATACTGAAAGATAAGATGCTACCATCACTCCATGCCCTTAAACACACATCTAAGGCCACTGTTGGATTTCTGAAGAAGAACAGGGTAAAAGTGATTCAGTGGCTCCTGATCTGAAGCCAATCGAACACCTATGGGGAATTCTGAAGAGACAAGTTGAGCATCACTCTCCATCCAGCATCCAGTCTCTAAAAGAGGTCATTCTTGAAGAATGAAAAAAAAGATAGTTGTTGCAACTTGTTCATTCCATGCCTAGAATACTTGGTGCTGTTATTAAAAATCATGGAGGCCATACAAAGTACTAGATATAGTAGTTTTTGTTGTGGGGTGTACTCATTTTTGCATCACCCTAATTTGAGTAAAACTGAAAATGTTGTTCTCTAAGTTATATTATTAACCTTACTTTCATGTTATAAGTTAAACGGATGTTATATAAAACTTAGTCTTGCCAACATTTTGGAAAATGTTTTTGTGTTCATTGAGATGTAAAGGCCTTCTGAAGCGAAGCAATGCGTTTGTGTAAGAAAAATATCCATATTTAACAAGTTATAAAATAAAATATCTAGCTTCCGCCAGACTGCCTTCCGTATTCAACTTAGGAAGAAAGTGTAATGCCTCTCGCAGTTCAAAACGCTTATGCTACATCCGGCATGCCCTGCTTCAAGTCAGACGCAGATTGGTCTGCACAGTGCTGCATGAAGTTGAACAAGCCTTTAGTCTTAGTTCCTGGTCATGTCATGCGATTCCCTGTTCCCCTCATGTGATCATGTCATGTGCTTCCCATGTTCATGTGTCATGGTGATTGGTTCCCTTGTTTCCATTTCATTGGTTCCCTTGTTTTTATTGGTTGTCATAGTCATGTGTTCCCTTTGTTCATGTATTTAAACCCTCTTGCCATGTCTATTGGTTGGATAGTGTAGTAAGTTGCTGTTGTTTCCATGCTTCTGTGTTCCATGTGCCAGGCCATTGTTTATTGTCAAGTTCATAGTTTTTGTTTTGTTTCATGTCAAGATTGAATTTATGTTTTGTTTCATGGTTTTGGATCTTCACTATTGTAAATGAACTGCACTTGGGTTCTCTTCACCATCGTATTCGTCTACTCCATTAAAGCTCTAAACCTGCTGCACTTTTGGTGTAAGATATTACACCATATTGTGTTGCTATGTTTTGTGCCATTTTAGGCTTTGTCTAAATGGTTTCCAGTATTTGGTTCAATTGATTTTTCCATCTCATAGATACTATGTTTAGACTCACTGTAAGAGTATCTTCTATTAGTTTATGATTAATTGCTCCTTTGCTGGCATTTCACACACACACACACACACACACATATGTACCAGAACACATTTATGTTGACAGAATGACTGGGACTCTTCACCTCCGGAGAGCTGGAAGGGTTCACCATTTTGTTACATCACACAGTAATAGTTGAGGAGAGGCAAGGATAGGTCGGTGAGTCACTCTTTCCCTCCAAGACACTTTTTATTCCATGCTGTTAAACTAATGGGATCAGCATAGAACTACAGCGACTCTGCTGAATATGCCAGTCTCAGACAGATCAGGGGTATGGCTCTCAGCTCACGCTACTGTCACAGGCGCCATCGTGCAATGCCATGAAGTGACTTATGGCTCCACGAATGAAACATCACGTCTCATGTGGCTGGGGACGGAATTCTTGCAGAGAGGTGATCAATCACCAGATCCATGCAAATGTAGCCTTTATTTTGTTTATGCCTCAGGAAATTCAAAATAAACAACATGTAATGCATAACAATTAAGAGCTACTTTGTATCCTGTCTGATATGACAACATGTAAACTAATCTGCAAAGGAAGAAACATGGATTTGCACTTAGTTTCCTTCAAAACAAACTGTGAGGAAGTGTAGATATACCCCATACTCATGTGAGGAAGTGGTGGAGAAGAGGATGATGACAAAATTCGAGTTCATAATGAAGAATTCTTCATACCCTCTCCACAGTCCGCTATCTTGAAGCACCTTTAGCCGTCGGCTTGTTCCAGCACTGTGCTCTAAGAAGCACTACTGGGAATCCTTCCTGCCTTCTACCATTAGGCTGTACAACGCTGTTTCCTCCTCACATGCTTCCCCACACATTACTCCTGCAGTTCCCCCAGTCAGAAGTAATGACACTGAACAAGGTCACTCTTTCCCATGCAAGAATCCATTACCATTAACAGATAACACATTCATATCTCTGACTTTAATGTATATAATGCTACAGCACTGCATGTTAATTGCCATAAGAGGATATATATCTTTTGCACTTTACCCTGCACCTAAATTTTCCACAGGGATCAATAAAGGACGCTTAATGTCCATATGTCGTAAGCCTTGCATTTTAACAAATTTTAACGAAAACAGTTCCAGATAAAGTCACAGCAGAACTGACCTTCTAAATAATTCTGTGTTGTGAACGAATCAGAAAAGACTCACTCATAAGTCACTTGTTTCGTACCTAAGTGAACCAGTATTTTTGAACAAATCAGTTAAGTGAATAATTCAATGACTTAAAATACCATCATGTTTTTCATTCCTGAATAAATCAATGTTTTGCATTAATCATTTGAATAAATGGTACAAAGAATGGATGACTCAATAACCGTTCAAAAAAACAAGAGATTAAAGGGGACCTATTATTCAAAATTCACTTTTATAAGGTTTGAACACAGATGTTTGTCCATAGTGTGTGTAAACAACCAGCCTGTAATGGTAAAATCTCTCCAAATGAGTGTTTCCAGATTTCCCCCTATTCTTATGAAAGAGTAGGGGGAAGCCCTGCCTATGACTGGTGACAATCTGCCCTATTAGCATAGATATGGCCATGAGTGAGCAGCACTTGTTTTCTCACTGCTGCAGCTGGAGATATACAATGTCTGTGCCAAAAAAACATTACAAATGCTCTGTTATGGGATGTACCAACGAACATTAGAAAGTCGGTAAAGTGTTATATATTTGTGCAAATAATTTTATGCTGTACAGCTTCACAAACGATGGATTTGCACAAAAGATTAACATGACGGTACATGCTACTTGATGAGTTGAATCAACTTAACTCCACAACAACTACATAAATTTATCTACTACCATTCAGAAATGTCCAGTTGCATTTTAAAAGTTGTAACTTCTTCCTGAGTCTCTCCTTCAGTGTCTGACTCTGGTTCAAACATGTAAGGCTGAACACCGCTACTGACAATTTCTGACATTTAAGCTGTGTGAGATTCTCCGGTTTTGTTGTTGTGAGTATCCGAAGCATCTTCTGGAAAGGGGGCCGGGAGCAGCAGCTCATTTGTATTAAAAGGGACACACACAAAAACGGCATTTTTTTGCTCACACCCAAAATAGGGACAAATTTGACAAGATTTAATAAATGATCTGTGGGGTATTTTAAGCTTGAACTTCACAGATACATTCTGGGGACACCAGAGACTTGTATTACATCTTGTGAAAAGGGGCATATAGGTCCCCTTTAATACTGAGAAACCTACATTCTAGACACAATATTGCTAGTTACTTTGTCTGTTTTTGCCCTGGCAATTAAACCAGTTCCAAATAAACCATTGCAGAGTTAACCATCTGAATTAATCAGTAATTCTGAACAAATCATTTAAGTGAATGATTCAATGACTTGAAAGACCATGTTTTTTTTTTCCTGAATGAATCAGTATTTTGAATTAATCACTAATTAAACAGTCAGTCATTAAAACAGCCGCTTGACACCACCTACTGGTGGAGCAGTCATAATTAATGACAATTAATTTTCAATGATTAGCATGAAAACCAGCTGCAATTTAAAAAGGATTCTTTTTTGCACCTTCTGAGAGGGGTAAAAAGACGTGATCCTGTTTTAAGTGTGAGGGCTAAGCCATGAATTTGATGTCTAGATAACTTGCCATCAAGGTAATCTTGTGATAAGGGCAAGAAGTGACATTTAGCACATGACAGAGTTTGTCATGCTCGTTGCCTTTCTGGAGACCTCATCTGAACGTGCCTCTGAAAGTAACTAGACACATTTAGATTGAAAACATGCCTTTGTTTTTCCCCAGCCTAAGCCATATACATTATTAAGCTGCATAGTTTATCATAGAGAATATCTGTGAAACATCTTGCCACTATATACAAAATAAGTATCCTGCTGTCTTGATAGTATTTATGCCTTGCTTCAATTTTTGATTATAAAAAACCCCAGAGTGGCCCACTGATGATGAGTGAATAGACACAGTGTGCTCTGTGATGCCCTTTTGCATTCTAAACCAAAGTAAGCATGTTCTGATGAATACCAGATGAGCTTTGGCATCTTTCAGCATGCACACCGCTTTAATTAATGCATAAAATGCTCTCTAGTGGTAAATGCAAATTATTTTTGGCAAACCAGTTGCATCATAAACTCTGTGTTTCCTATTGTTCTGTTTATTAGAGAGCATTAATTATTTTGCTAAAGCCCTAAATGAAGGAAATTACACATCAATGGGGAAAGGAAACCCCAGAGTAAACACAACAAGGGCTGCACTGTTTGTTGAAACCTTGATATGTGGCAGTGAATGGTTAGTGAGTTGTGGAGCTCAATCTGAAAGATTCATTGTGAGATATGCCAAAGAGGAGCAGATGAACCCGTCAACAACCCGGAGAAAACCCAAGCAGTATGGTGCAAATTTTGGTAGACAGACCCTGAGTTCTGTCAGCCAGTGTAACAACTTCCCACTGACAAAGCTATGTCATGTCACAGATAATGAGAAGAAGATATTCATGGCACTCACAATCATTGCTTAGAAGGCTTAGCTATTGAGAGGCATGAAATGATATAGGTTTGGGTCTCTGTTTAGAGAGTCTGAGGGAGACAAAGACTAACAAAAGACAAGCCTCGTTGCTCAAAGAGGCACAAAAGAGGATTAATGTGGCTTGAAATTTAAAGTCTACTTTTAGAAGGATACACAGAACCTTCATCTGTATGCCTGTGAAATTAGACCAAAAGATTGTGCCACACTGGAAAAGAAAATATTAAGCACAGAAAGAATGAAAATGTGCCTGTTTCATGGACACTACTATTTGTGGTGTAATTTTTTCGATGTTAAAATAAATTTACTTCAAATGGGAAGACAGCTATAAGTAATCCATTTGTAGGTTGAGTTTACCTGAAAAGTGCTCTGGACTTTATCAAAAAACATACAGTAGCTCTTTAGCCTGATAAGCAAATTTGCCTCAACAAATGCCTTGAGTTTAAGGGCAGGACTATTTGTTTGACTGACCAATGGCAGACAGTGGGAGTGTTTGGGGAAGCCTGCTTGAAAACAATCATTTATTTTTTCAGATCTGTTTAGTGATTCTAAAGCCGCCTTTTCTTTATCTCTCACAAATGGAGAGACAAAAACTGGAAGTCATTCATTTCAAAAAGAGAGTAGTATGGGAACTGTGTGAAGATCCTACATTGATTAGCCCTAGAAAACCTACTATGTTTTACTTACAAAAGTCTTTGTTTGGATATATTTTGTGTGGATCCATTCATACATTCATTATTTATTCATTTTACCATGGAGCTTCACAACCAAACTGAAAATGTGTCAATCATTTTCACTAATGAAAATAGTGAAAAGACACCTTATAATGCTTCAGTTCAGTTTGAAGCCTTATACATTATTTTACGTTTGTACATTATTTTATTATTTTAATTTGCATATAATAATTTCTCTTAGCTCAAAAAAATGAAATGTTGGATTTACTTAAAATATCACGTCAAATGGTTCCACACAACTATATTAAGCTGCTTCAGCCATATTATGTTTGTTGAAATGTACTGAATGAATCCAAGTTTAGCTAACGTATTAAGGTTGTGCTCTTCATGCATAGCATGGATCAAACCAGCAACCCTCCGATTTTCCCACTACACAACCTTTACAGCATAGCCATTGGTTGGATGGGAGACAGGTTATGATGTGTACAGTGCATGACAAATATAATTAATTTTTCATATTTGCAGTTTACTTAAAAAGTGTAACTCAATTAATTCTGATAATCCATTTTAATGAAAATCAAACAACCTACATCACGAAAAATATATTTGTTATATTCGTAATTTCAGTGAAAGGGGATTTAATAAAGCCAACATTACTTTTTTTCTACTCTTGTGACTTTCAGCCTGGACTATGATCCATTTCTCTTCACCATCCACACAGCAGTGTGAGTGATGAATATGTCTATCTCAGACTCTCCAGCACCACGGGGTAGAATTACTGTCCTCCTTTTCAGCCCGTTACTTTTCACAAGCCTGCTAACAACACTTATGCAGTTGCACCGTAATTAAGCACAGCTGAGAACTGAGCACTTCTTTCAGCATCTGTATCATAGCGCAGGAGAAGAAGGTTGGCCCGTGCCTCTTTTCTGTTCAGCTGTCCCTGCAATGACATCTGCTGCAGTGGAAAAGGCAGAGTGTCTGGTCCCCGCTCTGCTGGAGGACTCTCATTACTGACACCATACTGCCGCTATGCCTGGAGGCTGAGCGAGCTATGGAGGCCCCTGCGCTCTCTTTCTCCCCCCTGTTCTTCTCTCCCCCTGCTCCCTCTCAACTTCCATTCAGAGGGGGCTGTGTCATCTGTGATGCACCCCTCAACTTCATTGCTTTAGGGCAGAGCCGTAAAACAATGGCAAAGCCTGACAATCAAGTCAAAGACCCTGCAATTGCTGATGGTTTGCAAGAGTAAACAAGGGACCCTCAAAATTTAGCAGTGGTAATTACGTCTGTCATCTTTCTATGCACTGTTTAAAACCTTAACCAGGCTGAGCTGCTCCCCCAGGCTGACCTCTGACAAACATAGTTTGGCTCCAGTAGAGAGTAATGCTCCCAGACAGCTGTTTCCTCCATTCCAGGGTTTGTGCTTTTCCTGCAGAGCAATGCTTGACGACAGGGTACACACATTACATGAAGTGAATTAGATAGAAGTTAAATTTAAACTCTATTTAGTGCGGGTGCAGATGCCGAACCCAGATATACAAACGTTTATCTCAGATAGATGGCTGAATTATAGATAAGCCATTGAATATTAATTGACTTCAATTGGGGTAGAAATTATTTTGCTACTGTATTGCTTTGGCAGGGCCTCTGGAGTGATGCCATGATTCTTTTTTTTACTATTAACTGTATTAATTGTTTGTCAAAATAAGCTGTGTAGGTTTTCAGCTATTTAAATCCACAATTAATATTAGTATTAATATGAATTAATGACATTTACACTACCGTAAAAGGTTTGGGGTCGGTCATTTTTAAAAAATGTTTATAAAAAACATTTGTTTGAAAAAAATACAATATAAAAAATATTTTAAAATGTAATTCATTCCTTTGATGGCAAAGCTGAACTTACAGCAGACGAAAAACTAGCTTGAAAAACATTTCTTATTATTAGTAATATTGAAAATAGTAAAAGTATTAATTTCTTTATAATAATTTTTTTACTGACCCCAAACTTTTGAACGGTAGTGTATTTATATTAAATGAAATCCTGTATTGATTAATATAATAATATTAACCCAAAAGAGATGCATGATATCTTTAGTTTATTTTGACAATGTAAAGTAAATATATTTTTTATACTAAACATCTATTCCTTATTATGATAGATTTTAAAGACTATTATGTGCAAATAAACAAGAGCAGCAGCAACAACAACAATAAAACAAATATTTCTACACATTGCATTTCTACAGTAATGTACTTATGCAGATGGCCATACTTTAATTATTTAAAGTATTAAATGGTGTGCCCAAGAGGACAGCAGTTGATCCATTATTATGCTAGCCACACATTTGGCCCTGTATGACTTTAGACTCTTTCACTCTTTTATTAGAGTCACGTCTCTTTTATCCTTTTCCCCTGCTTCTGAAAGCACAGGTACAGTATATTTGCAGGTCTGCCAGTGGCTACTTGTATTCTTACCCCCCACCAAGTACCAGATGTTTCACCTTGTCAAATCTGAGCTTTCCCTCTTGCCAAGCCATTTCTAATGCAGGATGTCACCTTTAAAATTGAACATTTTGACTTAGCAGCCACGTTTTCAATTGAACTTACACTAGATTAATTGCATGGACAGTCCCCATGGAGCAACTTAGCTATAAGTGCTTTTCTCAAGGACATATTGACGGCAGAGATGGATTGTGATGTCAGTAACCCTCCAGTTGCTGGCTCACTCCCATTACCCAGCAGGGGAGATCTGTTTACAACAGGCAGTCGAGATCTGTATTTTCTAGGTTATGACGATCTCTATCATTCCTTCTAGTTCTATTAATGATACCTGAGAGTTAGAGTGCTTTATATCCATATACCTGAGAATATGTGCAAGTGAGTGATGAGACTCATGCAAATCAGCCCGGTCCTGCCAAACCCCTTGTGAAAACATGGGAAGAAACTGATCTACCATGACAAACAACTCTAGTCAGTTCTTGGCTGTTTCCTTGAACTGTTGGAACTCCCACACTGCAGGCCAATCATTATCTATTACATGACTTATGAAACACATCTAGGACACTGCTATATTGGACTTCAGCCCTTCAGTCCAAATAAAACTCATTCTAAAGTTGTATTATTTAAAACATCCATTAACAGGATTTTATTGAGAGCAGCACTTAATGTACTTTTTTCAAGGGTGCTGTTATAACGGTCAAACAGCACTGGGATTTTTCAGTATTTGTATCACTCCTCTTTCTGTAGATTACATCATAATGCCAGTAGGTGGCACAAAATGACTATATTTTATAAGTGAGTCTTTGAAATATTCAATCAATTCATTTCATTCAACAACTGATTCATTAAGGAATGACAAACATGATAATATTTTAAAACATTGAATCATTCACTTAACCCGATTCAACCAGTACAAAACACTGGTTTATTCAGGTACAAACCCCTACTCAGAACCGTTTATTTTGCTGTGACAAAAAAACTCATTCTCCTAAGTTGAATTATTTAAATCATCCATTAACAGGATTTTGGAGAGAGCAGCACAACTATAATGTAATTTTAATGTATTTTTTCCAAGAGTGCTGCTATAATGGTCCAACAGCACTGAGACTTTTCAGTGTTTGTATCACTCCTCTTTCTGTAAATTACATCATTATGCCAGTAGGTGGCACAAAATGAATAGATTTTATGAGTGAGTCTTTGAAATATTCATTCAATTCATTTCATTCAACAACTGTTTCATTCAGGAATGACAAACATGTTAATATTTTAAATCATTGAATCATTTAATTAACCCGATTCAACCAGTACAAAACACTGGTTTATTCAGGTACAAACCCCTACTCAGAACCGTTTATTCTGCTGTGAAATAAAACTCATTCTCCTATGTTTTATTATTTAAAACATCCAATAACAGAATTTTGGTGGGAGCAGCACTGCTATAATGCAATTTTAATGTACTTTTTTCACGAGTGCTGTTATAACAGGCAACCGTACTGGGACTTTCCATCGTTTGTATCACTGCGTGTTTCTAGACAAACTGTTTGTGGTTACTCTTTCTGTAGGTAAGATCATCACATCATTTGCATCATTGATTGCCTAAGACAAATTTCTCCTAAGGGAGATAATAAAGAGAATAAACATAAACAAAAACATTAGTATGTGGCAAAAATTACTTTTTTTATGAGTGAGTTTTGGAAATATTCATTCAATCCATTTATTCAAAAACTGATTCCTTTAGGAACGACAAACGTGGTGGTCTTTTAAGTCAGTGAATCATTCACTCAACCGATTCGTTGAGTAAAAAACACTGGTTCATTCAGGTACAAAACCCTACTCAGAACTATTTATTCTGCTGTGCCTTCATTTGAAAATATTTTCATTATAGCTGAGCTAAAAAAAGACAAAGCAATTGGCAATAATGTGTCTAAAATGGGAGATACTTACAAATGTGATGTTAAAGGAATATAATATCACATATTTGTGCTGTTGATATGAATAGCAGCTGTAATTACTTGCGGCCTTGTGCTATCACAGCTGATATTCAGTACAATAGCTCCAGTGATATTTCTAAAATATTTTCCCATTTGTTACAATATGTGTATGTGTGTGTGTGTGTGTGTTCAGTGCCATGTACTTTAGATGCATCAGTATTAATACACCAAATACTTGATAATGGACAATTTGCCCTGAATATCCAGCACAAAATGTCTTTAAAATGGCAGGCAGCTCGAATTTGATCTACTGTCAGACACAAATAATCTTATGTAAAACACCTGTGGTTTGGCAGTTTATTTACTAAGGATGACATGAACATTTTATTCTTATGTCTATACCTCTAAATATTGAAGAAAAAAAATCCCTCATGAGCAAGAAAAAAACTAAAAAAACTAAAATGAAGGAACTGTAAAACTTACTAACAAGACCAGAATTTAAATCAATAGCCTAATTACAAGGAACCTGATGCAAGAGTTAAAATTGATTCTATTTACTATGCAGCAGTGAATGAATCAATCTGAAAACATGTCAGTATTACGTTATCTGGCAAAAAACATGTGTGTGCTAGGATAGAAGTGTTGGGAAAATTATTAATAATCCAACACAGATTATTAATGGCTTCTCTAAAATTGTAATCAGATTGCTCATTATTTAATGGAAAAAGTAATTGCATTATTAATTTAGGTCAGTTACACTGGTTTTTTAAATTAAAAATGAATTTAATTACAGTAACAATAACTTTATAATCCATTACACTTAACATTATTGGGAATCATTGGCAACCGTTCACAAATCTGCAGCGCATGCACGTTCAAAGCAAATAATGGTGCCTTTTTAAAGTATCTATTTAACAACATGGCACAAAAAAAACATGATCTAAACCAAATAAGAATCTTCAGTTAAATGATGTTCCACAGACGCTTTTCATACAAAACAGCTTAAGCTCATTGCAATCTGTTTTAAAGTGCTGTGCTTAAAGGCACAATAAAATTCTTTGAGCAACTTGCCAGCTCACAGGCTGCTCCTACATGCCCTCATGCTAATGCACTGTAGGACCAGTGGGTTCAGTTTTTGCCCCATGGTTCATTTTAATTGGAGATTTTTTTTCCGACATGCACAGTTGAGCTACTTCATTTATCAACTGACACACACAGATGTAATGGCATAATCCCTGGAAGACACCACTTACCAAGCCATACACCCCACTCTGAAGCATGTAATCTCTCTCGAAGACGAGAGGGTTCCTTCTTTCCAACATATTATTAGCAAGAGAAAGCTTCATTTGAGGAAAGCAGAAGGGAGCTAGGCATTAGGAGAAGCATACTGATGTGGCTGTCATTGCTTCGTGGTGCTTGCGATGTGTACATCTGGTAGCTTTCATGAAAATGTGCCCATGTAACTGGCAATGGGAGTGACAGGTCTAATGAAAATAGGACAACATGCATGGAAACAACTCAGTGCTCACAGTGTGTGCGAATCACAGGGGGACGAGAGAGACTGAATTGGAATTTAAATTAGAGGAGACGGACATCCCTGAAGGATGTGTTGATAGAGTTGCTTATGAGTGTGTGAAAAAGAAAGCCTGGGAGGACATTTTTTGAAGGGGACATATGGCTGATTCACTTAGATCCCACACACTGGTTTTTACACAGCGTGGGTGAGGCCTGAACTTGTCACTGCAGGAGCAACCCACAGTGGGAAGAGAGGAAAATCAATATTTGCTCTCGGCAACCATGTCTCCAGCCCATGTCTCCTGCATGTTCTAAAAAGGACCTTTAGAGTCCTCCACTATCCCTGAGAACACAGTGGCTGAAGGAGTGCAACTTCTACCATCATAGTGTTGAGATATATTACATTTTAATATTTAAACTAATGTTAATCCATAAGTATTACTGCATTTGAAAGCCAACACACATTTTAGGGGTGGGCGATATGACCCAAATTATATCACTATATGAGTAATTATACAACTATACACGTATAGCTTATCTATCATCAAAATTGGTATCAAATTTATATATATTCAAAAGTTTGGAATAATTACGATTTATTTTACTGTTTTTGAAAGAAGTCTCTTATGCTCACCAAGGCTGCATTTATTTGATCAACAATACAGTAAAAACAGAAATAATGTGAAATGTTATTAACATTTAAAAGAACTGTTTTGAACATATTTTAAAATGTAATTTATTCCTGTGATGGCAAAGTTGAATTTTCAGCAGCCATTACTTATTATTATTTATTATCGGTGCTCATCATCAATAATGGTTCTTTTTATTATCAGTGTTAAAAACAGTTTTGTTTGCTTAATATTTTTGTGGAAACCTTGATAAATAGAAGGTTCAATGAATAGCTTTTTTCAACATTGATAATGTTTCTGGAGCAACAATCAGCATATTAGAATGATTTCTGAAGGATCATGTGACATTGAAGACTGGAGTAATGATGCTGAAATTTCAGCTTTGCTGTCACAGGAATAAAGCCTTAGTACATGTACATTAATGATTCTGTGCTGGCAAATTGACACTGAAACTGCAGTTGCTTCTGATTCTCCTTTTCTAAACCTAAGAATTTAAGTGTTGTCTTACATTGCTTCACTGAGAATATATTGGAGCTTGATTTGTTGTATGGTAGGATATCTAGCTTTTTCAAGAGCTTATCATGTGACAGACAGGATGCTTTTGATGCAAGATGCTTCATAATGAGGGATGCAGTCAAAGACAGAAGCTGTCACAAGCGTAGCTGCTCAAAAAAGGGGAAAAATACAACAACAAAAACTCTGTCCCTCTGGATAAGTCGCTTCTAACACTTCTTTGTGTGATTTTGTGAGGCTGTCTGAAAGGGCTGATGGAACTTTCTGTTGTGTCCTACTGCTTGAAAAGCACTGGTGACCTTTCATTCATACAGCATGATGACTAGTGAAGCCCTTTTTTATAAGCTGGGATGTACGTACCTTTTCTGACAAAACACCCATTTTCCTAATGCATTCCCTTTGTACCAGTATATATTTTTCTAGCTTAAAGGCTGATTGCAGTCAGGTAATCAGGTGCTTTGCATTGGTCCCAGGGCTGATAGTATTGCTGACCACTGTTAGTTCATTTTAAATTATCAAGCAGCAGAATAAAAACAAAGGCACAAAAGGTTAATGTATTCAATTTACTTACATTGTCCATTTTAAGTGGAGTGTGTGTGCAAGAGTATACTCATCTGTTGCACTCACATCTATGTCCCATTTGCATTAAAACACAATGGACTGTTAAACAGTTTCATTATTATACAAATGAAATCTGGTTCACAACAAATTACGGGAATCCAGATAGTCCTGGACATACAATACAGTCATGTTGAACAGTCTCAGTGGACTGTCTGTGTTTCATTCAGCTGTCAGTACAAGATTGTCAACGCATTTGTGCTATTCTGATTTCTTCAGAATGTTATCATTATGAGGATAGATAAACAGTAAATATATATAAACAGCTGCTTTAAAGATAGCATATAGTGTTCAGGATATGGATATCCAAAAGAATATACCTGCTTCAGCTATTGTAAGCAATAATATCTATTGAATGGATCATATTGGTAGTTTAAATCCTCGCACTAGTCATTCCATGGCAGTTCCACAAGCATTTTGAGGGAATGCTCTTTGTTTTGTTTTTTTGTCAGCAGAAATCTTAATGCTTCAGCAGTAAATCTTTAGAGCAACTGCAACAATTCTGGCTGACTCAAAACAATCCAGCATCTCCAACAACACAATCAACTGTAACAACAACATATCGTAATGAATTTGTAAAATAAGAGTGTAAAAGTTATTCATGTGAAATCACCACAATTGTGATTAGTGTTCTGTTTGGCTCTGGCACTTCCTTTTAATTTATTTTCTCCTGGCTGGTGTAATAGTGTTACAATACAACATAATTGGTTGCACTGGGTACATGGGGAAAATAAGCTATATTGTCAGACAGCCAATCGTAACTTGCAGATTGCACTATATGTAACAATATCATGTGTTCAGAAATAGTACAATTACAACCAATATTGTGGTATGCTCTGCTGTTATTGCTGGTGAACTTTTAATACTTTTTTTTTTTTTATATTATTCAATAAAATATTAAATTTAAATTTATTCTAACCTTTCACAGTTGGATGTAGTAAACAGCTCACAAAGACATGGGAAACTCAGAAACAGTCTTTAATTAGAAACTGACAGGAATACATAGGAAAAACAAACACAACGAACTTAGCACTAACGATGACCGAGACTGAACTGTATTTATACACCAGGGAAATGAGTTAAATGACAACAGGTGAACAAAATGACTAATCAAACAAAACTGAGAAACTATGTCAAGACAGACAAACTAAGAACAAAGGACACTGATGAAAACAAACTGAAAGTCCATAATCATGACAGTACTCCCCCCTTGTGGAAGGCGCATCCATGTGCCGTAACTGAACATCCAAATTCTGATGGAGAGAGGGGGCTTTGGAGGTGGGCTTGGAGCTGGTGATGGACAGGAACCTGGAGGAGCCGACGGAAGCAGACACCATGGTGGAGCCGATGGTGGGAGCAACCAGGGTGGAGCCTTGACTGAAGGACTAGGCGGAACCCAGGGACTGACTGACGGAGTCGGAACCAGGGTGCATGAGGTATCTGGCCGAGCAGAGAGGCCGATGGACCAGGGCGACATCCACGGCCTGGAAGCCCAAAGTAGAGTTGCTGGCTCGCGGGACCGAGGTGGAGATGGGGGCTCAGCAGACCAGGGCAACGATGGAGTGAGCGAGGATGACAGGGAAGCCAGAGGGAAGAAGAAGCCCAGTGGAGCTGAAGGTGGTGGAGGGTTGATGTGCATCGGGAGACCTGCAAGTCCACGTGGAGGCAGAGCAACTACTGACTGAGGCTGATCCAGAGGGATGAGGGAGCCCGGAGTCGTCCCAGGACTGATGGACCACAGTGGAGTCGATAGAGCGCAGAGTCGAGGCGGAGCTGTCGGGCTGACATGCCGGTGAGTTTTATCAGGGTTGCAGCTAAACTCTGTAGGACAGTGGCCCTCCAGGACCGAGTTTGCCCACCCCTGGCCTAGACGCTTGAGGTGACACAGGGGAACCAGGAAATCAGGTGGGGACATCGGAGGAGGAAGATTTCTGGATGGGACCGGATCATCCTGATGGCGGATGGGACCGGCGTGAAGGGCGAAGAATCGAGGGCTGGGGCTTGGAGAGGAAGATTTCCGCAGACCACAGATCTATTAAGCAGAGGTCCGCTCCTGGCTCTGAGATGGACTGAGCAGCTTGCATCGGCTCCGTGATGACCCAGGTAGCAGACTCTTTCTCTGCCTCGCGGATGGTGAACGAGGAGTCTTCTTTCTGCAATATCCACCACCAATACTCCAATAGTGGCCTGTCTTGGCAAGCAATAGGCCACACCAAGTTAGTTAGCCCATCTTCAAACTTGTTATTCGGTCGGTCATTCTGTCACGGTCGGTTTTGGTAAATAGCTCATTAAGACATGGGAAACTCAGAAACAGTCATTAATTAGAGAGTTGCAGGAATACATAAGGAAAACAAACACAACCAGCTTAAAGGGTTAGTTCACCCAAAAATGAAAATTCTGTCATTTATTACTCACCCTCATGCCCTTTCACACCCGTAAGACCTTCGTTAATCAGAGCATTATGAATCAGTGTATCGAATCATGATTCGGATCGTGTGTCAAACTGCCAAACGGCTGAAATCACGTGACTTTGGCGCTCCGAACAGCAGATTCGACGCGCTGATTCATTTATGCTCCGATGCTTCCTGAAGCAGTGTTTTGAAATCGGCCATCACTATATAAGTCGTTATTTTGTTTTTTTGGCGCACCAAAAATATTCTCGTCGCTTTATAATATTAATATTGAACCACTGTACTCACATGAACTAATTTAAATATGTTTTTAGTACCTATATTGATTTTGAGAGAGGAAATGTCATTGCTCCCTATGCAGGCCTCACGGAGCCATCGGATTTCAACAAAAATATCTTAATTTGTGTTCCGAAGATTACCGAAGGTCTTACGGGTGTGGAACTGCATGAGGGTAAGTAATAAATGACAGAATTTTCATTTTTGGGTGAACTAACCCTTTAACACTGACAATGACCGACATTGAACTGAACCAAACAGGAAGTATTTATACACCAGGGAAATGAGCTAGTTAAATGACAACAGGTGAATGAAATGACAAACTGAGAAACTAACTGAGAAACTAGGTGAAGACAGACAGACTAAGAACAAAAGAAACTGATGAAAACAAACCAAAAGTCCATAATCGTGACATAATCTAATAATATATTTCTAACCACTATAATTGTAATGGTGGTATGTAATAAATGTAACAGTAAATGAAAAAGCTCTATAATAAGATTAGCTATATTTTATGTGTACATACCAATGTTAGTCAATATACAACACATGATCAAACACTAGGCATTTCTTAAAACTATAAGGGATAGACATTAATAATGACAAGGACACCTGTTGTGTGAAATACACAGCAAGACAAACAAGCTGATATGGAAATAGCCTATATGTTTTAATCACATTTATACCTCAAAGAATTGATATAGATAATTTTAATTTTACTCCATTTATAATACTTTTACACTTATAATAGGCTTAACATAGTGAATCAGGGTAATACAAAAATACGTTTTGGAAGAAGGATTGAAGATGTATTGACTCATTATTTACATTTAGTTAATTTTGAACAAAAAAAGTTACATAGTGTACCTTTAATAAAACTTCCTGTCACAGGTGGAAAGAGTAATGAAATATTCTGCTCAAGTAAAAGTACTATTACTTTACTTTAAAATAAAAATGTATTCAAGTAAAACTAAAAAGTAAAATGTACTCAGAGTAAAAGTTACTGAGTTACTTCTTTAACAGTGGGGGTGGGGTAGGGAATCTTCCGTGTAGTGTTGTAACAGTTTGAGATTTTGACGGTATGATAACCATCTCAGAAAATATCACGGTTTCACGGCATCACTGTATATGGGATTAAACAATTATTAAATAAATAAATAGTATTATTAAATTATGATTATTATTATCATCAGTTAAAATGACCATTAAATGAATGAAAAGTTTATGAAAAATTAATGTTTTTTTGGTTGAACAAATGCTTTATTATAACAAACTTGAAACCACTTGTTTGTTTTGTTTATTAAAATTTCAATAAACATAATCAGCTAAATTTAATAATTGATTATGAATTAGATTAACAACTTATTTTATCATTAATAATTTATTAAAATAAGAATTAGAATAATAGAGTCCTATGAAATGTATTTTATTCAGAAAATTAATTTTTCTTTTTATGATTTAATACAAATATATTATCAAAAGCGGTGGTGTTTTGTGTGCGTCCCTTTAAATGCAAATGAGCTGCTGCTCCCAGCCCAACACTACTACAACAACTCGTCCTCTTCTCTAAAGCAGCCCAACATGGCCTCACACCCTTTGTTGCGTGTTCTCGGGGGCAGGGTTTATGTAAATTTTAGGGTTAGTGAAATCAGAAGAAGCTCGTTCTACCAACCGTTTGTTGTAGTCCTTAAAAGAAAATATCTCCCTTTGCATGGAACTTTGAGCGTCGTAACTTTGCAGATGTTGTTTATGCTCAAACAGCAACATTTACACTAAATCAAGTTAAAAAAGTGAAATCATAATCAACCACCCCTTTAAATAAGCATATAGTTTGGTGCATGTTAACTGTTTTGAATGGATTGCAGTAGTTCTGTGGCTGCAGGAGATCTACAAAGTGCATCTGAGCTGTGTGGAGAGTTTTCAATATGCCCCTTGGAAATTACAGTGCATGGACTGCCTTTAATTGTGTGTTTTAGTTCATTTTAAACTCCAGCTGAGAGGCTCTCCAGCACCCTCACTGCTCTAATTAGTGTACAGTGAATCATAATTTACTGTTAATTAAAAAAAACATTAATTTGTTCTATCTCTCTCTCTCTTTCCTTGTAGTTTTCCTTCCTATCCCTTTCACATGTTTTCTGTGGCAATGGATCACAAAAACCATTTACTCGTGTTTGTTTATTCAGTGTGCACTGTGGACTTAAAGAAAAAGAATGAGGTAAAACTGTACTTGCTATTTATTGATTGATTCATTATCTTAAACACACTGGTTTGTAGTGCAAATAGTTTTACTGTTTGTTATTCTTGTAGTTATTTACCTATAGTGGCTAATGAATTGGAAGTCTTGCACAATTCCACCCTGAAAAATAAGATAGATACCCAATTTAAACTATAGTCTGTAGTAAATCTCAACCACCCTGGACTATTGCTTTTTGGCATGTTCATACGGTCCCAACAATAGTGTTGATGATTACTCTTATAGAAAGTCACAGCAGCTGGCATTTTGGTATGGTAGTCCTCCTAATCATTCCCAAGCTGGCATCAGAGGCCTGTCATCTCCTTATGCAGCACAGACACAGCTGGCAGCACCTATCAGAGAGGAAAAGCATATGAATTACTTGATTTCTTACTGCTGTTAAACACATGGGAGCGGTTCCATTAATTCATATTTTGCCTCCCCACTTAGTACTCTGCTATGGTTAAATATCACTTCAGCATGTTGATGGTTGCCAGTATCTCACCCTGTAATCTAATATAAGAGCCAATGTGCAACCTGTCTTCACTGGTCAATCGGGATGAAAACTGCTCTGCACTCAAGAATATAAGTGCCCTGAAAGCGCATTTGATGGAAATGATGCCCAGTGCATTGCTGTGTAGTGAGTTGATGATACAAAAAGTATGTTCCAGTGAGGTGACATACAGCTCCAGACTGCTAAAAATCTAAAGTTTGTGGGCATCCATATGCGGTTGCATCAGATAACATCTCATGAGGTGGTGATAGATTACAGGTGATAGATTACATCTGTAGAGTGTGCTCCATTTTTTCCTGCACACAACAGCGGACACAGCACAAAGCTGTGATGACCGATTCACAAACAAATTACTCTCACAAACCGATTCTTTTTAATGAGTCAATCACAAAGATTCACAAACTCGCTTGTCAGTGGACAAATTCCAAAGTGAACATCCCTAAACGCTACAAAATTATATATATATATACATACACTATATTGCCAAAAGTTTTGGGACGCCTGCCTTTACGTGCACATGAACTTTAATGACATCCCATTCTTAATCCGTAGGGTTTAATATGGAGTTAGCCCACCCTTTGCATCTATAACAGCTTCAACTCTTCTGGGCAGGCTTTCCACAAGGTTTAGGAGTGTGTTTATGGGAATTTTTGACCATTCTTCTAGAAGCGCATTTGTGAGGTCAGGCACTGATGTTGGACGAGAAGGCCTGGCTCGAAGTCTCCGTTCTAATTCATCCCAAAGGTGTTCTATTGGGTTGAGGTCAGGACTCTGTGCAGGCCAGTCAAGTTCCTCCACACCAAACTCGCTCATCCATGTCTTTATGGACCTTGCTTTGTGCACTGGTGCGCAGTCATGTTGGAACAGGAAGAGGCCATCCCCAAACTGTTCCCACAAAGTTGGGAGCATGAAATTGTCCAAAATGTCTTGGTATGCTGAAGCATTAAGAGTTCCTTTCACTGGAGGGGGGCCAAGCCCAACCCCTGAAAAACAACCCCACACCATAATCCCCCTCCACCAAACTTTACACTGACACAATGCAGTCAGGCAAGTACCGTTCTCCTGGCAAACACCAAACCCAGACTCGTCCATCGGATTGCCAGACAGAGAAGCGTGATTCGTCACTCCAGAGAACACTTCTCCACTGCTCTAGAGTCCAGTGGCGGCGTGCTTTACACCACTGCATCCGACGCTTTGCATTGCACTTGGTGTTGTAAGGCTTGGATGCAGCTGCTCGGCCATGGAAACCCATTCCATGAAGCTCTCTATGCACTGTTCTTGAGCTAATCTGAAGGCCACACAAAGTTTGGAGGTCTGTAACTATTGACTCTGCAGAAATTTGCAGACTACTGTGCGCCTCAGCTCTGTGATTTTACGTGGCCTACCGCTCCGTGGCTGAGTTTCTGTTGTTCCCAATTGCTTCCACTTTGTTATGATACCACTAACAGTTGACCGTGGTATATTTAGTAGTGAGGAAATTTCACGAATGGACTTATTGCACAGGTGGCAACCTATCACGGTACCACGCTTGAATTCACTGAGCTCCTGAGAGCGACCCATTCTTTCACAAATGTTTGTAGAAGCAGTCTGCATGCCTAGGTGCTTGATTTTCTACACCTGTGGCCATGGAAGTGATTGGAACACCTGAATTCAATGATTTGGAGGGGTGTCCCAATACTTTTGGCAATATATAGTGTATAATATGTATATATATATATATATATAAACTGGCATATGAACTGCCATTCAGATTCAGATCTGCTTCTGTTTCCTATAATCTAATCAATTCCCGGAACTGAGCTAACATGAACTAACAATAAACAGTTGTATTTTTATTAAGGTTATTGCTCATTTTTAGTTAATACATTAACTAATATTAACTAATTGTGAAGTGATACCAAAGGTTACTTCCTTGAAGTGACCATGACATGTACCCTTCGCTAACGGCCTTGAGGGAGAGTACTTTGTAGAGGAGTTACGTTGCTCACTTTCGTTATAACCCTTCATGTGGCATCCCCTTTTCCGCAGCGCCCTTCATCGCCCAGTGACCTATCGGTTTGAATCAGACTACCTCACTCAGCGAATCATTCAGAGCCATTACAGAGTCCTCAACTGACTCATCACTCACCTTGAATCATTGACAGGCCTATGGTTTAGTATGGTAATGATATTCTAAAAACATTCAGATATTTCTCATATATATAATGTTTATCTTAGCATTAGCATTGAATAAATTATAATGTATGAGAGTAAAACTCTAAGGTGGGTGAACCATAATCAAAATATTAGATTTTTTTTTCTTTCACATACAAGCGAAAATGTTCTTAAAAGAGTGACATTTATACAATCAGGATAAATATAATCAGGATCACTACAATGATAGCATCAAACTTAAACTAAACCGCTTCTGATTTATAGTACTCTTAAGGTGTTTCTGGCTAGAAGGCATTATGTAAAGAGAGTGCATGGGGAGCAGTGTGCCCATGTGGTGAGCCTGTGAGACCCTGATGAGTGCTATCCTCCTCCATCACACAGAGGCTTTGTGTCATTGGCTCTCAACAGTGGCCAATCTGCCTGTAATTACTCTTCTCTGCTGCAGGGCTCTCTTCCTGTTTCATCATGGCTAAACTGATTAGTAATCTAAGCTAAGTTTGATCGGTGGAGTTAATTGAAAAGTAATGATCAGACATTATTGAGTACAACAGCTGTATAGAGAGTTTACACTGGGGACTTGGCTTCAAAAAAGATGCCAAACATGCAGAGACATGTCTATCATGTGACTCATAGGTAATGCCCCAAGAAGAGTGACACCATTGTGCCTTTATCTTATTCAAGAGATGGCAGCTCCTGGCTGTTTGCGAACATTACAAAATTACTCCACTTGATCCCGCCAGAGAGGCTGCATTACAAATAAAACCATTCGGTGAGTGAGCCAATCTCCTCGCAGCTTTATGCATAAAGAGCAAGACCACATGCCAGAATAATTCACTCCCCATACATCTTCTCCAAGCTTGATTTATTCAGTTAGCTGCTCATGGAAGTGAATGGTGACAGAAAATCAAACTGTCATTTCTTAGTCTATATCTTTTGGCCAGGCTTTATCTAATATTATATCATTATGTAGTGCTGTGCCTTATACAGCATCCCTTCTACAGTTTATTATGATTTCTTGAGATGTAGTAAACACTTAATGGAAGCCTACAATGTTTTATAGTGCTGTGCTGTTGCTCGGTGCCTGCATTCCAACAGTTAAACAGACTGGAAAATAAGAAATGCCTTCAAATAATTCAAAATGACCTTGACCAGCAGCTCCATATTTGATAAATGCATATTGCTGGTAGGAGAGGAATGCCTGCTCTTGCTCATGATTGATACGCCAAGAGTTTTTCAATTTGAAAAATGACTAGACATTTAAATTTAGTGAAATTTTGCTTTTCATCATACCTTGCTTTAAACAACATTATCATGAACTATATAAAGATGCACATAATGTTTATTGTAACATATCACTGTTCATTTGAACTTGACCCATATAGAATCTATGTGAATATCTCAGTGGCACATAGTTAACAAAATATATTTTTGTATAAGAAAGACTTCAGACTTCAACTTATTATATGTGTGTGAAAAACTTTCAGGAAAAATGCTATGAGAAGGTTACTTCTAAACTCTCCAGAAATTATATTTTCCCACCTAGCAAACACTAGAGACAATCCAGGGGATGTATCCCACAATATTCAGATTACTGTCAAACATTCTGTTTCTTTTTTAATGGCCAATTTTTAAACAATGTGGCTACAGCTTCCTAAAAATCATGCATTGTTACAAAGCTTAAGCACTACATTATTTCAGTCCCATCACAGTAGCTGCAGAGTTAATATACTTAGGGTAATAGGTATCACTCAGTATTTCTTGAACTGAATCACATTTTATTGAAAACCTGAAATCATTAACCCATGGCATTTACGTTTCAAAACATGTTCTGTGCAACACCATTTAACCTTGTTATAGAACAATAAGTTTAAATTGAGAGCAAAACTGGCTAATAGTGGTCTCGACTGTAAATATCATTGCACATTATTCACAGTCAATAGTTATTTAAACATTTTTTCTGTGCAAAAACTGATCACTGGATTTTACTGGTGAGTACTGTTATAAGGTTGAAGGGACATGCAAATATGCAGATATTCTGATGAAAAACAAATGATTATAAATTACAAATTAATTAGTGTTCCTTTGCTTTACTCATTCTGTCAAAAGAATCTATCAAACAATGTGAAGTTCAGTATTTGTCCTGTTATAATGTATAACATTATACACACACCTTGATTTTTTTTTCTTTTTCCCTGATCCAAAATTGTATGTAGCCATCATCCTATCACGGTCACCTTGTTTTTACCAAGTTAAGACATGTTCCTGGATCAAAGTGTTTTGTTGATCCTGGAACAACATTATTTTCCGAAAATTTTGTCCTACCCTAAAAACAATAACCTATCCCTTAAATCAGAGAGAAATGATAGCTGAATAACACTGATGTAGAAGCACCTAAGCCTGGTTGTAAGCATAAACTTGACAAAAACTGTGAACTTGTCCCTCAGATCTAATTGGTTGATGGTTGTTCACCGTGCTATTACTGTGAAATGACAGATGAACAAACTCTTTATAAGACAGAGGGTAAATAACTCCACATGAGGAATAAAGTGGCACAATCTGACATAATAAAAGACTAAGAAGTTCCCTTCCCCTGTATCACAGATCAATATTAGACTGGATTCCATACACACCCTGTAGGATTAATAAACCACATGGTCATTTTAATAGTAATCTACAAATTGCAATGGCAGAGAGCTTCATTATGATGAATTACAGTCAGACATGCAAATTTGTTCAAATATGTTGGTGCCTATGACTGTTAATTCAGTAATTACTAGAGTTTACAAAAAAAAAATGTACAACTGTAAATAATTAAAAAAAGATTATTGGACAGTTTATAAAAATACTATTTCAGTCTTTGTACTTCAAAATTTGACCTTTAATTCAGTGTGTTACTTGATGTTTCTTTGTAATTATTTGTGAAATTTACTAGCAATTTATGAGTGAAAATGGTTTCAAAGAAAATCAGTCAAAATGTAGTGACACCATTTCCAAAAACTGTACTGAAACCTCCAGTCACAAAGCCAAGGAGGCAGAACAGATTAATATCAAAATGACAAAATAGTAACTAAAGTAATCCAAGGAAATATACATCCTCATCTTTTAAATTTTAATTCATATTGTAGTTAATGGTAGTTAATATTTTAGCCAGCTTTGTGTTAACCTGAATTAATAATCTTTGAATAACACAGCCTCCATATTGGCTTTGTTCTTAATGGTCCTAAATATTAATCATCTCCATTCTTTCAATTTTTTTCTTTCTTCTCTCTGGCATCTGGATGCTCCACTTCCTCTCTTATTAATGTTTACCACTCCCACTCTCTCCCTTGCTGTTGTAGTTACTCAGTATTAAAGCGCTGCGCGGGTTGGCCAACTGTTTGGGAGTCATCTCAGTAGAAAAAGGGCAGAAAGATTACACAACTATCACTTCCCTTTTAAACATGAGGGCTCTGTGCTTAGACTTCAGCTGACATTTTTTCCATTATGCCCCTGTAAGAGATGATGGGTTGTCAGGTTGGTCCTATCCTGATTTGTGCCGTGGCTTTGTCCCTGGTAGCTTTGTCTAAACCAGTGCATTCAAAAACTAAAGCATGTCTGAATATTTGTGGATTTGTTACAACATGTTATAGATTACTTTAGAAGGCAAATTTGTGTGTGTGTGTGTGTGGTGAGTATTGGGAAAAGCCAGGCTTTGAGTTGCAGGGAGCTCAAAACTATTAAACAGAGCAAACAAATACACAACATTGTCTATCGCTGTAGATTAGTTTCTAGCAGATCATACACTTATGCATATCCATTCTCAAAAATTACAATGAAAGACAATTTTTAGAGCATTAAGGGATTTTAAATGTTTTTTTTTTTGTTTGTTTTTTTAACAATACCCGGTAGATCATATATATAAATGTGAAAACTGTGACTTTTGCTCAGTTTTTTCCTCAAGCCTGTCAAGCCTTATTTTTCTTTAGGATTAAAATGAATGCATTTTGAGTTAATCTAATTACCATTTGAGCAGATTCATAGGGTTTCAAGCACTGATCTATATAAATGACTAGATTGCTCATGACGTCATAAAAAGTGAAGCCACTGTGCCGCTATATTGGTATTCCCTAGTATTCTCTCACATTATATTCAATTAATAGGAAACCATCTGATTTAATGAGATTACCTAACGAGTCAGCATTCTTATATCTGAAGTCTCCCTGCACATTCTTACAACGCAAACATCCTAACCATTTACATGGTTATTTGTTTAGAGTCTGGAATTTCTTCTGTTTATTAAAAGTTACGTTCATCTTACAGTTGTGAAGTGACATGTGGCATGTGGCCAAGTATGGTGACACATTCTCGGAATTTGTGCTCTGCATTTAACCCATCCAAGTGCACACACACAGCAGTGAACACACACACAGTGAACACACACCCGGAGCAGTGGGCAGCCATTGCTGCTGCGCCCGGGGAGCAGTTGGGGGTACGGTGCCTTACTCAAGGGTCTCACCTCAGTCGTGGTATTGAGGGTGGAGAGAGCGCTGGACATTCACTCCCCTCACCGACAATCCCTGCCGGACCTGAGACTCGAACCCATGACCTTTGGGTTACAAGTCCGACTCTCTATCCATTAGGCCACGACTGCCCCACGACTGATCTGATATTGTGAATATCAGATCAGCTGATGGACGAGACACCTCAGCATTATATTACAAATGTCACAATGATTCTTCTGAAATCTGAATACAGATTTATGCTTTGTAAGGCATGCTCATACAACTTTATTCGTCATGTACAGTGTGACGAGCATGGCGGGCGAGAGCCGTGAGGGAACGGCGCGAGGCCGGTGACGCAAGTGATAATGAGCATCACCTGCGAGGCGCGCCAGCCTCGAGTCTCTCACGGAGCTCTGGGAGCATAAAAGGAGGAGCGACGACAGTGAAGGACGAGAGAGGACCAGGCCTGGATATTATTTTATGTTTTATTATGTTTGTGTGGCCGGCAGACGTCCGCGAGGGTCTGCCGGCATTACTTTCGTTTTGTTCTTTGTTTATTTTGGTATTAAAGTTTTGTTGAATGTTCGCCGGTTCCCGCCTCCTTCTTCCCGTATATTTACGAACTGTGTTACATAGTGTTATTCACCATAGTTATGTAATTATGTTTTCATATATTACTGTTTTTATTTGTACTGTAACTGTAAATGATTCAACAGTGTTTTTATTAAAAGTATGTATTTCGAAGCAGTAAAGATAAAGACTAAACGTTGGTTAAATGAATAATTAGCTTAGCAATATATTCAAATAAAACTTAGTTCATATACAAACTGTCATGCTTGTAAAAAGCCATATCATTTGAGCTGATCTGTAGCTTTTAACGGTTTCCAAGAGTCTGAAGTGAACGTTTGTCAACAAAAAGACATCAGGAAATGATAGGCCTATACACGCTTCACAACTTATTCAGAGAAATGACACTGACTGCATATAGATTTAAAGACATGAGGCCTAATTTCCGAGCATTTATACTGTCACTCCAAGCAAAGTGATGCCTGGTAAACCTTTTTAATACAATATAGTGCAATTTAGTAATAGGGGATTGTATGTATTGTAATATTAAATGTATATTCGAATCAATTTCTGCTAATAATCCCAGATATATGTTCATGCTTAATATTTCCTGCATAATTGCATACATAAAGAAATCTATTTTGTGTTAGTTCAGTTACCTGTGTAGGCAGTGTGCAGTAGACACACCCATCTTAATGAGATCTATATATCACTTGTCCTGCCCGAAAAGACCATAAACATTACAGATAACGTTCAAAGTATAAATTAATATACATACATATATTTTAAAAACTATTCACATACGACTGATACGCTGCAAAGTGGGTGGTTTTGGCTGTAATTCAATGATGCCCACTGCCGGTAGGGAACTGCTTGAACACTTCCGGTGGCTTCACCACCTGCTGGGACTTTAAAACGCAATGAGCAATCCAGTCATTTATATAGATGAGTGGTCTCAACCTATAATCTTAGGTTGATTTAACACTTTAAATCCACTGTCAGTAACGTTGTGTGTTCCAACCACTAACACTGAAACGAGTATTTACAGAGAAAAGATGTTTTTCAGAAAATGGTGAATGGTAATATGGTGTGTGAGGGAGAGCGAATGTTTTAGCTTCACACCTTCTTAGCTGCACAGTGTCTCAATTTTCCTACCTCACCAGCTCTCAAGGTTTAATTCAGAGAGCAGAGCAAAATAAATGAGCAAAGACATTGAAGTATAAAAGCTTGTCATTTTAATATGTTTTACAGCCATCCATTGTCCCAAAAACAACACTGTAAGTGTTTTAAGGGTTGTAGAACACATTTACCTACACCGAGCAACTCCTGCTTTGTGAGAGTGGTAGAAAATGCATAATAGTATGGCAAATTGATGACATTTTGATGACTAAATCAATAAAATTGTAAACTTTTCACCAGTAGGTGAATAAAAACTAAGGAGATCTGTCTGATGGAATAGTAGTTTAGTGTGAGTACAACCACAGGTCCAATAGTTTTGTCACATGTTCAGTCAAAGCAAATGGCTTTAAATTCAAAGCTACATCTGGCTTTATGATACTATGTAAGGTGTCAAAATTGAATTCGCACCATCAAACCATATTTAATGATTAATACTTGACCTTTGAGATATTGATGATTGTCAAGCCTAATCGATAAATCATTTAAAACAAATTGATCTCTTATAAAGAGTTGGTAATGGACATTTACAGTGATTAATTAGACCTATACACTTTGCATGTATCTAGATATAGCACATGCACTCCAGTAGGCTTGACAAATCCATATCCTCTGATCGGCTGCATTCATCCACTGTACTGCCCAGTGTACATCGAAATCATTATGTACAGAAAAAGAGACGAGAGAATGGGTATAAATCTATACCGGTCCTCTGGATTCTGGCTTTCGCACAAATTTCAACAGCACTATGTTTTTCAACACTTACCCAAACAAGTACACAGATTTTTGAAACCCTCAAATGACCTGTCTGCTTTCCCTTTAAGGACACAATCTCAGTGTGATTGATCTGTACAGTCTGTAAAAAAAAAATGTAAAAGGCTTGTGTCAGAACATTGTTCTTTTCATAATTCCGTAAGGGGTGCAAAGATTACGCCCTCATTCCTTCCTCAACATAAGTCTGTTGTCAAGAACACCTATTCACTTAATGCACACACAATGGTGATTAGTCTTTTAAATCATCTTCATACTGATCTTGTGAGATCCCTCAGTCGGGCTGTTTTCTCCATCTACTTTCCGTGGCACATACTCAATCTCAATGTTTGGCTTGGCATTGCCTTTCCCTCGACTCCAGAGGAACAAGAGCACCAGACAGAACAACACCACTCCCAAGAAAGAGATAAACCCCATGGTGGTAGCGATTATGAGAGTCTTCATATCAAAGGGAAAGGGATTCGTCACACCAGTTCCATTGGCACTGTTATCATTGGGCTGGTTCGAAATGAAGGCAAAGGTCTTATTAGGCTGATGGGGCCAATTGGGAGAGTAGCTATGAACATGTAGGTGAGCCAAACGGGTGTCGTTACCTCCTGCATTGACGGCAATGCACATGTATGTGCCATTGTCTTGAATTTGGGCATATCTAACCTCTAGGGTGCCATCAGGAGACACTGACAGCCGGCCAATGCTTTTAGTTGTGATGAATTGCTTTTTTGGAGACTGCCATATAATCATGGGAACGGGGTCTCCATCTGCTTGGCAAGGGAATTGGACAGTGGTCCCCTCATCCACAAATCTATGAATGGCTTTGTGATCTCGGATCTTAGATTTCTGACAAGTGAAATAATTTGTTGGGAGAACATCCGGGAAGTCTTTAAACTCTTTACCCTGCAAAAACTCTGGTGTTTCACAAGATGGCTGCTGGCGGTTGAAATTAAGTCTCCATCGACGGCGAAAGACCCAGAGGAGACGACAGTCGCATGCTAAGGGGTTGTCATGAAGAGCCAGTGTCTCCAGATTGCCGACCGAGTGAAAGGCAGACTCTTCTAAAGTGCTTAATTTATTGCTGGATACATTGAGAACACGAAGGTAGTTGAGTCCTCTGAAGGAATAAGGCTCGATGCTGACTAGCCGGCCCCCAACCAAGTGAAAAGCCTGGAGCCTCAGCAAATTGTGCATTTTGTTGCCCTCCACAACCTCAATCGGATTGAAGGACAGGTTGAAAAATCGAAGGTACACCAGGTGCTGAATGGCCACGTAAGGGACGGCAGTGAGATTGCAGTTTGTGATGCTCAAGGTTGTGATGTTGAGTCCATGGAGGGACTTTGCGGTCAAGGTTTCTAAAAGAGGCCAGTTTGCTATCTCTAAGACTTTGAGTCGATAAAGCCTCCTGAAGGAAAAGTCTCGAATGGTGTTGATGTTCAGATGTCGCAGCCTGAGGGTCATCAGGTTGTGCAGATGACTGAAGGCCTCTGTTGGCACAGAGGTCAGGTTGCATCTTTCCATAGTGAGCTGCTCTAGGCTGCTGAGGCCATGAAAAGCTCTGTGAGAGATGAACACCAGGTCGTTGTCCCCCACCTCCAGCTCTTTCAGGTTGTAGAGGTCTTGAAACACATCGTCCAACAAAATGACAATTTTATTCTCACTAATATCTAACTGAGTGAGGTTACTGAGGCCAGTGAAAACACCCCGCTGAATCAACTTCAGCTTGTTGTTGCGTAGTCCCAGTGTTCGCAAGCCAAGGAGGTTGCTGAAGGCCCCTGGTTCAATGACGGAAATGGTGTTCTCATTAAGATCTAGCTCCTCCAGGTGTGGGTAATTGAGAAATTCCTCAGGATTGATGGCTTTCAAACGGTTCTTGCTGAGATCTAACAGCCGCGTGTCAATGGGAATTCCCTCGGGGAGGGCCATCAGC
This sequence comes from Anabarilius grahami, assembly GCA_003731715.1. Taxonomy (NCBI): domain Eukaryota; kingdom Metazoa; phylum Chordata; class Actinopteri; order Cypriniformes; family Xenocyprididae; genus Anabarilius; species Anabarilius grahami. The sequence goes on along the minus strand of RJVU01047928.1, from coordinate 2,872,980 downwards.
TTCCGCCGATGACACACGACCGAGCGCTCTTGGGCACTGCACTCACAGCGAGAGGGGCAGCCAGTGGCAGAGCCGGACAGCACGGTACCCAGCATCAGGATGAGAATGGGCTGCCAGCATGCCACCAGGTAGCTGTGCCCACTTGCCTCTCTGGCCACCATTTTGATGGTAACCTGCTGAGAAAAAGGGTAGAGAGATTGGGTCACAATATGGACAAAATTCATTCCACAAGACAGAAGGCAAAGGCAAAGGAGCTGAGAGACAATCATGTTCTTAAAATAGCAAGAGATGGTGTTGGAGAAAATGCTGACGCTTAAAAAATGTAACAGACTACTGCACTGGAACATGCTGTGTAAAGGCAACTCAGAGCTTTGATTAATGATATAACAGAGGCATTAAAAAGTAAAAGACTGTATGAGAAATAGAAAACAACCATAAACAGCACTGGACCATAGAGAAGCATAGCCACAGAAATAGCCTTTTTATTTATTTTAAACATATCTTGGACGTGTAATTTGTAGTTGGATGGCCAGTGGTACTTTCTTTTTTGCACTAAAAATAAATTTTCAATAATGGTTTGTACCACCATAAATTAGTAATGATTTAAGCGTACTATTATAATGCAACCTCCAGAATACACAAAAATGCTATACTTTTATTTACAATTTAAATAAAATGAAACAATAATTAAACATTCCTTTAAAATGAAGCATGGCATACATAAATAGCAGATGGTATACCATAGTGTATACTATAAAAAAAAATAAAAATACAGCAAGGGACATAAATCAGTAACATGAATCTACAACGACTTATTTGCCATTTTAAAAAATAAATAAATTCATATGTATTATTATCTGGTCTTTGAACCAAATATCTATTGTTATGGACATTTTAACTTAATATATGGTAATCTGAAAATTTTTTTCTTTCTTTTGAACATGATTAATGGCTGGATTTAGAGTAGAACTGAAGTGTGGCCTGCGGACCACAATTTGGTTCTTAACAGGGGTTAAATCCAAATCAACTTTGACTCTCTACTATTTTACTGTGCAAAATAGTAAGCCTTCTAAACCTCTGAGCCTTCAAACATTGCTTCCCAAATTGATTAAGTAAACTCAGTCTCAATCTCATAGAATGATGGAGATCTTGGTTTAGGGCTTGTGAAGAGACTCGTGAAATATTGACATGAAGGAACTCAAGACACACAGAACTTGCCAAAATGACACATGAGTTGCATTCGATGAGGCAGGAGGTTGCTAATTGGACTAGTCAAATACAAATCATGTTAAGTAGACAGGCCAGCTTTAATAATTAATTAGGTAAACTTTAAGTAGCTCCCATTTGTAAAGGAAGTGAAAGTGACCCAGAATTAAATACTTCTTGCTTCAGTAAATTCCAATACATTTATGCAAACTCAATGGAAGCTTTATGATACTACTGTATGTAGATTCAACAGTAGAGTGCATATTTTATGAATAGAAAATCTTGGCCTGGTTTCACAGACAGGGATTAGATTAAGCCAGGATTAGGTCTTAGTTCAATTAAGACATTTTTTATACACTTTTATAAACGTGCCTTAGAAAAAAAAAAACATTACTGGTCTGCATCTTGAGACAAAACAATGGCACTGACATATTGTAAGACCAACGCTATCTCACGACCAATTTGTACGTATTTTACGAGGTGGCCAATTCGTACGGATTCGTACGACCTCACTCGTACGAATTCATACGATTTGTCTTAACCCCAGTGACGGGTAGGTTTATGGGCGGAGTTAGGGGTAGGTAATTTGTTCGAATTCATATGAATTTGGCAACTTGTAAAATACGTACGATTTGGCAAAAAACTTATGAAATCGTACGAGTGAGGTCGTACAAATTTGTACGAATTAGCCACCTCGTAAAATAAATACGAATTACTGTGAGATCGGGTTGTGTAAGACATGTCAGTGCATGTTGCTTTCAGTTAAAACACATCAAACTGGCATTTTAGTCTGGGACTATAGGCTTAAGCCTTCTCTGTGAAACCGGGGGCTTATGTATAGCCAACTTGTATTTGCACATTCGCAATAGAATATCTCAAGGGTAGCTATTATCATGGCACATTGAAAACTACAAGATGCAGAAAGAGAGAAAACTGTTCTCTGAGAAAAAAATACAACACAACTCACAGCACTGTGAAGTGGCTTAGGCCAGACTAGTTTGATCAAATGAAACTGCCTGCAGAAAGGGGCATAGATGCATAGATTTAATGCATAGATTTGCTGATTCCATCTCTGAGTGTTGTCAGGTGTGACCGAAGATTCTTTTGAGTTCTGGTTTGAAATTAGGTGAGTAGTTTCAACGATATCAATTCCATATTAGTGCTCCTCAACAAGATCAAAAGGAGAGTTACTGTCAAGGGTGCTTATCCCTCGTTCATCTATCGAGTGTGATCTGCATACAGTCAGAGAGCAGAGCGATCAGGCTACTGTGAGAGAATTACTACATCGATTAAACGACTAGTGTGGCATGAAGAGGTGTGAGGGTGAAGGTCATGACGTAAACAGAGCTGCCAAGAATGGGATGTTTTAATCACGCTAAATCTATCACAATCTTCCCCGACTGAGCAGGCATCAAGCCTCCGGAGGCATAACAGGGTTATTTAAACGGTTATTATGTGTGACATATCCTGCAATGCAAATTTCTGTTCAATTTGCATGTCTCCGAATATCTGCCAAACAACCACCTTTGACCTTTAACTATAATTGGGGGGATTTGTCAGAGGAGAGAACAGGTCAAAGGTACTGCCTCATTAAAATTATTGACAAATTTTCTTGGTAATTTTAAAAAGCAAACAAAAGCAGATGGGAATCACTATAAAATTACATTAGGTCTCTATGGTGTGATCACAGTTTTCCTAATTAAACATGACTGTTGCTTCCAATATCAAAATTTTGTATTTTGTTCACTGTTGTGGTTGTCACATAGTACTCCCACAGGAAGAAAATAGCTCTGCTCATGGGCAGAAATGTGTACCTGTTTTACAACTGATGAAAAGCGCACTGTAAACATTTGTGCCGTTATTTCTTGGCCTGCAATTTGCAAATGCTTGCCAATGGGCGAACTGAAAATAATGATGATTTAAATAAAAAAGAAAAAAACAAAAAGCCTAATCAACATGTACCAAATTTTTTTTCTTTTTTCCCAAATTGAAATTATGGATTGCACACACACATGCACGCACGCACGCGCACACACACAAACACACACACACACACACACACTTCCATCTAATCACTCTAACCTTTGTTTTAGCCCAAATGCTAAGGTATGCAAATGCTTTAAAACTAATTTGGCCTCAGTGGTCAACTGATGGCAATTGAAAAGCCACTACACAAAGTGTTGGATTTATTATCCAATTAAAAGATTAAATCATCGCTCAGGAAGCCCCCATTCTGTAAACATACAAATCAAAGTCTGTCAGGCAACTATGAATAATGTATGAAGAAGGAAAAAACTCCTCTCTGTTGCACTGCCAGAATATTGCATTGACGGAGTAATTCTCAATATAGTGAACTCACTCACATGGTCAATAGCTCATCTTATTAGTCAACACCCTGCATGAATTTCCATATAGAGAATTGTGTCTTTAAAGGCATATCTACCTCAGGGCACTTTAGTGTAACCAGCTGTTCCCTGCGTGCAATATATTCAGACAGAAATGTGTGCCTTTAGCCTGATTGATTTGAAGAAATATACAGTAATGAGAGCCATTCTGCATATGGGAAAAGGGAGTAGTGCACTTGTATTAGATTCTTAAAGTCGAGCCAGTTCTGTAACAAGCATGCACCTCACTATTAAAAGGCAATCTCTGTTGTTATAAATTTACTGTTCCCTTAAGAAGCAATTTAAATGCAGCTGTTTACATTAAAAGCGTGATATATTGAGCATGCATCAAGATTCCCATTTTAGAACAGCACTAAGCATTCTCTTTGTTTAATAATTACTACCCAACATTCAGTCACACGACAGGCTGCGTGCCGTTTAAAGCGGGTTGGTCTCCTAAGATCTTTGCGGTGGAAATTACATTTTCTCCTCTGTTCTTTTCCCTCAGTAACATAGGAAGGTCATACCCATTCAACCCTGCCCACTAGCTCGAAGGGAAGAAATAAAGTGTCAAACACAAGTATATTTTAATATAGTGCTCCTCTGAGAAAGGGACCCTCAAATGTAATGCCCTATTTTGCCATATTGCAACATCCACTGTATCTCAAACTCAGCATGGCATGGGTTTGAACAGAAGCAATTCAGAAGAGAGTCAAGTTCAATCAGTCAATAAAATATGAGCAAGTTAATTGACGAGTCCATATCCGGTTCATAATGGAAGAGTCTGCAGTCTTGCCTTTTCAATTATCTGATGTCAGCAGGTGGGAGGAATTAGCTAGGCTTTTTTTTTTTCACAAGGTGTCTTCCGACTGATGCCTCTTTCCTCTACTAATGGAGGCCTAGATCTCTTTTAGATTACTGCACCTTCCCAACACTCATGAAGTTAATAAGCATTGCGCTTCAAAGATTTGTCCTCTTCTTTGCTATTTGTTACTTTCAGGGCTATCTGTCAAGCTAGAGGGCAAAATCAATTCTGCCTCCAACGTTGGAAAACCAAGCCATTTATCTGTTTAAGCTAGAGACCATCACAGAGAAATTAATGTTTAAGGTTGAAACTCTTAGCAAATATGAGTATTTACCTTTGTCAATGAAAAGCAATTGTTTTTCATGGACGCTTTATTTCAAGGCTAATTACACAGACGAAACCAAACGCGTCCGTCACGGCGATATCAAGATTCATTGTCATCTGAAACCACAGAGGATGGCTATCAGTTGAATTGATTTTATATTTTCATGTTACACCACTCATGTGTTTGAGTGCTCACTGGATGATATTCTGTCTCTCCCACTCATGTACAAATGTAATTCAACCCAAAGGTCCATCTTCCTGCTCTCTCTCCCACTCCGTCCCCTCTGTTTCATCCTGGCGATAACCTTGAGGAAAAAATATCACGTCGGACCATCTACGCAGTCTCTATTTTCTCTCCCTGTTCACCATCGTACTCTTGACCTTGGCGGTGAGCCTCAGCTTGACCAAACAAGACAAATAAGCAAAGCTTGGGAGTGACCCACTTGCAGATCCCTATTTATTTGGGTTTTATAGGCCCTGGAATTAAGATGTGTTTTGGTCGATTGGATCACAAGTAGATGAAGGAGACGCTTACGTGTTGCTGGTGTTTTAATCTGTCCACTTTCAACCAGGTTTATGGACAGGTGTATGGGTTTTTTCAGATCTTTTGAATGGACAAAATAAGCTTGTGCAATTTACATATGAATGCACCCGGAGATGACGGAAAAACATATACGGAGAGCAGCAGCTTTAGTTTCTGCTCTGAAAGCCGCAAAACCACAGCAAATGCAGTGAGTGCTCAGGAATGGTAAGAGAACACTGTGCTTGGTATGTTTTTCGTCTTCAAACCAAACTTGGGTCTTAAATCGACAAAGTTTAAATCCCATCTGGCTAGCACGTTTCCCATAATGTTTATGCATTAAGTCAGTAGGCGGAGAACAGAGAGTCTGTTTTTGCTGTTCAAACACATTCGACCACATGAGCCTCTACATTACAAAAACAATCTATATGCATTTCAAAGTGTTCACAAGTGGACAAACGTCGTCCAAAATCCTTCTTAATACCAAGTGTAAACAGGGCCATATTCAATATAGGCCCAAATAAGAGTTCAAAATGACAAAAGACACATTCAGTGTGTTTTCAAATTGGCACTGTGTTCTCACTTTGTACATTAAACACAAACGAGTGCTTCGGTCAGGAATTTACCTTCCAGTTTAGATAAAACAATTATGAAACATGTTTTACATAGTAATTAATAACTTGTTTTGATCTACAGAGAGTTATACTTTGGGGAAGAAAAAAACATTTACAGTAAACAGCAGGGTTTTTGTGCTTTCTATTAACACAGTACTATATCAAAGAAGGAATAATTTGCTAATGGTGGGGTGATTCATCATTGAGTAATTTTTAGAATATTTATTGTACCATAGTGAGAGAAAACAGATTAAACATTGTGACTCAGGTTGCTGTTTTACTGCATTAAAAAAGCTTTAGACATTTGAACTCTGGTTAAATTAAAATTCATGATTCATAAATCATAAAAAGACCAGACTGTAATTATATTTCTACTCATTTGAAATGCATAAATACAAACACAGGAAGAAAAAACACAAGAGAGAAGTAATGAAAATGAGTTACGTTTTGAGGACGGTCTAATGTGAGCCACAAGTAAAAACAATTTGGAAGAACATTTAAAAAATGTTTAATTTTTCTATAATTGTTATTACATTCTTTCAGAGAGAAAGATTTAAATAATGATTCATTTGTGCTGGCAAATGATACCACTAAGCATAATGTTTTATAATAGGCACAACAGTCTAATAGAAAGCTACTGTGAGTTGAAAGTAAAGCGAATATAGAGTGCAGCAACTAATTGGCTATACTGGCCTGAGGGAGTTCATTTTGTTCCTTCTTCCAATCTATTTATTCATCATCCCTTTCCTTCTGCCTGTCGCTCTCTCTTTTTCTCCCTCTCTGGCATCACACTGCACACATTTCACAGTATGAAGCGAATCAGTGGTTAACAGCTATCTAAATATTCCCAATACATAAATAGTTATCTGCTAAATTGCTGGTAATTAGTTGTCTGCTCTCATGCAATCTGGTTGTAAAATGGCACGGGTGACCCATTCGCTCTGTGTCTGTAATGTTAAATTAATTTATACCCTGATCATTTAAAACTTTAATGTAAAGAAATGTTTTATAGATACAGTTGTGACAGTTGGAGTCACATTCACTTGCTGAAGTTCTACAAGACCATTGTGCGGTCTGCAGAGAGGAATCGACTGCTAAAACGTATTCTTTTATATCTGGTTTGCTTATCTGTTGTACCTTTAACATAAAGAACTAGCATATAATCCAAAGCGGAGTGGAAAAAGAGACACTTTGTTTACAAATACTTCTGGATGGTAGGACACTGAAAATAGCGCTAAGGCATTAAGTTGTGAGTGGCAAATCAAGTCGCTACCATTCATCACAACATAAGCAGGTGTCTTTATCGGTATTTACAACAGCACTTAATCAGTGAGGACCTGAGCCAAATCAATAATCAGCCCTGCTTGCCCCTCACATTTGTCTTCTTCCTACCCCCCACAAACAACTTTGTATACCAAATCAGCTTTGGTTTTAAGCCTATGGATTCAGCATTCAAAGCAGAGATGCATCTTCCAACTGTTTGCTTCCATTTGACTCCTCTCTTTTGATCTTGTTTTTTTGATGACAGTAAGATTTAGATCAAAGCCCAAGGTTTGGAAAGCTACATTCCACTAAAGGAAAAAGTAACATGAACCTTGATGTCGAAACATAGAGTACTCTAGACTTATTGAAGCAAAAATGTCAAGCACTGCGCTGAAATTTATACCATTCAAATAAAAGGTATGACTAAACCGTCAAAGCGAAACTTTTGTATAGAGAGGAATATTATATGGACAGTTTGTATATGGAATTGAGTAGCATGCTGAAACAAGACGTCTGAGCGTCTGAATACATATTCACCATGACTTCTCCTCACAGCTTGCCACGCTTGTACTCTAAAAGCATTTAAATCTGAAGCAAAAATGAAAACCGCCATCGAAAAGATGGTTCAGACCAAGAGAAACACCCTTCTTTGTGCCGACTGGTGGCCTGGAAGTTTCACGCGATCATAAATTGAGTAAACGACATGAATGTTTCAACTCCAAGCATGGTTGAGATTGAAGTTAGTTACGACCTGTCATCTGAATATTGGTCTTCTGACTAACTGCCGATGGAGCAATATGTGATGGTTGCAGTTTAAATAAGCATCCTTCAAGGGCTGGTAATGAAACAGATACACTTGACAATAAAACACACCTATTCCTTGTAAGCGGCATCATGCATGTGCCCCCTCATCAGTCTGCTGAAACATTATATAGGTTATTTCAGCCCAAGGTCTGGCTAAATTTCCAAAGCTATGGCTGCTGTCTGATTCCTTGTCATGGTGTGAAGTCTAATTGGACCCATTCCCATGTCAATCCTCCCCTCAGCTTTCCGGCAACGGTTAATAATAATTCCATAAAGTGTTTTTCATTCCTCATTAACGCTCTTGAGATTCACTTTAAATTCACCGCTACCAGCAGGCAAAGCTGGTAATTACTCCAACCACTCTTCCTCTTTTAAACACAGGGCTCTTTGTTTTGGGTTTAATTGAAACAAAAGAAGAGAGAAAATGTGGAGAGAATATAGGACACCCGTAATCCCAAAAGCAATCTAGCTCAAGCCGAGCTCCTTGGAGTTCTTTATCAATGGTTCTATTAGGAAGGAGCTTATCTCACGAAATTAGCCACGGGATAATCACTTTCGAGCTTCCTGAATTATGCTAGCATTGTTCCTCTGACCAGCACTCCATCCAAGGCTAATAATTTGATTACTCCGATACAATCAATGATATCTTCCTCTCGTCTTTCACGAGGCGCAAATTTTGCCTTCAGCAGCCACCCAGATGATCGGTGGAGATAGGACGCCAACTTCCACAAAATGACAGATAGCATTGCTTCAAACACGTAATGATCATTTTCATTCACATGCATACGTAACCCTTAGAAACGGGGTGGCAATAAAGTAAGGCATGGGCCCGGTCTCATATTTTTTACTTTTTACATAAAGCTGTTATGATTAAATTTTAATGGGTGAGTCTGCTGCAGTGAAGCGACTCTGTGACCTTCTGAATACATTTGTGGGAGGCTGGAGTGAGTGTGCGCTGTCTGATATGCCACTCGGTCGCCTCTCACAGCAGCCCCTTGCTGGCTTTCCCGCTATGTACAGCCCTATTTCAATAGTCCCTCATTTTGTGTGACAGAAAAGAGCTGCTGCGCTGATGGCGTCCGATTCTTGCATCCCTTCACAATGAGGACAAATGCACGCCCGGTCTGCCTATCTATGCCACGGCCGAAAGCAGGCCCTCACTGACTGCTTAAAAAAGCTTATAGAAGAGAATGAATAGGGAAGCAGAGAGGGATGTGGTGGGTTCGCAATCGGAAAGGATCTGAATTTCAATGATTTTGGGGATTTAAGCCCATTTTTACTGCCTGGGCTGCATCATTCACAAAAGCTGTGAAAACACAAGGGCTGACAGTCACAGGCTCTAATCTATGTGTGAACGCATGGCACAAGAGCGTGAGGTGATGCAGTTCTCCTGTAGCACTGCCTTATCTTGTTTCATCTGCTGTTTGTTATCAGACTGCAGCATTATCATAATGGCTATTACCACCAACTGAGAATCTGCTCGATGAGGAGATTGCCTTTTAACACAGTCACCAGAATACTGAAACATATCTCAATGTATAGGCTGTCTTATTCGTATCCCTATTCAGTGCTGAATTTTTAGCCATTGCTCTGTTTTGGCCTGGATTTCTCAGCTGGCAGCTACAGCATCTTCAGAATGTGGCCAGGATACTGTTGCCATGCAGTTGTTTCATGTTCCAGTCTTCCTATCCAACACAAGCCTATATGCATATTGCAGATGCATCGTGTTTTGATTGATAACCCTGTGTTTCCCAGGGAGGAAAATACAAAAAAAACAGCAGGAGGAGGTTTTTGGAGAGCACATGGTGTCTTGGATTTGAATCTGAGAATCGGCTCACACCTCGTGCGAACATTTTTGGCCTCTATATGTGATGGCAAATAATATAAAATTTCATGTTGTTTTTTTATAGATGTGAACAGACAATGCACATTTATATAAGAAACTATAGATAGAGGGATCTGACGGCTGTAAAGGATGTACCAATGAGAACACTGAGATGAATGTATGAGTATGAATCTTTGATGTATCCAGTAAGTCTCCTCTTAATGTATTTTTGACAGCTTGCCAAGATAAAGAAATGAAGTGTAATGTTGTTATTCCTTTAAACGCCACATTAGCTGCGGAGGAAGTTGCTTCCAAGCAGTAAAACAGGGAGAGAGGGGAAAAGAGAGCAAGAAAGAGAGAAAATGAGTGTGTGTGTGACAGAGAAAGAAAGTGTGAGAGAGAGAGAGAGAGAGAGAGAGAGAGAGAGAGAAGAGGCTCTATAATGAGGTCTGTGAATTAAAGACTCAAACGCATTGAAAGCAATACATTATTTTCTTTCATAATGCATCTTGCAAAATAAAGAGCCTTAAGCCATAAACCATGACAACAGCACCAGAAATACACTCAGAAGTCTCACATACATTCAAGCGTGCACTATAGACAACATTTATCATAACCTGGGGATGGATTGAGATTTTTTAGAAACATGCAGGTGAAAATATGCATGAATGCTTACATGGCCAGATATTCATTTGTAGCAAATGACCCCCTCCCTGTGCACTGACAGTCCACAGTATTTGGTCCCGTGTCCGGTTAAGAAGCATTATTCAGCATCTTTCTCTCCTGAGCCTGTGCACTATCCCTCTCAGACACATTTCCCCCCTGAAAACCCCAGTCTCATCTCCCCCTTTCAGCCCTTTGCAGGATCTCAGAGTTCTCGAAACGCTTATCTGGCACTGAAAGCAAACTGCTCTTACCAGAAACGTCATGCGGTGGAGTCTAAATTTGGCAATTCCATCCTGCCGGAGTGCAGCTTGGATCCGAATCTCTCCAGAGTGGCAGGGTGGCACACAGGAGGCCTTTGAAAAATTTCATGAGTGAGAGGAAAAACAAAAACGGCAAACAATTCCTCAAAGCAAGCAAGGGGTCCAGAAAATTCTCAGAGTGTGGAGCACGAGCAGCTACAGTCCACAGAATACATGAGTCTGTCCCAGATGCAGGCATGCATGTAAACAGGAGTGCACCCGCTCACATACATGCCATACCCAGCAGAGCGAGAGCGAGAGCGGGAGCGCGAGTGAGGGAAGAAAGATGGAGAGGGAGGAGTCGAAGCTGTGCAAGGTGGAGGGAGGAGCTGTGGCGCATTGAGATGGAGAGATGGAGGAAACGGAGGGAGTGAGGGAGGGGGGAGAAAACCTAAGACTGACAGGCAGAGAGGGATAAGGAGTGAGAAGGAGGGGGGAGGAAAAAAGAAACGGCACAAAGCTCAAAACAGGGGACAATGTAACTAATGAAATTCAATTCTCCTTTCATCAGACCGACTGCAGCAGGAAACAGGAGCAGGAACGGAGGGATGCCGGCATGGGGGGTGGGGGGTTGACACAGAAATTTGAGTATACCTTTGTGAAACCTGTCTCTACCTCTCTGTCATCCTGTCAGAACATGGCGATTAATGCTGGGCTTTTATGCAAAAGGCAGCGTTCGTCAAAAGCAACCGGGAGCTGCAATGTGACAAATGGATGACTCATGGAGGTAAACAGGCAGGGTGGATAAACAACAGCCAATGGAGAGAGAGTGAGAAAGAGCCGGAGACACAGAACGAGAGAGAGAGATGAGGAATTTGGCCGAATGGGCTGAGTCTGCTTAGCCAATCACAGTAGTGAACTGCAAGGTCAGTCTATGGGGGATTTGCCCTGCGGGATATAATCAGGTGTAAATCCTTGTAAGTTCCCACACCATTATACTAAACAATAAGCGAGAGGCGGTGGCGCGGCAGGTAGGGAGATGAGCAAGATTACTGGTGGTGGGGTGAGGGGGAATAATCAAATGCAGATTTGATGGGGTGGAGGGGAAGGGTGATGTGGAGGCACAGGGGTTGTTAAGCAGCACAAACAGACTGAAGAGGAGCTTCAATATTCCTGTGAGCGAAAGGGCAGAGGAGGAAGACGAAGAGCAGCAGAACCGACCCTACGTGCGTTAGGGATTTATCTCTGCACAGTACAACCAGATCAAGGCACGATGTGGGAGAGGGAGTGTGCGTGTGTGTGATCCATTGTGGATCTGTCCTAGACGTTTTGTTAATGCTCTAATCTTCCAATGGAACACCAACGCAGAGCTGGCAATGGTGTGACTTATTAGATGAGCCGGTGTGTGGTATATGGCACCAGTCAATGTTCTTGTGATAGAATTATCACTACACATTACAGAGCTGTGCGTTACAGCATTACCAGTTCCAAAGTGGCTTTTTGAAATAAGATTCGCTGCGTGGATTCTCTGAACAAGCTGCTTTTTTGAAGCAGACAGACAATAAGAGCTAAAAAATAATGAAAATTGTATGCAAAAGCATTAGTACTTTGTGGGTGCAATGCAGCTGTTACGGTAGCTGGTACATCAAGCGCACGACAAGGAGATAGAGTTACTATAAGACTTTACTAGGAGATAAACAGGAATCCACAGGAACATATACCAACATAACATGAGCAATACCAGACAACACAGGACTGGAAACACAGGGCTTATATACAAGGGATAACAAGGAGGGTGATTAGGAACAGCTGGGTGTGATGATTGTGGTGATCAGTTGCCATGGTGATTAACTGGTGGTGGNCGGCAGGTAGGGAGATGAGCAAGATTACTGGTGGTGGGGTGAGGGGGAATAATCAAATGCAGATTTGATGGGGTGGAGGGGAAGGGTGATGTGGAGGCACAGGGGTTGTTAAGCAGCACAAACAGACTGAAGAGGAGCTTCAATATTCCTGTGAGCGAAAGGGCAGAGGAGGAAGACGAAGAGCAGCAGAACCGACCCTACGTGCGTTAGGGATTTATCTCTGCACAGTACAACCAGATCAAGGCACGATGTGGGAGAGGGAGTGTGCGTGTGTGTGATCCATTGTGGATCTGTCCTAGACGTTTTGTTAATGCTCTAATCTTCCAATGGAACACCAACGCAGAGCTGGCAATGGTGTGACTTATTAGATGAGCCGGTGTGTGGTATATGGCACCAGTCAATGTTCTTGTGATAGAATTATCACTACACATTACAGAGCTGTGCGTTACAGCATTACCAGTTCCAAAGTGGCTTTTTGAAATAAGATTCGCTGCGTGGATTCTCTGAACAAGCTGCTTTTTTGAAGCAGACAGACAATAAGAGCTAAAAAATAATGAAAATTGTATGCAAAAGCATTAGTACTTTGTGGGTGCAATGCAGCGAGTTGCAGAGCAAATATTAATTCCTAAGGAGATCTCACTAATGGACCAACTTTATGCTTTTTGACATATTTAGTCATAATTGACCTGTTTTAACCTGGCAAGACATGCTTAAGGTCTCAAGAGCCCATAAATCTTGATGTATTTTCTATGGAAACATGACATTTGGACGTGACCTATTATAGCCTTTAAGTCCCCTTGTAGTCAATAATTGTATCCCTTAAAACTCGTCTTTTATCACCAAAAAGACATATTTAAATGTTTGTTTTTTCCTGTGAAAAATAATTTCATCATGCCTTAAAATAGCTTAAGTGTAACTCTACTCCCTTGCTTCTTTAGTATACGTGAAACCATGAATATGCATATTAGTTCCCACCTCCACTCAATCACACCAGCTGAATCACATAGGATCGGGACCCGATCCACTCAGCCAACTTTACTATAGTAAACGCTACACGATGGCAAGTGGAAATACTGGTGTAATTCAGCCATATATGTTTGAACCAGAAACTGATTCAGAAGAAGAAGTGGAAGAGTGAATTATACAGGCTCATCTACAAATCGATGTATAAGAATGGTAATGCATTTTATGTATTGCCCTCTACGTCGGACACATATCGGTAATTGATATGATTAGCCGTTGGCTTGACTACATTATCAAACAGTTAATAATGTTTTGCTAATGTTACACAAACTATGTTCCCATTCACCATCTCATAGTCAGACAGCTGACTTCTAAAAATCAGCATCCTTAGAAACGCTTTGATCAACTTAGAACGTCATTGGAGGAAGTTCATCATAACATCGTAATATACATTATATACATAATTAATCCACTATATTGCTTAATATTCCAATTTTTCATATTAACAGAAATATATACCGGGATAACCTGGCTTCTCGAGACCCCCCTGCTTCGCAGCAGTTAATAATGAGAACAGGGATTTCGAAAACTGCGTTTTTGAGACTGTTTTTGGTTCACTGCAGTTTTAAGGAGAAAATACTTAGTCATGGTGTTGACTAATAAATTTGTACATGGTTTGTCTTAAAGCATATTAAAAACACCACATACATATCAACATTAAAAACTTGATTTTCACCACAGGGGGTCTTTAAACCTGCATGATTTGTTACAGTTGGTTGTCAAATGGCTTTGCTCCAGTACCCAGATTTTACATTAGACAGTAAGTGATGACCCAACCCACACTCTTAAAAATGCTGGGTTAAAAACAACCCAAGTTGGGTTGAAAATGGACAAAACCAGCGATTGGGTTGTTTTAGCGCAGCAGTTGGGTTAAAGTTGGGTTAAATGTTTGCCAATGTGCTGGGCAGTTTTAATTAACCCAACTATTGTTTAAAAATTACTATATGACTGGTGTAAAATAAACCCAAAATAGGTTGGAAATTAAAAATCAAACATATAATTACTAGAGGCAACAATAATAATCAAAAGGTTAACATTTATTAATAAGCAATTTAATAAATGTTTATTGTTTAAAGGGGTGGTTCATTGCGATTTCACTTTTTTAACTTTAGTTAGTGTGTTATGGCAGTTTTTAAAGTTATGGCAGTGTAATGCCTACAAAAATGACCGGTTTGGACTATAACGAGCTTCTTCCCGGGTTGGTGACATCATAAACCCTGCAATTAACATAAGTGAAGTGACATGTGGCCAAGTATGGTGACCCATACTCGGAATTTGTGCTCTGCATTTAACCCATCCAAGTGCACACACACAGCAGTGAACACACACACAGTGAACACACACCCGGAGCAGTGGGCAGCCATTGCTGCGGCGCCCGGGGAGCAGTTGGGGGTACGGTGCCTTGCTCAAGGGTCTCACCTCAGTCGTGGTATTGAGGGTGGGGAGAGCGCTGGATATTCACTCCCCTCACCAACAATCCCTGCCGGACCTGAGACTCGAACCCATGACCTTTGGGTTACAAGTCCGACTCTCTATCCATTAGGCCACGACTGCCCCCACTGCAGAGAACACACAACAAAGTTGGCGAGACCATGTCGCACGGCATTATGGAAGCGGAAGAGTTGTCTACACCGGACACGAGCAGCGCGACGCATCAAAAGATAGTAGAACCCATTATAATCATTGATATTGTCTACACTGGATGCGGCGCGGAAGACAGCTTCCAGAATCTACACGAGTTTAATGCTGGATTTGCACCAAAGCTATTACTGAAAGAAGAAGCAGTTCCCACTTTAAAAGCAGAAGCTGCTGTTCATGGGCCCTTAACTGTAAGTATGTTTTATTGTTTGTACATGTCTTTTAAATATATTATGTTGCTATTTTTTGGTTGCATCAAGGACGTAAACAAAGACCAATGCGGTTTTGCTTTGCTAGCCAGTTAGCTAAATTCTACTGCATACTTCTCCAACAAACGCCAACAAACACCAACAAACTTCTGTTCATAGACAAACAGTTGTTCATGCTATAAATTAAACGATACCTTTACAATAATGCTACTACTCAGTCATGTATTCAGCTACAGTAAAGCTTTAATCAGGATAAAACCGTATATCGAAAGCTAACAAACCGCAGTAACATTTACAAGTGACAGCATCTAAACACTTTGACACAAATACAAAAGGAAATGCTTACCATTCATAAACGTCCTTTAAAAACGTGCTTGACCCTCTTCATCATTACTGGTATCTGGGTCTGATTCGGGCTCAATTTAAAACGGCAATATAGACGCCATTATTTACATTTCCACTGAAGCACATGTAACAACTAATGGTAAGGGGCGTGGCATTTCTGGACGCTTTAGTGAATACACTGGGCCAGCTAACCAATCTGAGCCCATTGCGTATTTCGGAGAGAGTGGTAATACAGAATCAGGAAGTCAAACCAGCCGTTCAAATGACAATGGAAACAGCAGTGTAGAATAAAGGTAAAATGTATGAAAAAATACAGCGTTTTTTTTTTTAAACGAAGCATTAAGACATGTTAAACCGCGCCCCATAAACACAATCAAGCCTAGAAAAAAAAAACTGAACCACCCCTTTAATTATTATTCATTAAACTTATAAATAAATGTTCATTTATTAAACATATTATTAAATGTTAATTTCCAACATATTTTGGGTTAATTTTAAGCAAGAAATACAGCAATTTTTAAACATAAGTTGAGTTAAATTAAACCACCCAGCAGGTTTGCAAACATTTAACCCAAACATCGTGTGGGGTGGGGGTAAATTAAGCATGATCTGCTGTGACATCACTATTGTTTTGTATTGTGGTATATGGAGCTGCCTGAATAAATATATGAGTAGACTTGATCCCTCAGTCAGAGGGGTCGGGGGTCTGTCCATATAAACTACCCTCATTCACTTGACGAAGTGGAACGCACTGCAGGGATTCACCTGAGGAAAAGTGCTTAGGGAAGTTTGCGAATGTGCGTTTAAAAGTGGAACACATTCTCAAAACTTCCAAACAGGTGTGTCGGAGCAGGTTAGAACTAATCTACAGGAAGGTGGCTCTCAAAGATGCCAAGCATGCAAATGGCCTCAAAACTTAAATATGCACTTTTGACCCCATAGAATCAAAAACAACCAAAAGACCACAGGCATTGTCTCACTATTCAGCCATGATCTCAAGTTTGCTGTAATGCACAGTTTGTTCTTGAAAGTTTAAGTAGAGTTTAATTTAAGAGCTTAATTTAATGGTCCTCTGCTGCAACAGTGATATCCTAAAAACTCAGAGTGGCCCTGCAGTAGAAGGCAGCCTCTATTGAGAATCTCTTTTTTCTTTTTTCTCAGTGTCCCTCTCTTTTAAATAATGCAGGGAACAGAAATCTGATGAATGACATTAAGGATGTCAGTAGTGCAGTAGAGGCGATTTTGACATAGGACATTTTGACATTTAAGGAATAAGCTCATTCTCCTGAGAGTCTCTGGCATGCTGTAAACTCTGCAAATGGGTAATAAGAACAAAAAAGTCCAGCAGCTGAAAATGTCCTTAAGTATTCACACCTGACAGTGACAGTGATGGAAGAAAATAGGCTTACTTTGGGGATGTGGTCGGTACAGATGTGCTTCAAAGAGAAATGCCATCTTCCTTGCCGCTCTCCCAATTGTCTCCTGAACCTCTTGGGTAGGGACACACAACCACAGCAAATGACTACATCAAAGTGTGGCTTTAATCAAACTTGGCTTTTTGATCCTGCCATTTATTTTAATGAGTCTTGGCTGAAGAAAAGGAAATCAATTTCTCTCGTTCTTGATGTCTCTTATACAGTCTTCATGATGCTTGTGGGTTCATTTTGGACGTATTTGTTCTATTTTACGTGTTCTCCAAAGATTTCCTATTTTCCAAGCAGCTGTTTTATGGTTTGGGGCAATCTAATTTTGAAATACATAACACTTGCGGTGTATGCAATACTCTGCGTCATCATAAAACAAATCTACTCTGTCTACAGGGGCATCAGGTGACAAGCATATGAAAACATTATGCATGCTATATTTAGCTTTTCACAGTTCAGAAACAGGAATTCTCACAGTACAATGCAAAGTGTTTTAGGCCGTGATAAATTAACAAGTATCCAGTATCTCTATATCTAACAAAAATCTGTATCTCATCAGTGCTAGAAACGTAACACAATTCTATCAGTACCTGAAGCTAATAAAGCACGAACACATATGGTATGTGTGCCAGCTAAATTGGCATGTAAATAAAGTGTAAATCCCTTGTGTCTTTTACAAGTGGAACATGCCATGCGGGATCATCATGGTTCTGATAAAAAATGGCTTGGAAACCCTAATAAAAAAATAAAACTTTACAGTAAGTTTCAATTAATTAAAAACATCTGTTACCATATTAAGTATCATGAACTAAAAATCAAACAACTTTTTTAGGTTAATGTATAAATATACTACCATTCATTGTTAATTCATGTATGTTCATAATAGATTAAATGTACTGCCCCCTTGTGGGGATAGTTATTTGTTTGTGTTTTGTCCACGTAGAGCTACCGTAGTTCAGTTATTCTACTAACCTTCCTACAGCAAGTCATACTCCAGAGTGTTTAAGTCTGTAGATCACTATTTTGGTCCCTAAAAAATATCTGTCTGTAAGTATTTGTTTGATAGTGATCTTTGCTCCATTAGATGCCAAATTTAGTCATTTTACCATGTTTTCTATTTGTAATTTGTAAGAAAATATGAGGCGCTAGTACTGTTAGCTCCCCTATGGCATTTTCCATGTATGTTAGCATCGTGCTAATCGCTTGCTAATGAGATCGTTTTTTGAGGGTTTTAGTTTATTCTAAGCTACTTATTTTATATTTACATTGTCTATTCACCCTATTGAGATTGTAATATGCATTATTTTTGTTTCTGTATGTTGCAGTTTTACAGTCTTTCCAGTAAAACTCACTAAACGAGCAAGATGCTTCCTGTTCTTTATTGAAGACTGTTAGCTATCTGCAAAGCTAGTTCACACACACTAGTAAAGACAGAACATTAAATAATATTCATTTAATATAATCCTGAAATTAACTTTAACCTAGAATAATAAATCAATCAGATCACAATTAGCCAGATCACAGATTCACATTTTACCCGGGTTTCATGTGTTTAGTCTTTTAACACCCCAGTTTTGTAAGTGTTCATAATAACAGATGGATTTTTTTACCACGCAGCAAAATTTCTCCCAAACTTGTAGGGAGTTTCATAAGTCCATGAATTATTAAACACCACCTGCAGCAAATTCTGTTCTTTTGTCCAACTGTCCAAGAGTCACAAGTTCTGTTCTTCAGGCTTTATTTATTCCCAAAATGAAGCTGTATGCAGTGCAGGGCTGTTCTCTGAAGGCGTCATATCCCACTGGTCAAACACGACAACAATTGTTATACCCAACTGAGTCCTTGGCCAGTGAAGCATATGCCTGACAGTTTGTGAGGAGCTGTGAGCATGATCTTCAGGCCAGGCGGACAATTTACTATTCAGAAAAGATTCTGTATGGGATCTATAAACATTTTCATATAATCAACAAAGGCATTATTCATTGAATCAAATGCCTCAAATGTCAATGACTTTATACTAACAAGCTGGGGCTCTAGCCCTATTTGGACGGTAATTGTTTCTCATAGGGACGTACAGTATTTTCAACATGTACAGGGGCCAGTCTGTGATTTTATTGCTGATTTTTATTGCCAAATCTAGAACATCAGTGTTTTCACCCACCACCAGCGTAAAAATCCCCAGCTGAATTACCTACTCTTTTTTGACAAACGCCATGTCTTGTGGTAATTGAATTGCCATCCGAATCCACATCTCTAAATTTACAAGAGGAGATCATTTCAAAATTCACTGTTTAAATCCTTTTTGACCACTGTGGAACACCCTAAGATAAGTGTTGCACTTCACTGTAATTTGCATGTGTTTTAAATGCTGGGAAGTATTTACACGAACAATATTTCATCACCGCTCCACCACAGCGAAAGGAGAAAGAGGAAATAAAGCACATAAACATTTGAAAGGGGCCGTTACAGCAATACAATTTTAAAATGAATTATATACAATTATTTACATTAAAGCTCCTTTATGTTTACCTCATGTAAAATGAAAGACATAAAACCATTTCAACTACAGCTGTCTATCTTCCTATTTTTAAACAGTAGATTTAAGTAATCACATAATAAATACGATATTATTTTCATATTAAATTAAATATGAATTTATTCATATTATTCTAAGCATAAGACATTTTATTTACAGCAGACAATCATGTGACCAAGTAGGCAGCGCGTTCCTGTGTTCGTAGGATCACTAAACTCGCTCCTCCACTGTGAATAAATAAATCACCATCTGAATGCATGAGTTTTATCACTGAGGTGCCATGCAAATTAATTTTTACAGACATCCACATGAAAAACAATTACCGTCCGAATGGGATTCTGTAAAATTTCAATTAGAGTATTAAAAATTGAAAGGTTTGAGTAAAAACTTCTAAATGGGTAAATAAGTAAAATGGTAAATGTTGTCTCAAACTGCCAGAAACCTTCTGGCTTGCCTGGTGGGTGTTCTCCGTTTTACATTAGAATTTCATTTCAGAAATCAGAACAAAATAATAGTGGTGGTCTACAAAATTATAGAAGAGAAAAGAGCATACGTCACACTCGGTCTTTCACATTCTCTTGGTAAAAAAAAAATAATAATAATAAAAAAATACAACATGTGATCCATCAGAAATGCATTCAGCACTTCATCATGCAGACAAACTGCTCAGGGACAAAACCAGTGAAATAGAGCTGCAGAAATCATCAGAATCATGACAGGCTGCCATTAGCCGAGACGACTCTGTCTGTTCTGTCATTATGAGTCAGGTTTGCCGCCAGCCACCTTTTGTTCCCAGGCCGCCCAGCTCTGCTGCATCAAAGGACGATGAATGACCTCATTACACGCAGACTGCAATATCAGTATCACCAAACAAAGGTTGCCTCCAACATTCTGGCTTCTTACATCACTGGTAATTTATGGATGATACAGGTAAGTGGGGCTTCTGGTGAGTTTGATTTTAAAAATCTGTTTTGTTCCAGCAAATGTAGGACAGGATTTAGAAATGTTGATCCAGGGGCCAAAATTTACATTTCAATGAAAAGACGTGTTGCTAGATATTGCTGCTTTCCTCTGGCCTAGATCTAACTGCCCTCCAAAACAGCCCTCAGTAGATCTGTCTCCCAGGTCTCAACAGTCTACAGGGTGACAGCTGAATGTTAAGGCACATGTAAGAAACAATGATGAATTCAAATTTTAACTGCACGTACATTATGTGCATTTGAGAAAAACATCAGGGGAAAACGAGACTAGACTAATATAAAAGCACATGTGCGGGTCACCTTAGGCAAGACTTAGTCATTTTCTCCTGAACAGATTTTAAGCACACTAATAGAATAACGTGAAGACATGTTGATATAACGAGAGAGAAATGCCTATGGCAGAGCACAATGGAAGCAGTTTTAAAGTTGGCCAATTGGTATGCTTAAGACCGAGATGGTGTGTAACGCTGTGCAAGACCCACGGGACATATGAAAACTAAGTTCTGCTTCCACAGATGTTGTGTGTTTAGGGCAATATTAAGCTGTGGGGGATTAGATTTGCATATATGGAAAGATAAATAATAATGTATAGCCTATTACCTGTCCTTTTTTGGGGTAGATTATGGATGTTAGTATATAATATACTAGAGTTTGGCTGTTGTAATTATTTATTACACAGCTCTACGGAAAACCTTCTTCTTGGTCATTTGCAGAATTTATCTGTCATACATTTCCAAGTCTCAGCCTCAGACGTTACGCTTACAGACTGTTGGCTGAAAGTCTTATGCATAAGGCACACAAAATGGGAAACACTTCAGGAGTTTTGAAAGTTGTAATCTGATTGGTTGAATTCTACAGGATTTCTGGGAGATGTGTGTTGCATTCTTTAACGGCCCGCTTGGAAACAAAGTCATTGTGATGCCAAACCCCCTCATGGAAGAAAAAAGCAGCTGTGTTTACAACTTTGACAATGAGCATTTACAATGATCAACAAAATGTTGGATTTTCAAAAGTATGTGAAGTTGATGCCATAGACTCTTTAAAAGATGTCCAAGAGTTTTACATGCTATTATAGAGACATTGACTTTACATTTTCATGCCCCTAAACATGACGTTGAACAAAACGAACTGTGATTGGTTGCTTTACATGTCAGTATGACAGCCTCTTGGGCTGTCTGTTGCCAATGAGAGCTGCTATGGAGTCCAGACCTTTTGTCATCAGTCTAAAGATCTAGCTAGGCAACACTAGATATTTCCTAATATTCACTGTCCATGGCAACGGTTTATATCAGACTGCTCATTTGGTAACTAAAACCGGAGTTATTTTCATTTCTCTCATATCACATGACCACAGACTCGCTATCTCAATTCATACAAACGCAAAGGTGGCCGCCTTGTATTTCACTTATGTGACTGTAGTGAAAATGTCCTTGGAGGACTTCTGTATTATTACTGCAATGTTTTGTATATTGTAGTGGTCTAAGACAATGAAGACAATAATATCAATTTATAAGATAAATATTTCATTTCCATTTATATATTTATTTGGTGAGCAGCCATGTAACAAGCTGGATAATGTTAGCAGGTCACTATTGCATAATGAACCCCTTCAGGGTGATAGAAGACCTCTGTGCTCCACGCTGGGCTCCTAACTGCCCAGTTAGGGTACATTATTCCTTACATACTCTATATAGCATAAACATCTGCATTGTTGCTTTGCTGCTGGTTTATGATTTAGGGTTAAGGTCAGATATATTATACCACACCTCATTTAGCTTCACAGTCATACAAATTACAACTAATGACCTCCATGACACTTGCATCAAATTCAGCTACTAAATTAAATGTCTTCCCTTTATTGACTGAGTTGCAACAGAATTAACCTCAGTGTAAAGTACACATGACAAGGTATATAGCCTTTTACTGACAAAATAGTCATGATTAACTGGCAACGCGCAACTTAGTGTGACCCACACTAGACTGCAAATATACAAAGGCCTAAATGTTCTCTTCACTGTGAGAGAACCCAGCAAGCAGTCAAAGCTCAATGCAAACCTCAGGAGGAAAGGACTAATATGTGTCAAGCAGCAGCAGCCACTCACCCATGCCCTCCTCCAGAAGTAAACAGCATGATGCCAAATAGCATGGCAAGCTGGAAGACAGTACTGAGTGAGTCAAAACAAATGAGGTGTTTCACTCCATGAGACCATGGGAGGATGAAGATAAGCCCAGACAATTCAAATATAGCCATCTGGAAAGCGTTTCTTGTCATTTGAGTATTTTGGCTGTAATAAATTACTCATTAGGGCTTTAATCCGTCACCTTGTTTCATTGAATGCAAATTGATGGTTTATTAAGCTTCACGTTGTAAAGAATCCAAGTTGCAAAATATCCTCAGAACAAAAGGAAAGTGATCAAAGCCAAAAACCCAACTAAAAACAATTTCAGAATTTTTTGCAGACCTGTTTGACCAGTTAGTTAAAAAGTAGTGTTAATAATAATAATAATAATAATTCCTTACATTTATATAGCGCTTTTCTGGACACTCAAAGCGCTTTACATATTGAAGGGGGAATCTCCTCAACCACCACCAATGTGCAGCATCCACCTGGATGATGCGACGGCAGCCATATTGCGCCAGAACACCCACCACACACCAGCTTATTGGTGGAGAGGAGACAGAGTGATGAAGCCAATCAGTATATGGGGATGATTAGAAGGCCATGATGGTCAGAGGCCAATGGACAAATTTGGCCAGGATGTCGGGGTTACACCCCTACGCTTTTCGAAGGACATCCTGGGATTTTTAATGACCACAGAGAGTCCGGACCTTGGTTTAACGTCTCATCCGAAGGACGGTGCTTTTTGACAGTATAGTGTCCCCATCACTATACTGGGGTGTTAGGACCCACACAGACCACAGGGTGAGCACCCCCTGCTGGCCTCACTTACACCTCTTCCAGCAGCAACCTGGTTTTCCCAGGAGGTCTCCCATCCAGGTACTAACCAGGCTCACCCTGCTTAGCTTCAGTGGGCAACCAGTCTTGGGCTACAGGGTGATATGGCTGTTGTCACAATACCAAAATTAGTTGGTACAAAATCCAGTAAAATTCCACAAAATATAGGCCTATAAATAAAATAAATGTATTAAATACTTATCCTAATAAAAATTATAAGTAAAAAAAATATATATATAATAATTTAAACATTAGCATGAAGCTTTAAATATTTTTCAAATAGTACACATGCAAAGTAAACATTGCTTTAAAAAAGTCAAGTGAAAAGTTAAAATTTGTTATGTGAAAACACATTACTAGTAATAGAACAAAGAGTGTTAAAGGGTCCATACCTGTAAGACCTTCGTTCATCTTCGGAACACAAATTAAGATATTTTGATGAAATCCAAGAGGTTATTTTTATCCTCCATTGAAAGCAACGAAATTACAACATTCAAGGTCCAGAAAAAAACGTTAAAATAGTCAACGTGACTACAGTGGTTCAACCTTAATGTTATGAAGTGACGAGAATACTTTTTGTGCGCAAAAACAAAACAAAAATTATTTTTTGCCAATACTGAGCCCGCGTTCGGACAGCTCTGCAATGTAAACAATGTAGCAGAATGACGGAGAGACGAATTGTTGAATAAAGTCATTTTTGTTTTGTTTTTGTGCACAAAAAGTATTCTCGTCACTTCATAATATTAAGGTTGAACCACTGCAGTCACGTTGGCTATTTCAACAATGTTTTTACTACTTTTCTGGACTTTTAATTTGTGTTCGGAAGATGAACGGTGTGGAACGACTTGAGGGTGAGTAATTAATGAAAAAAATTTCATTTTCTTGTGAACTTACCCTTTAATAATTTATTACTGTAGAGACTCCAAGACTGAATTGTTTAATGCACAGATCAATTTAGATTTTTTTTTCCCATCCCATATATGGTTATCACTGTCAAATGCAATTTTAGAAAAATTATTCACAGTTCGGTATACTGTAATCTCCATCGTCAGAATATCAGTAATATTTTACTGGGGAACAGCGGTACTTTGTCAGTAAAAAAGGGTCTTGCGACATCACTGTCAGATATTAAGTACTTTTGAGAACCTAGAAAGCAACAGCATACAGAGAAACCATCATTGTCTGGAATTTTCTCCAATCTCTGTGTTGCCCCTGTCTTTGAAATATCAGCACTGCACAACATGATTGTTCGCCATGGGATTCTGCTTATTGAGGCATCTCGATGGATATGTCCATCCTCAGATCTGACTGCCTCAGCAAAGGCAAAGGAACAATAAAGGAAAACACAATCTCATTCAGAGCTGTCTGACAGAGCTGGGCACCATTATACATCACACTTAGAATGGGCACATTTACAGGAAGAACCTGAAGAGGGGGAAATGGGAAGTCAGGCCTGATGCACAGGGCCATTTGTCAAATCCCTGTGATGCTGGCAGAAATTTGATTACCCGAGATAATAATGGAGGTATCATGCTTGGACCCAAGTGCACACAACAGAGAAAGGTCTCGGACTGTAAGTTGCTAAATATGTGTTGTGGATGATGCTTGCCCAGAGGCATTGCTGCTCGGCTGGACTGTCCTCGTACCTTGCCGAGCCGTTGAACAGGTCTTGTATCTGTTGTCGGAGGGCTCCAGCTTGAAGAATAGACAGAGCACAAGAGATCTGAGGGGAATCTGATTTGCCAAGTGGACATGGAGTGGGGACAAGCTGCAGGAAATCACCACTGGAAATCTCAGCTTGAAAGGAGAATGAGACACAGGATGTGTCATCGAAAGGACAGAACAAATTTAAATGTTTTGCAATCATGCGACTTAGAGTCAGTTTTGAGGATACCTTTGCTGGGGTTTTTAATGAAACCTTGGTTCTGATCTCACAGTGGATCTCCTGGTTAATTGCAGACTTTAACAATAACTTTTTTTTTTTGTGCTTTTTTTTTTTTGCATGCCTCATCGTGCATTGATGAAGTGGCTGCCTCTCTTTTAAAGGATTATGTCCTTGTATGATAACATCAGATTTTTCTATGCGTAATTTACAGATCTTGAGAGATTCTTAATGACGCTTCAAAAGACGTCCCGACACAGCCTGAAATGAAAATCAAGATGTGGCAACCATATGTATGGGTCATCACCACATTTGAGGGCTCATTTGACCTACGCTACGCTAAATGGATATTTAGCAGCACGACTACTTGAATTTGCATTAATCTGTCGTTTCTGATCATCATGCAATTCCTGATGCCCCCACGGGCAAATGTCATGCTGAGGGTAAAGTCGCAGTGAGACAGAGAAACGCATGAGCTGCTGTAATCACATTAACATATGTAGAATATTGCCTACATATTGCAGCATTGCAAAAGCAATCCGAGTAAATGCTTTAGAAATACTTCAAAGCTGGTTCCTATTATTTAGTCAAAAGAAAGAGGTCACAATACTGGCAAAAACTGACAGAGAGTTACTGGACTGTTGTAAAGCATCTGTTGTGTGGCCATACATTATTTATGCATCGTTCAGTAAATCCACTTTGTCATCTTTATTTCCATGCAATCTTTCAGTTATGTATTCACTTTATGCCTGTAGCTTTCAAATTGCCTTACTTCCACATGTAACACCTGCAACCTCTGCCTAAATGGTTTAATAAAATGTTTAGCTGTTAGATTTCCCCTTTTGTGATACAGTCACACAAGAGAGGAATTTCAAAGCTTCATTTTTATGGAGTATCATGCCCAATTTACGATCTATCACAAAGAGTCATCATGAAGGGCAATAAAGTAATTGACATGGGAATTCACTGCTATAGATGTCTTTGGGTTATGCTCATCCTTTAATAAAATTTTAAAAGAGAGCAAAGAGGATGGACCAAATACATTGACAATATAGAGAAAAACACACAAAGGCATAAGAAAGGCACTAAACTGCACTGAAGGCACTAAAATTTAGATGTATTTTATATATGGGTCACTGACGTGACCATGGATGTGACGAGTAATTTTTTTGTCCAAAGGCCTTAATCAAGATGGCCTTTGGACAAAAAGGCCAAAAGCCATCATAAGAAAAAGCAAAGATATGACATCCAAAGTATGTAAGGTAGTACAACTAGATATGACATCCAAAGTATGTAAGGTAGTACAACTAGATCTATTTTATTGAATCCAAAAGGTTTTAATTATATTTTGCTTCATATAAAGGTATTTTAAAGCTTTTTAAGTGTCAAAAGGTCAGTTTAACCATCCAAAGGCCAATACAACCATTTCATTTGTGATTAAAATATCTTAAAATGTAATAAATGTATATTTATTATTCTGGCATGATTTTATAACGTCATATATCAACATAGTGCAAAATGGTATTAAAATTATGTGTAGAAGTTGTTGCTTTGTTATGAGAAACAATGTCCAGAAAAATGAATTTCATTGATGTCATTTGGAGTAACCAATATAAAAGGACCATTTTGGATCAAGACATGAGGTCAATATCATGTGACAGGATGTGACATGACATCATTCAGACACCTGCACAGGACCACATGGTCGTGAAGCAAAGTAACTAACTCTCTCTCTTAACTATTTGAAAAATTCATGATTTGACTTGCTCATACGCATTTCCCAAAACATCAGGTCATTCGGTACAACCGCTATAAAACATGGAAAATGTTGTAAAATTTTAAAAATTATACTAAATATAAAATATTTGATTGTCCTTTCGCTAGCTAGCTAGCAAGCTAACTATCTAGATAGATATCAGCCTGTTAGCATTGTTTAAAAAAATATCGTCATTCGGTAATCGGTATAACCAAAAGTGTCATTTGGTAAAACCGAAATTTTGGTTAAACCGAATGACTTTTTTGGTGACAAATTTTGTCCATCTTGTAAAAATGACAAAAGCAGTTTTAATTGATTATAAAAACCACATAATCTCATCGTTAACGCTTAATAAAAAATCAAAATTAATTATATCTCCATTAGTTTTTTTGTTTTTTTTACACTTTTAAAAACCTTATTCGTCAATGACCAATATACTGTATATTAACAATAAACAAAATATTTTTCAATTCTTTTGGAAGCACTTATACATCCCAACTGACAAAAAAACCTGCCCACTCTGACGCCAAGCAGTTATGCATAGCAGCCAGTCTGTGTTTGGAAATGGGAGATAATTGCCAGCACATGCCATTTTTTGTATGCAATACAAATCAGAGGTAAGTCAGATAACCCTAGAAGTAATATTCAAAACATTAGTTGCTCTTATCTATAACCACCCTATGGAAATCATGTCAATATCATTCCTGGACAAACGTTGAATTGATTGTGCTGGCCTGCCTGACAGTGTCCAAATAAACATGATGCCATAACACTTTCAAGTCCACACAGGGCCTTTGCCAGCTCATTCAAGTAGTGTATCTCGGGTAATCAGATATCTTGAGATGAGCCAGCATCCATCCTTCACACTGCTTGGCTTGAAGTAATCAAGACAGCTTGTTTCCTTGAACCACAGAAGGCTGTGCAGCACCTCTATTTTACCTTTTTTGTTAGTTATGTGTCCCTTTCTGTTGGATCTGTACTCAATGAGGGCGGTCGATTCAGCAGTATACTTTTTCCTATGCAAAAATCAGAGGCCAGCACAAAAAATGCACAATTCGGAAGGTCAGATGCAGGGTGAAACTGTTTCATGCAAACAAAACAAAAACATTGTCATTATAAGTTTACATTAGAAAATCAACACATCATCTTAACTAGCAGGATTTTTGTTTCCAGGACTATTGCGGCTCACTAATTACCTCAGAATATACAAGGTCAATAGCCCTCTATAGACCACAGAATTACTTTACTACAAACTCCTAGAATAGTGGATTGGGATGTGGCCCAAATAAATCTGTGCCAATCTCACCTAAAAGGCCTTCAGTGAGCTGGTCTCTCAGGATCACCATTTCACTATAAATAATCTTGTAACCCCTTAAAAACAGCTGAAATAATGTGTATAAATAATCACAGGAGTTTAAATTTTTTGAATAGTAAAAAGTCATAAAAGTAACATGTTTTTTTATTATTATTATGAGCAATGCATACCCTCTGTGCCACTGCTCCAAAATAATACTGACTACAATTTGCTGAATACTTCACCCAAACAATTTTTTGCCACTGACGTTTGTTATTGACACACTGTGTGCACCTTTTATATAGTAGTATTTACCTCAGCTTGTGGAAAAGCAACTTGTGATGAACATTGAATCATCATGTTGTTTTTCTCTTTACAACCATTGCTATTATGGTGGTGCCAGTGTAAAAAGTACAAAGCAGATTTTAGTAGCATTGTGGCCTTGCTAATTCAGCAGAAACGTCTGTTGGATTTACTGGTTTAAAATGATTTTTTTTTTTTTTTCTAAATTACAGATTGTAAAATTTACCAGTTGTTCTGTAAATATGTTTACATTTTTACAGAATTATTCTGGCAACCACAGCTGCCAGTTTTTTTTTGTTTTTTTTTATTACATAATTGTTTTTACAGTGGTGCACTGTCTCTATAGCAGAGCCTTTCAAGAGTGAGATAATAATTGAATGGCTCTTGGTTGAAAATATTCTTAGGGCAAGATCAAACCAAACTGAATGAAGTGTTCCACTGGCCTTTCATCTAATGGTTTCCCTAATGGTCATGATATCATTCCTCCATCTGCCACTCTTCTAAATTTGCCTCTGTGATCATTTTCCACTCTGTAGATATATAGTTAAAATTTTAAAACACAATGGTTAAATTCTTAATTTCTAAAAACACATTTCACTAGTAACAGCTTCTTGAGGGTGCAGATGTCACTTCTAGAGCAGAATGTTTTTCTCTCAGTCAGTAACTGTTATCTCTGGTGCTCTGGAACAGCACCAACAGTCACGTGCCAACAACTGTTCCTTCACCAGACTGGCCACTATTACTGGCTTCACTCACTTGCCCTAGAAACTTCGCCACTGCCATATTGCACTCACTGCTGAAACCCTTCCGCTCAGCACTAATTAAAAATTACAGTGTATTTTGGGGACCTGTTTTTGGGGAGGAAACATTGTGTTTTGCATCCCTCTTTAAACCAAATTGTAAGGACAAAATAAGGAAGGGCCAATACAACAAAAACACAAAGCAAAACAACTGAAATAAATACAATATGGTGACTAATAATAAATATCAGCAAATTCTGGGGCAAAGCCAAACCAATGTCATTAATGTTATGTTGTTTGGTCATAGCATTAAATTACTTACTTTAGTTCTTTTATGTTTTCACAAATAGGTGGTACTATAACCACAGTGATGATAATGGGTACTGTGGCAAGGACACATTAATGACACTGGTCAATTTTTATTTTATATCAAGTGTATTTAGTGTATATTAAGTGATTCATAGGTGCACATCTTTTTTTTGTTTTTAATGTGCCAAAAACATGAACTTCCCCTCCTCCTGACATTAACACCTCTTCGCTAATGACATATGCACTGGCACGAGGGCAGGGTTGCCAAGTCCATGGTTTTCCCACAGAATTGGGCTACTTTGAAAATATTTTCGTGGGTTGATTTTTTTCCCCTGTGGGTTAAAGGTTTGACATAGCCTATTGCACAATTTTAACTGAAAGGGGTGTACTGAAAATGTTTAAATTCTACCAATGACAAAACTGTGCTAGATGTTAAGTTTTGTGAAGGACGGGCACTGGTAGGGATCCTCTGAGCTGTGTTTATAATATACAATAAAGATTCAATTTGCATAACAGTGACTGTAAAATATGTATTTTAGGAATGGGAATGTTCTACATTGAGTTTTTATATTTGAGATATAGTCAAAGGGCTACTTTGATTGGCCATTGGGCTAATTTTGTTACACAGACCTGGCAACCCTGGGGCTAGGCAATAATCTCTCCCCTTCAGAATATGAGATCGCAGAAATGACAATGGTCCAATCAATTCCCGTTGATCAAAATCAAGTCTTGTCCTTCCCTTTTTCTCTTTCACAAAAGACGTTCACAATTTCCATTTTGCGCCAACATTTAGTTCTGTGTCAATATGCCAAACCATTGCAAAAATGGAGACTTGGTGGTTGTAACATGGGGAGAGTTGTAACACCACCAATTCCACCCACTTCCTCCCAGATCCCATATGAATGGTTGTCAAGGCTGGAGATTGGCACATCCTATTTTTTAAAGGAAAAAGACTGATTTTGAGGTAAGAATGTAAATTGTTTTTTTGGGGGTTTTTTTGGACCAAAAGTATATTTTGGTTTAGTACTTAAACTTTTACAGAGAAAATCATATAACTTATATTAAACTGTAGTTTCTCAGACAAACTGTGATGTATTCTAAGCTGCTCATTTCAAACCATTATGCTAATATGGCTAGCTAAACAATGGCTGAAAGTGGTCGTAGGTTGTAACATATTTTTTTAAAGTTTTACAACCATCTCCTTACATACAACTAAGAACAGTTTCTTTTTAATCATTTTACAGAATGCCTAGACAGTGGAAAAGGAAGACAGATAGAGGTGTGCCTGCCATTGTTTTAAAAAAGCAACTAATAAGGTTTCAAAGAAGGGCAGGTTAGATCGCTTGTGAAGAAAATGTTGAAAGCCAGCAGTGAGGATTCTGAGACCTCAGACTAACTAAATCTTTTATGTTGTCTAGAGCCAAAGGAAGTGTGGGTAAATGTGCCCTATGCGGTTTCTGGGCCCACCATGCCTGCACTCCAAGGTTAACAACATTCATTTGTCACCATTGTTACTCTGATTAAGAATATTCACACACATTGACAGTGTCTTTTGTTAGACCTACATGATCTTTACACAGGTACACTAGAGTTGAGCGTTCATTAAGTATAAATACCATTAAGGAAGTTTGTTCTAGACTAATTTACTCACATGCACATACTCCTGAGTGAAACAGAAAGTGGATTTGAGTTATGGCCAGTCACAGAAAGAGAGACATTTGTCTGTATGGTCACCGTCCCAGACAGCATGGTAACATTGATACAATGTTGAGTTTTGATCCAAACCATCATATTGGTTGAGATTGACATTTCAATGTTTAAAGTGTGTAGGATCAGCATTGTAATTGTGATGAAAGTCGACAGCACACATGGGTGGAGACAGTGACATTGAACTAACAGTGATTTGTAGTTGATGATCAGAAGATCATGCAGGTGTGTATCTGTGCAGAACACTAGTGGGTGTTTCCCCATCAGTGGGGCGTGTCAGTTCATAATGGGCATTTTCAACCACTTTAACCGATTTGCTCTAATCCACTGGGGGTTTGGTTTAAGGGTGGGCCTTCATGGTTTTAGTAAAGGTGCGTTCACGCGGCCTCGTAATTCCTGTAGTTACGAGATTCTAGCTTGTAAAAAGCGTTCGCGTCCTCGTAGAGCTCGAAATTACAGCTTGTAAGCTGGGAGTTTTCTGAAAGCTCCCAGATGTACCATGAGGCCGCTGTACCACCTGACCGCTGTAGATTCATAGGCGTTGATAGTGTTGCCATAGAAACGCATAATTCCCAGTCTAAGGACGTAAACAGCTCTGAATATAATGTCACATGTTGTCATCTCAAGATTCCGGTAAATACGAGGTGGCGTGAACGCAGCATAAATCAGTTGAAAAATGGTTGAAAAACATCTATTGTAGTTTGAAATTGGCCACTGATTGGTAAACGCCCATTTTGGTTTTGCATGTGCACTTCTCAGTTGTTTAATTGATGCTTCTTCATTAGAGAGAAAACACAGGTGCATCCTAGACAGAAGTCTCGTGTGTTTAACATGCATGACCTCTCTGAGTTTCAAACAATGGTGCATATATCTTATTTCAGTTTTTTTTTTTTTTTTTTGCATGCTTGTTATTTGCATTTGATTTATTGTTACTGAATCTAATAAGATATATTAATTAAAGTTATTAAAGTGTTGAAATAAACCGCTCAGGTAGCAAGGTGACATTGATACAATGTGGTGTTTTCATCCGAACCATCATTTTGGTTGAGATTGACATTTCAATGTTTAATGTATGTTGGATCAACATTGAAATTTTGATGAAAGTCGACAGCACACATGGGTCGAGAGAGTGATATTGAATTAACAGTGATTTGTAGTTGAAGACCACAAGATTCTGCTGGTTTGTATCTCTGCAGAACACTAGTGGGTGTTTCCCAATCAGTGGGGCATTTTCAAACCACAATGGGTTTTTACCCGATTTGCTCTAATCCACTGGGGGCTTGGCTTGGGGTGGGCCGTCATAATTTTAGCAAGTCTGTTGAAAAATGGTTGAAAAAAAATCCATTGTAGTTTGAAATTGGCCACTGATTGGTAAATGCCCATTTTGGTTTTGCATGTGCACTTCTCAGTAGTCCAATCAATTCCCCCTCATTAGAGAGAAAACACAGGTGCATCCTATACTGTGGTGTTGTTTCTTGAACCACCTGCCTTCTCTGGGTTTCAAACAATGGTGCATCTTTCTTATTATTTCTGTTCTATTGTTTGTTTGTGCTCGGTATTTGCATTCGATTTATTGTTACTGAATCTAATAAGATATATTTATTTTAAAAAGATATTAAAGTGTTTGAATAAACCATCCATTTTCTAAATTCTTAAGTGCATGCATTTGCTTTAGTAATATTTATTAGGATATATTTATTTATTAGTGCAAGTGACATGAAAGTGAGCAAGAATTTCATACTTTTCACATAGCCCATGTATTGCATTACTCAATGCTTGCAGAGTACCTTGACTTCTTTCCTTTAATAGGAATGAAGGCAGATGAAGATGGACAATTAAAAAAAAAGAGAGAGAGAGAGAGAGAAAAGCACCCTCTTGATAAATGTGACATTGATAATATATTGAGTTGTAGTCGATAGGATTATAACCCGACCTGGGACTTGATGCTATCCTGTGCCTTAACTCCTGCTCCCTCATTACTGCTTAATCAGGTAATCATTCATATTCCTGAATCTGTATTAAATTTGAGGAATGTAACTAATCTCCATTCTGTTTAGCCAGTTCCCACTGAACCCAAAAAAAACTAACAAAAAAACTACACCTTGTGTTTGAGAAAGTGAATGACATGGCTATTTTGTGATATTTAAACAGATTAAGGTCTACATAAGGTAAATCTGCAGCTTTAAAGAAATTTTCATTTAAAAAAAAAAAAAAAAACTAAGCTCTTTTATTATACAAGATAAACTTGTTAATTAAATGCAATGTAGTTTCACAGAAAATGAAATGGCATTTATGCAATGGCCATAGTTCAGAGGTGTTTATTCCTCTTTATGAGGAGTTTAGTTCCAACACACCTGCCTGGAACTTTTCATTGATCCTAATGACCTTGATTAAAGATTGGACACCTTCCCATAGTGTTATTGAAGTGTTGATAAATAGATCAAATATACATAATTTAACACTATTATAAATATAGGTAGAATATTCCATGTTTAGCAATTTATAAAAAGTGAATTATATTGTGTTTAGCATATTAACATTGTTGAATGTGACCATATATGGCAACTGAATTGACTTGCTCTTAAGTAACATCATGCTTTCTTTTTCAGATTTCAGAGAACCCAAAGGAAAAGAGGCAGTAGTCTGATGCAAGCCAGATTTTGAAAACTTGAGCCATTGGACCACTTGTAGTAATGATGACATAAGACTTCTGAAAGTAATGTTATTTTTAAAGGTTGTAATGCTTTTGTCCTTTTTGTCCCACTCTTAAAGAATTCAATTTTCTATCTCTTTGTCGTTGATTGTGTTAAACTGTCAAATAAATAAACTGACTCAACTGCTGGAAAGGTGTCATTTATGTTTTAAAAGGTTTTCCCAAAACTTTGAAATAGTCAGAAATTAGTTGACATACCATTGAAGTGTAGCTTAAATATTAATGTTGTTCAGAACATTATTTTATGTTGACTTTTCAGTTAAATCAACATCACATTAACATTGATCATACGATATTACTAATGGTTATTTTTGTTAATTTCAATATTGATTTAACAGCAGTGGTGTTGAATCAACACCACAGTTTAATGTTGATTCAGACATGACCATTGATCATTTCAATATTGATTCAACTGCAGTGATGTAGAATCAACATCATAGTGTAACGTTGATTCAATAGCATTACCATTGATTTTTTTGTTCACCATTGTTTCAACATTAAATGCAGGTGCAAACATGATATTGAACCAACATCACCTCATAATGTTGATTCAATGATATTATCATTGATTTTTTTGTTGAAATCTCAACATTGTTTAAACATTAACTGAGGGTGCAAAAGTGACATTGAAAAAATATCACTTTATAATGTTGAATCAATGCTATTACCGTTGATTTATGGTTGAAATCTCAACATTATTTCAACAGTGCCAAAGACGTGTTGAAAAAATATCACTTTGTAATGTTTAATCAATATTATTACCATTGATTTGTGGTTAAAATATCAGTATTGCTTCAACATTAACTGAGGGTGCAAGAGTGATGCTAAAGCAACATCACTTTGTAACGTTAATTCAATGTATTTGGCGTTGACGCATCAACACTGACTCAACATTGTTTCAATGTGACCATGCTATCTGGGCGGGATTTTGCCAAGTAAGACATGTTCCTGGATCAACATGTTTTGTTGATCCTGGAACAACATTCCTGTCTGAAAATTTAGTCTTAACCCTATTCCTACCCCTAAACCTAATCCTACCCATAACTTGTCCCTAAAATTAGAGGCGAAAGATATAGGTGAATAACACTGATGTAGAAGCACCTAACCCTGGTTGCAAGCCTAAACTTGACATAAACGTTAAACTTGTCCCACAAATCTGATTGGTTGATTGGAATGTTGTTCCAGGATCAACAAAGATGTTGATCCAGGAACATGTCGTACTTGGTGAAATCACATTCCCCTTGTCTGTATTGTTCTTTTGTTTCAATAAACCTGTTTTTGAAGCATATTGCATAATGTGACCTCTGTTTTTGCTTCTTTTGTCTAACTGTTACAACCTACCCCAGCATGTGTTATATCCTACCCTGGTAGTGGGGTAGATTGTAACAAAGGCACACCATGTATTTGACATCAACTCATAGGGGCTGTGATATTCTTCCAGAGGTTTTAATTGGTGCCTTTTGTAGTAAACAAATGTGGGTAGTGAGTTACAGATGCTGAAGCAAAAAGTGTTACAACCATACCCGATCTCACCTACATTGTCACATGCAGTTTGGCAACCTTCACAGTTTTTACCATTTAGATCAATGAGCCCTAAACTCCAAGCCAGAAGAACAATAAAAAGGAAACAGGCAGAGCAGGTGCCTACACAGCTTTGGTGCGTGGCCTCAAATCATGCGACAGTAAGCCTATAACACTAAGTAAATAAAAATACAAAAGTGCATATAAACCACTACACAATACGTCATGCATAATATATGAGCATCTGGGTGCAACAGCAGATATTATTTTCAAATGAATGTTGACATATGCTACTGCAAAGTATTAGTTTTTCAATTGTATTTACTTAGGTGCACAGAAATGTAAACTGAAGAATTTTTGTTGATGCGTCTAGTCTACTTTGCAGTTTATGCTGTGCCGTTAATATATTTAATCTAAATTACTACAAATTTCACTTTCAAAAGGCTCACAAATCCATCCAATCCAGAGATACATGAACACCCACCACACACACTCTGCGATTTATTTTGAAAAATATATCATGTCCCCTATTTATTTATTTATTTTCAGCATAAATGGGGCAGTTGTGGCCTAATGCAGTGAATCTCAACCTTTTTGGAGTAATGGACCTCTGTCATATTTGGAACCATCCTCAAGGACCCCAGAATAAAACTGGATCATTGGTATCATTAACGTCTTTGTGACGACCAAATGCAATCAAGTACTACTACGTCAGTTGAATTCATATTCAGATATTTTATAAGGACTCCCTGGCATTATGTCAAGGACCACTAGAAACACTGGTTGAGAAACACTGGCCTAATGGTTAGAGAGTCAGACTGGTAACCTAAAGGTTGCGGGTTTGATTCTCGATACCGGCAGGAAATGATTGAGGTGCCCTTGTGCAAGACACCTAAGTGACCTAACCCCAAATCGCTCCCCAGGTGCTGCAGCGAAACGGCTGCCCACTGCTAGCACAAAACTTACATGTGACACTAGATCATGAGGCACTGGTGTGTGGAAAAATCGAGTTTTCTGGCATTCCTATGGTGAGAATGTGATGATTAATGCAAAGCCAGAGTTTTCTGGAATAACACATGGTGTAATCTGCTGAATTTGTAATTATAACTGTAATAAAAAAGGTTTGCAATTTGACTTAATCAGTAATAGTGTTTATAGTTCTGAGAAATTAGTATTTTTGTTTGAAAATTAAATCATGGTTGGTAACAGAATGCATTAAGAGTAAGCAACTGAGAAAAAACATGACAGAAAAAAACTGATCTGATTGTGGATGAGTATAAATTGCACTAGCATTAGCTGAAAATGTCCCTTTGTGTAAATCATTATTCATGATTCAACAACATGCAAGGGAGCTCATTTTATTTACTATGTCCTTAAAGAGAGAGATTAACAACTCAGAAATTACTCTGTCTCCCTCTGCTGTTATGGGACCTTCCATACAACACTGTTCACCAAAACTTCAGAATCACCAATGTTCTGTTAAATTACATAATTTTTTACAATTGCAAATACTTAGTTGAATAATAATAATAATATATGTGTAAGTAAAATAATTACACATCAAAAATTAAATGAAATCGACTGCATGTTAATAATTTTAAATAGCCTATATAAACTAATAATAACTAATATAAAACATAAAAGCTAGTAAATAATAAAGAGGAACAAAACATATTACAAGCAATAAACAAAGAGTGCTTTCAGTATTTAAGAGTATCTGAATGTTTTCCTTTCAAAGGCTGTGAGTGATTTTTCTTTCTCAGCTTTACTGTTGATTATTATGATGACATCAGACAGTGGAAAAACTAATAAGCTGCGTTCACACTAATGCACAGATATCTTTTTAAATATAAGATGTGGTTTGTCCCGTCTGTTTAATCCCTTAAAACATAACTGACTTTGTTTACATTAATTTCGCATAAATAAAACCATTTTGAGATGCAAGTAGCCCACATTTAATCACTTACATGGAGTCGCACATAGCCACATGTGCAAGCGCTCTTCAAAGTGCACGTGAGCATTTAAAATTGAAAGCAGCCTTCTGTCAGTGAGTTTTCTATTTTTTATATAAGCTCACTGCATTCCAAATGACATAAATGATGCCTTCGTTAAGCATTTTCTAAGAAAAATACCGGCAGGCGAGAACACACACTGCAAGTAACATCAAGCACTAACATCAAGCAAAGCGCATCTTGTGCAATGAAGCCCGCAAATGTCCTTGTAATTCGCTTCAACCTTTCCCAACTTTATGAAATATTATTTTACGGAAGGTTCGAGTGGTGTGTGTGTGTGAGGAATTGGAAGAAAGCAGAATACAGGCGTTTCTAAAACACATGCAGCATTATCGCGCATCTGTGGTTAAAAACTAAGCTCAGAATCGTTGGAGAGACAATCTTTACATAAACAAACTGTTTTTTCCTGTAGGCCAGGCCTATATGTGTAGCGTACCAAGTTGATGCATCCTCTGCAGACTGCTTTACTCTCACGTGACCAGTCTAAAAAATCTTGTTTTATCATATCATGGTATTAATAAAAATGAAATTAATTCCCACACACACACACACATACAATGAGCACTATTTCAGAGTGCTCAAAACACACAAATGTTCAGAAAAGAACTAGAACTTGATGAATTTTGTGCAATATATTGTATACTGCCTACTTAATAAAAATAGAAAGTGAAACAGTAGGTGTTCTATCACAATAGGGGTCTGAGATCAATTGGAATGTTCAGATATGGGCCAAAAATCACGCAAACTGCGCTCAGACCCCTGAAAAGGACCAAGTGTGAAAACACCCTAAATGTTTCAAACATTTGTCATGTCATCCTTATAACATGACTGGTAAAGATGTGATATCAAATTCAAACTCAAAGATGTCTATAATACCTTGAGAAAGCTGTGTTAGCATTCACATTAATCTCAATAGTGCAGGATGCCTTAGAAATGCCATCTTTGCTCATGGCGGCACATGGACCCATAGTTCTGCTGCCAGGTTGTTTTGAGCCAATCACCTTGGCCATAAATGGCATGTGACAAATTACTTTGGAGCCACAGAAAAATTACATCATGACAGCATTGACTGGCTGAAGGGACCACAAGAATGTGCACAGTCCCAAAACTTTCACTAGCGACTATTCTGAAAATGAGAAATAATAAAACATCTACTAAATATCATGAAATATATACATTTACATTTAATAATTTAGCAGAAGCTTTTATCCAAATGGTATAGAAGAGGAGAACAATAGAAGCAAACAAATCAACAATAGGGCAACAATATGCAAGTGCTGTGACAAGTCCCAGTTAGTCTAGCACAGTACACATATCAAGTTTTTTTTACATAAATAAAAAAAAATAGATGAAATAGAAATATAATAGAATAGTAAGTGTTAATATTAACGGGTCAATGCTTATGAAAAAGATGTGTTTCTTGAGAATGGCTAAAGACTTGAGTTAGGCAGATCATTCCACCTGCAGGGAACAGTCCAGGTCTGTGAAAGTGATTTTTTGCTTCTTTGGGATGGCACCACAAGGCACTGTTCACTAGCAGAATGCAAGCTTCGGAGAAGTGTGACGTGTGCTCTCTTCAGCTCGTTAAAGCCGATATGCGACCAAATTTCAGGCTAGGTGACTAAAAAATGTTTTTAATTAGCCAATGGCAAGTGAGTTCAAATACTTCTCACTATGAGTGAGTAAGAGGCAAAAAAGAAGTTCAGGCAATATCATTTAATGGCCTACAGAGCTTTACGTAGTGTCATAGTAGCTTCACAGTGTCACTTGAGTGACTTGAGTCTTCTGTCGGGTCTGATGATGGTATCTGTACTGTTGCTATTGCAGTTTCTGTAACTTAGTGTTATTTTTCCGGGGTGGGGTAGTTGGCCTCATATTCGTTCATGTAAGAAATTCTTGTTCATAATATGAAAAGAAAACGATGGGATGGGAATGTGTAAAAATGTTGTAAAGTCATTATTGCAACTCTTAATATAGTCGTTTTTAAAAGTTGATAATTGTCTCAACAGTAGACAAAATGACTAAAACTCTGCGTTTATTCAGAACACAAAGAAGACCCATTGGTCTTCTGTGTTCGAATGTCTATAAAATAAAATAAATATTTATCAGATGTTTGTAGACAGCAGATGCTTTCTAGATGAAAAGCTATTAAAAGGTAGGGTAGGCAATTGCAGAGAGGCTAGCAATAGCAAGCTAGCTTTGAAAGCATGAGATCGCACCCTCCCCTTCAGAGCGTGGTGGTAATGCTGGATGGCAGAGGCAGGCTAAATACAAATAAATAAAAAAAAACATACATAGTTACAAACATACATAGTTTTTACTCAAATAAAAAGAAACATTAATAAGTCACGTTATTATTATGATAATAGTATTTTCTAGCTATGGCAGAATCAGAGAACATGCCTGCCACAGTAGCACTGAAGTCATCACAAAATGAAAAAGGAATATTTTTCTTTGCAATCAACATTATCATTTTCAGTTCCGCCTGTAACACAGTTTCTGCCTCCGTCCATCCGTCCCTTATAGCGATGAAGGCTGAAATGGCCGGTGTGCCCTTCTGTGCCTCCGCTGCGCGATTGTGCCATTGTGATTTAATGTGATTAACGTCACTTTTCCCACCATGTCCGATATTAAAATCAGTGCAACACACTATGCAAAAAGTGTGGGCATTGTCCATATGGCTTTGAGATATGAAATGAAATTTTTACGTCCAGCGGTTGTTAAATTTACATGTGTATTTTATGTTTTTAGAAATTTCCTGCTGGGTTGCGTCAAAAGACGATGATCATGTATCGACGATAGCTAGAGATATTGTCAAAAGCATCAAATATTGTTAATATTCAAGAGTTAGTTCACCCAAAAATGAAAATGATGCCATTAATTACTCACCCTCATGTCATTCAACACCCGTAAGACCTTCGTTCATCTTCGGAACACAAATTAAGATATTTTTTAAGAAATCTGAAAGGTATATGACTCGTCCATAGACAGCAATATAATCAACACTTTCAACGTCCAGAAAGGTACTAAAGACTTCGTTAAAACAGTTGATGTGACTACCAGGCGTAGATTAACGCACAGGCTTGCCTAGGCTGCAGCCTAGGGGCCCCACGTTTGCAGGGGCCCTGGATTGGCCAGACTATTTTTTTTTATATTTTTAATTTACTTCAGCGCGAACAAAAAAAAGACCTTCACAAGAAAATAAATAGGCAGGTGATTTGTTAGATGTGACATTTGCGTCAAATCTGTCCAATCAGCTGCTGATCAAATCATGTCAATAATTTTCATTTATGTCACTGCTATTGCTAGACGGCATTGAGGCAAATGTCCGAAAGAAATTACGATAGTGGTTAAAAGAAGGTTAAAAGAACAACGTGAACAAGATATACTGAAAAAAATCCCAAATTGGCTTGATACTTCAAGGCACTGGATACAAGTCACGCAGTTTGTGAGGGAGAGATCGTTAACGGAAGGATATCCAAACATTCGCCTATCATTCATCGACCTCAAATATGGCTTATCACTTGAAACATGTAAGTAGTAGCAACTTTACAAGTCCGCTAATGTTAGCCTAGTCCTAGGGTGCGTCTCAATCAGCTCCCTCCCAATAGTCGTCATTTCACCGTCTCGGTAAACTATAAACCCGATATAGTCTGGCTATGAGTAACCCACTTTTAGCCAAAACAATCTTTACAAAATACATAAAGAACTACCTCCGATCAGCACGCGACAGATATGGGGGTATGGGATGCCAGAAGGGCCAGACAGCCATTGATCTTTGTTCTCAATCAGGATAGGTGCAGTTTTGTTTTTATTTACATTTGTATTATTGATTTGAAGTTTGCTGAATAAAAGTTCTGTCATGACAACTCTCTGAGTGTTTGGCACGATAATGGGTATGACAATGTTGATATGTTTGGCCTTGGCGGAATACATCTGCTACGCTGCTGCTGCTTTTATTGCTGCTGCTGCAGTTGATTATTGCTGCTGCTGCTGCAGAGCAAGTACGGGATTTGCTACTGCCAATACATACACGACACGCTGCTGTGAGCAAGAAAGACATGCTGCTGCTGTACAATATAGTGTACATAAATTACCTGTAGCAGATCTATACAGGTGGAGCTGGGGAAGGTAGAGGGTTTCTGAAAGCGTGCTACACTTCTAAGGCAAATGCTACTCATGTATTTGAAGACTGAGCATGCAAGCTCATTGGCTACTAATAAAGCAGGAACCAATCATCTGTGTCCTATAGATAATGATGTGATTACGAGCAGTTGAGTTAAGGACCTATTAGCCTGCCCATTTAGAGTTTCATGACAGAACTTTGTTTTTTTCTTTCATTGCATTGCTTTTGTGTCGTTATTTTGGTGGTCGAAAGAATATCAGTTTGATTTGCATTTTTGACCTGTTTTTTTTTTATATCAATTTTATATTTTTTTTCAACATCAATTGGACATCAGTGTTTGGATGTCAAATGGATGTCAAGTTTTTCACGTCAATTTGACGTTTTTTTTTTCTTTCGACATCAATAGGACCAGTGTGTGGACGTCAATTTGATGTAAAAAAACTGACGTCAAATTGNACGTCAATTTGATGTCAATATATATATATATATATATATATATATAAATATTAAAAATACTGCTGCTGTACAATATAGCCTACATGAATTACCCGTAGCAGATCTATACAGGTGGAGCTGGGGAAGGTGGAGGGTTTCTAAAAAGCGTGCTGCACTGCTAAGGCAAATGCTACTCATGTATTTGAAGACTGAGCATGCAAGCTCATTGGCTACTAATACAGCAGGAACCAATCATCTGTGTCCTATAGATATAATGATGTGATTACGAGCAGTTGAGTTAAGGACCTATTAGCCTGCCCATTTAGAGTTTCATGACAGAACTTTGTATTTTTCTTTCATTGCATTGCTTTTGTGTCGTTACTTTGGTGGTCAAAAAACTATAAGTTTGATTTGCATTTTTGACCTGTTTTTTGAAGTCCGTTTGATTTTTTTTTCCAACATAAATTGGACATCAGTGTGTGGACATCAAATGGATGTCAAGTTTTTCATGTCAATTTGACGTTTTTTTCTTTCGACATCCATTGGACCAGTGTGTGGACGTCAATTTGACGTCAAAAAATTGATGTCAATTTGATGGGTTTTTTTTCAACATCAATTGGACATCAGTGTGTGGATGTCAATTTGATGTCAAAAAATTGATGTCAATTTGATGGGGGTTTTTTTCAACATCAATTGGACATCAGTGTGTGGACGTCAATTTGATGTCAAAAAATTTACGTCAATTTGATGTCACAACATATATATATATAAAATATAAAAAATACTGCTGCTTTACAATATAGCGTACATGAATTACCCATAGCAGATCTATACAGGTGGAGCTGGGGGAAGGTGGAGAGTTTCTGAAAGCGTACTGCACTGCTAAGGCAAATGCTACTCATGTATTTGAAGACTGAGCATGCAAGCTCATTGGCTACTAATACAGCAGGAACCAATCATCTGTGTCCTATAGATATAATGATGTGATTACGAGCAGTTGAGTTAAGGACCTATTAGCCTGCCCATTTAGAGTTTCATGACAGAAGTCTCATCACTTTTGACATGACAAGAAACCAATTGAACTGCGAGTTTATCCATTCAAACTTCATTATTCAACAGCAACATGTAAACATTCGCTAGCCGGAGTCTTTGACCATTGCACTAGCATGTTACGTCTTTTGCAACGTCTCGCGCATGACACGGCATTTGAATTCGGAAAAGAAACACAAAACTGACTGGAGCCGCTCCGGTGGAGAACAGTGACTGGATCTAACACCTTAAGATGACGCACAGCTCATATCTCTGACGATGTAAGTTACCGAAAGCGAAACCACACACAAAACACCTTAGAAGAGCTTCTCTGTATGACGTGACAGACAACTAGTTGTTCAGTCCGGTTTCGTTCACACAGCGAGAATATTCTGAGAATGCGGTTGTGAGTCCTGAAAATTTACGGGTGTGAGTTCGGTTATAAAATGCGGTTGTCACACCCATAAATAACCGTACTAATAATAATAATAATTATAAGTTTTATTTATATAGCGCCTTTCCAGAGCTCAAGGACGCTCTACAGTGTACAATTAACATTGTACAACATACAATTAACGTACTGTGTGTGAATGTAACCGTGTTAAGGACTCAAATACAGGACTGACAACCGTATTCTGCTGCTGTGTGAACATGGCCTAAATTAGTGGAGCGAACAAGCCACACTCAGTCTCAAACAGAGACAACTTACTGCGCTTAAAATGTCAAATACATACAAAATTATGGCAATTCTTGGCAATTATTCAGATAAACACAGTCAGTTTTGGATCGTTAAATAGCTAAGAAAGAAAACGCATGTTGTGTAACAGTATTGGGTCCGTTCATAAACTCTTAAAGGGACAGCAGTCCAATATTCCTGCTGCTGTCTGTCATGTTATTTAAAGAACAAAAGACAAAGAAAATCACTTTCTGCTCTTGACTGAATACGTTTTATAACTTTGTGGTAAGAATAAATCTGTATTTAATATTTACAATAAAGAATACAGAAATTAAGGTAACCGATGTAAAATAACACTGGATGTGTTCTTTTACATTTGATTACTTTAATTTCTGTAGTATTTCTGACCTGAATAAAAACCTACTTAACCTGAAAAACTTAGTTTCATAGCTCTCTATTCTATTGCATTTATTTGTGCTGTTTGGCATTTTTTTTATTTGTTCTTATTTTATTACTGAGTGAAATTTTTTTTATGAAAATAAAACCTTTGCGTTGAAGAAAAGTAGATTTTTGTTTGTATATGCTGTCAGTTATAGTTCTAAGAAAGAAAATCGGAATCTGCAAAAAATCGGAAATCGGCGCATCTCTAGTTCCAACGAAAGCCACAGCAGAACTGCGACTCATATCGTTGTTTTGTGAACGAATCTGTGGCTGTGAAAAAACCATGAGAGTCAATTATTCAATTACCCTT
This sequence comes from Anabarilius grahami, assembly GCA_003731715.1. Taxonomy (NCBI): domain Eukaryota; kingdom Metazoa; phylum Chordata; class Actinopteri; order Cypriniformes; family Xenocyprididae; genus Anabarilius; species Anabarilius grahami. The sequence goes on along the minus strand of RJVU01047928.1, from coordinate 2,828,102 downwards.
TCAAAAATACAGCCACTTGCTTCATTACTGAATGAATGAATGACTCGATGACTCACTCATTAAGACAGTGACTTACCGGCACCTACTGGTGGTTTTAGTTTAATATTTAAAAGTATCACTCGTTTTATCACATCATTGCTTATTTCTCTTTTGGACATTTTTTATTTAAAATATTATTATTTAAATATATTTAATTATTATTTAATTTATATTATTTATTTTATAAAGGTATGTATATAGGTAAATAAAAAGCACTTTAATGCACAGTCAGTTTAAGGGGGAAAATATTGTCCCTTAATGGAAAAGGTGTGACTGCAGCAGTCTAAGTGGAAGAGAGGGGGTATGCAGAAGAATGTTAAATACCTCAGGGGGTACGCAACTGTAAAATGTTTGGGAACCACAGCTGAAGTGAATTTAAAAACAAGCAGGCAGGTAATATGCACACTTAATTATTAGTTTATTTATCGCAAGTCATCGTCATTGCAAAAAACCCCACTGGTTCATTGTTTTAGTTACTTTGTAGGCCTACAAAGGACAAGTAATAAGTTCAAGAATGGGAACATGTCATTTTTTTTTTTCAGTGAGACCTGTGTTGCTTATTTTTTTACATTTTCCATATAGCCCAAAATGTGATTGTTACACTATAATAAAAAAGACTGAAAATGTGAAGTTGCACTTCAGCTTTATGTGACTTAGTGAAATTGCTATACATAAAGTAAATAAAATGGACTTATTTGATCCTACAGTGTTGCTACTCTGAACATGCTTTTTGATCATTACAAACAATAATGCAAAATGTTTATCTTAGAATAGAAGATATGCTGTATCTCGCATCACATAAATTATCAATAGTTATGTACGTGGTCTTGAAGAAGATTCTTTTTTTTCTGTCTCTGTCTTGACTGTCTCATTTGGACTCGAACCTCTTTGGACTAGGTCTTGACTCGGTCTCGACTAGTCCTGGACTTGGACTTGTCTTTGACTTGGACTCGACAAAGGTCGAGTTGACTACAGCCCTAGTTGCAACAGACCTGCAGTTTTCTGGGAGTTTGTTCCAGATATATGGTACATAAAGACTGAATGCTGCTTCACCATAGTTTTGACTCTAGAGGATAGAAAGCAGACCTGCCCCAGATGACCTGAGAGGTCTGGATGGTTCATAACGTAGCAAAAGATCAGAAATGTACTTTCATGTGGTCACACGCAAATCGGAAATTTAAAAAAAGATTTCCTTTACCGGTCATTTTTTAAATGTCAGTCTTTGTCTGCAACTGTTAACCACCTTAAATTGTATTATATTTTAGGGTTTAAATATGCAATATGAAGGGGGGTGGTTTGCTGCAGAAGGAGGCTTTTGAGAACACTGCATTGTTTTCGGTCATTAGAGATATGTGTGTGCGTGCAAAACATATGTGTGTGCGTGAATGGTGATACACAATGTTTATCTTTTTTTTAAGAACTGGTTCAATAAATTCTTTTAATGTGACATCAGGCTATATTAAATTATATAGTCTCAATCTATATTGCTTTGAAAAATATATCCATATATTCCTAAAAACTATATTGGTCAGCCCTAGTGTGCATCCAAACAAAAGAGAATGACTCCCTGATGTCAACAATGCTTTACTCATGCATTTTTTTTTTTCTTTTCTTATTTGGCAGATTAACTTTCCAGCGGCAACAAAGTTTGAGTTAAAGAATGCTATGGAAATAAAACCAACCAAAAAACATTGTTAACCTTTTTTATTTAACTTTTTTTTGTCATTTTTTGTAAAGTTGTCAAATGTTTAAATATATATATATATATATCAGTGGCATGCGGTCCATATATGCTGCAAATGCTCTGCATGCCCAAGCCATTCGTGAATGGATTGTCATTTATGAGAACCTGTTATATTTAAGTGAATAGAATCCTTTAGACATTATTTTGTTGTCTATAACATGTATATATGTAGTCATTCATTAGCTGTATATTTGATGACTAGTCTATTCTTGGGCTGCCGTTAGATTAGGCAATTCTTTAGGCTGCTATTAAATTTTCACTGACAGCCCAAATTAGCCTAGACCAATATTCACTGTCTATTAGACATAAATATGTAGTCGTTCAACAGCGGTCTAATTGATGACTAGTCTACTCTTGGGTTATGGTTAGATGTCTATTAGATTTTCACTGACTTCCCAAATTTTGCCTTGTTTTACCCTGAACGTCAGGGCTGTGTTTTCACGGCTATTAGACGTCTTTTAGACATAAAATTGCTTGCTGGGCTAGTTCAGGGCACTGATCAGGGAATCAGCCACATTCATTTACATGATATAACGGATTCACGACCTAGGGAGCTGATTGAGACGCAGGGATAGATAAATGTGCGCTATTATTAGACGCATATCCATGCTTGCGTGCTCACTGCATGACATGGAGGCGCCGGTGCGATCACTTAAAATACTCCGTCATTTTGGTCATACAGATAAGAGTAATACAAAGTCTAAAAGGTCTATTTTTATTTCTGTAAACTCACAATAACAGAAAACGTTGTGCTTTTGTAAAATGAAAACAACCAGGATGCGCGTTCTGATCGTCTCTGTGAACTTAAGCACTTAACAAACATGAACCGTACTTCCCTCACAGACACGAGAAAATTATCTATAGAAAGCTTGAAATGTCTACTTTTAATCGAACCAATTCAAATGGAAAATACATATTCTCAGATTATGTAATCCGTATATGAAACATGCATATCGCATCCACTACTGCGGATATGACGAATCAGCATCGTAGTCTTCATCTTTGCAGCTGAAAACAGAAAACATTATCAATAAATTATTAAAATGTTTAGAAAGTCTCCTTGCTGTTTTTTCACTACACATTCATAATAATTACGTTTGCCGGTGCGCTGTGTCAAGTTTTATGCGTGCGCTTGAGCGCTGATTAGGCCATGTATTAAATATTGGTTTATTATATATGATTATGATTTTCAATTTCCCATTTTACCTATGTGGTGGTGGTAATTTTCTTACTGTGGTGGTCCACCAGTTGAAGGAATGTAAAACTCAATGTGTGTGTGTGTATGCCAGTTAACCTTATTTGCGTGTGGACCATGTTTGGCACTAAATACATTTTTCCAGTAAAGCATAATGATTAAGGGGGGGCCTCACACAAAGTGCAGCCTAGGGGCCCCTGACCACCTTAATCCGCCCCTGGTGACTACAGTGGTTCAATTTTAAGAATACTTTTTGTGCACAAAAACAGAACAATCTCTTCTCTTCCCTGTCAGTCTCCTACGCAGGTGATGCAGTGAGCTCAGTGAAAGCTTCCGTGTTTACCTCCGAATGCTGGCTCAGTATTGGCCAAAGCTGATCACGTGAGCAGCATGACGCATGCGTGTGATGCTGACACAGGAGCCGGACAATAATAAGTTGGCGTTCTTACGTAAACAACATATGAGAATGACACAGAAGAAAAGTTGAATAAAGTAGTTTTTTTTGTGTTGTTTTTGCACACAAAAAGTATTCTCGTCGCTTCATAAAATTAAAGGAACACTCCACTTTTTTTGAAAACAGGCCTCTTTTCCAACTCTGGAAAAATTATTCTATATACTCTATTACGCAGCGCCTCTCACAAATGTCTCCATGGTTGCAAGGCACGCTCCCTGTGCAAGCAGGGGGTCACAGGCACTGCGTAATATCACCCATGGTACAGCAGCAAAGTTCCTTGATTATTACGCCGGAATGAGAGTATAGTTCCTAGCCATATCGGCCTAGAATATCGCAACTTTTCATTTTCCGTCGGTCTTAGTACACGATGTAACTACAGAAAAGTCAAGTTTTAAATAGGAAAAATATTGAAACTCTTTGGTCATTTTTGAGCGAGATGCTATTGGTCTCATCAGATTCAATGAACTATACTAAGCTATGCTAAAAGTGGTACCGCCAGAACCGGAGATCGGCTGAATGGATTCGAAAATGGTAAAACTCAACTGTTTAACTCTAGGGGAGTTGGGAAATGAGCCTATTTTCAAAAAAAGTGGAGTGTTTCTTTAAGGTTGAACCACTGCAGTCACAACGACTGTTTTAAGGATGTCTTTACTACCTTTCTGGACCTTGAAAGTGTTGATTATATTGCTGTCTATGGACAAGTCATATACCTCTTGGATTTCATCAAAAATATCATAATTTGTGTTCCGAAGATGAATGAAGGTCTTACAGGTGTGAAACGACATGAGGGTGATTATTGACAGAATGTTTATTTTTGGGTGAACTAACCCTTAAGAGGTTATTAATGTAGGCTAAGCTGTTACATTCTTCTAGTCTATTATTATTACTATTAGATTACTTTTATTATTAAATAAATATTTTTATAAATTTGCCCCGCAATAATTTCTTAACGCATCACTGACGTGCTTGCATAATAAAAGATTATTAGCTCGTCTTTGAAAATGTAAAAAAAAAATATATAAATAAAAAATAGGTGTATTATACAATGAATTATTATTAACAGTCTATAATATTTCCTAACACTGCAGTCATCAATGAAAATTAAGAGCAGCTTTATTTCAAACACAACCTGTTAAAAAAACAACCTGTTTGTTTCACTTTATGTACGGGCCACAAGAGAAATAATAGAATAAATCAAGAATATCGTTATTAGCATATTATTTTGAATTTCGTCTCTCGTCGTCTCTGAGAGAATATGCTCCGTTTGAACAGCGTCAGATGCCGACATTCCGCCACTTTTTACTTTCACTTTCTGTAGTGAATACTGACCGAGACTTTTTCAACCCCTTTAATATTTCAGTGATATCCATTGGCTCGCCTTCTTAGTTTAAAACGGAATTATCCAATATTTCAAGGTGCCCCCGCCAACGGTGGGGACAATATCTCGACACAGGCAAAAAGTGGTGGGGACATGTCCCACCCGCAAATTACGCCTGTGCTTACATTTAACAGACGTACAGGCTATCTGACTTTTTGGCCACTGATGAAGTACGTTTATTTTGAACCTATTTCGTGCAAACTACATAGTAGAGAAGAATGCAATGACACCTACAACAGCGAACAGTAGGAATCTTTCGTGAACGGATTCAAATGAATCGACTCACTGAAATGAATCTCCACCACTGCTCCTTTTGTCAGAGAGGAGGCGGGTAAATTCAGCAGAAATCTGATATATTCGAATTTCACCAACGCCCCACCAATCGTTGCTCTCGGTTGGAGTTTGTTGACTCCGCCTCCTTCAAGACCACGCCCCCACCAGAGGATTCTCCTGCTGAGGTTGTTTTCCCATGTTAGCCAATTAGCAACCTAGCATGCAATTTGAGGTCTGGCGCCTTGACTGAATGGTGCTTACGTGTATTTTTAATTTGCCATTCAAATCCGAACCTTACACGATTCAACGTTTGAGAGCGCTGTTACCGAGCTTTATAGGTTTTGATTTCTCAGCGGAGCAGAAAGAAGTGATCCGGAGTGTCTGTTGCGGGGTGAGTTGGCTCTTGCGTGCTAGCGGACGCTCGCTAGCTGTTGTCGTCGCAGTGCTTCATTCAGGCTAAAAGTAGCAGACTCTGGTTAATGACGCTTAAACCGCTTTCCTCACCAAATGGCCACTGAATCACCTGGGTGAAGTGAAATTCAAAGTTAGCGACATTAAATCGGGTTCCTTTGAAGTGATGCATGTCACAGCAGTGATTATATAAGAGTATTTGTCGAGGCGCTAGCCAGCCGCACTTAGCCTGAATGGCTACATAAGGTTTTTAAGCTCTGCTGGGTTGGTCAGCATCACGAATAAATAGCTATCATTCACTATCTTTGACCTGTCAGCGATCAGTACTGGGTTAATGGTGTCTTCTGGACTACCGGATAACAGTGCTGCTTTGATCACTGAGCAGTTGTGTGTTTACCGGTAGAAACCATTCAGTAAGACTTCCTGATTTGTAGCTAGAAACAGTTGGCAATATCGAGTGCTAACCAGGCTGCTTTATCACATTTTCTCGGTGTTTGATGATTTATTAGATGTTATTTTCTGGGTTTTATCGATGCGGTGGTCATCGGATCGTGTTTTTATTTTGGTGTGATCAGTTTGTGTTGGACTGAACTCTGCATCGGACAGAGGCGGTTACTGCTCACCGCCTCCTTTAACGCCTCAACAAGCTTTATCGGCTTGATAAAACGCGTTTTAATAGCCAGAACATTTGTAAACATGCATACGTACACATTTAAATACACAATACGTGTTTTCGTTCAAGTCGTTCTCTACATTTCGGTGTGCTGTAGAGTGTGTGGGTCAAATAGTCTCAGGCCTGACACACAACTGTCCGGTTGGATGAAACCGAGTTTAGCCATTCAAATAAGAGTGAGACGACACACATGCCCCAGCATGTTTGCCTGAGAGTGTAAGTGTTTACACACCACTATCCGCCTACACAGTTTTTTTAGAAAACTGTAACAAAGCTGTTTAAAGTTTTGTCGCAGTCTCATGTGAGTAGTGGCAAAAGGTCATAACGTCGTGGTATCTGTTAGCCGTCGACAAATGATGGGCAGTTTATAGCCAAGTCGATCAAACATCTAGTGTCATTATTTGACAGTGGAGTACATTTGACAGGTGTCACAAAGCCATAAAGTTGATCTCCTCTCAAGCAGGCTGCTGACACGTTGAGTTTTTCCAAGATTTAAACACTTTTGGGTTATTATGCACAATACATTTCTTTAGCCAAACCTGTTATAGACTAATTTATAGACCACGAATTTCAAAAAGTTTGGACACGCCTGTAGTGATAAGGCATGAATAAGCCAAACTTGTGACTTATTCATCCAAAAGAATGAGTATAGCCATTATTGTTGTATTCATTGTCACATTTTAGAATATTAAGTCATCAAAACTATATAATGGCACACTGGAAATTATGTAGTGGCCAAAAATATTGAACAAATTAAAACCACCCTATATTCTTCATAGTGACACTTTTGGCTTTTTTCAGCAAACTTCACAAAGTGGGATGTTTGCTGAACACTTTGGCTGATTTACCTAAAATAATGCATTTTATTTTTGTAATGAAAGTTGTATTTGGTTAGCTACATGTATTTGTCTAAAAAACAGATTTCTGTGGCCTGTTGCATGAAGCTAGCTTAGAGTAGGTTTAGAGTTGACAAAACCATACAAATCCAACCCTGTTTATATCAGATTCAGCAGGCTCACAACGCTCGATATAAGCTCTGTCAGTTTGATCCAGGGTTTGATCCAGTGTTTGTAATTCACTTCTCTACTGAAGAGATTGTTATGAAAAATGTCATGAATTTAAATGCATTTTTTAGGCACGAATAAACGCTGCTGCTGCAGTGAAAGTTTGAGAAGGTAGCTAAAAGAAATTATCTGATTATATCGATGCAAGTGATTCAAATTAAATAATCATTTATATAGGTTCACAGAGCTCAAATAAAATACGCAAGGTTAGTAATTTTAAATGCTTTATATATTAAAGCTTGTATTTGTATGTATTTATATTCATTTAAATGCAAAGTTTAATATTAATTGGCAATTCATATGATAATTATATGAACACAATTCATAAATATATTGGCAATTTTGTCTTTCAAATTTTTTCACAATAAACTGCTTTAATTTGGAGGTACAGGGGAGTGGCTTTATTGCAGCACATGTATATCACTTTGCTCACAGCTAATTGGTCCAGATCTGTGTAGCATAAGTTACCATGGCGATGAGCACTGCTAAAAACTTTCTTGAGCCCCAAAATAAAAAGGCAAGAGTTTCTTCAAACTTATCTCAAACTTACCTGGCTAGCAACTGAAACCGGCTTCATGCAACATGCTTCTGGTTTCTTTAGATCTTGTGGTTTTTACAGGAATAGTTTACACAAACATCTAGTAATTTACTTACTCTCATGTTGTCCGAAACTAGTTCACTTTTGGGTGAAATATCAGTTTAACATCATAAGATACATGGATTTGTGTAACGCAGTCACTCCTACTAGCCACTTTGATGGGTTGAATTTTATATATAGGCTATACATTTTTCTATTGCAGTCTTTTAAAAAGGCTGAAATCATTTGAAATAATAAACTGTGTGTAGTGTTGTCAAAAATATAGATTTTTTTCGATGCATATCGATGCTGAGAAATAATGCGTTCAATACTCATTTTCCGCAGAATAGATACATGATTCCAGCTGCGCTTTCTCATCTCTCCACAGCGAGTTGACACACAAACCCGCCTCCCCTCACTCATTCGTTTCATTTGCTCCGGATGAATATTGTTAGTGTTACAGGGCTTGAATTTCATTGTGGGATTTTGCATATTGTGCATAATTTTACTCATTCCCGCAGATTTTGTGATCACACCCAAAGTGTGCACACATAAAGGCACCTCTTAGTACTGAATTGAGGTATTTTTCGCTGCTTATATATTGTGCTTAAAGGGTTAGTTCCCCCCAAAATGAAAATTCTGTCATTAATTACTCACCCTCATGTCCTTCCAAACCCTGTAAAACTTTCGTTCATCTTCATAACACAAGTTAAGATCTTTTTGATGAAATCTGAGTGATGTCTGTCCCTCCATTGACTGCCTTTGCAACTTGATCTTTGATGCTTCAAAAATTTCATAAAGATATTGGAAAACTTATCCATATTAATTCAGCCATTTAGTCCAAATTTTCAAAGAAACTCAATCGCTTTTTATGACGAACAGAATTAATTAAGGCTTTTACTCGCATGTAAGCATTAATCGGCGAACATAAGCAGAAGCTCAACCGAACATAAATGACGTACAAGAACAAACCTCTTCCAGAAGCTCAAATTTGCTCTGTAACACGCGAGAATGAAACTCATTGGTTACGCAGCACATTTGAGCTTCCGGAAGAGGTTTTGTTCTCGTGCGTCATTCATGTTCGGTTGAGCATCTGTTTATGTTCGCTGATCAAGGTTTATATGTGAGTAAAAGCCTAAATTAAAATCGAAGTAACAGGGCTTGGCATTAACTGTTTTGTTGTTGTAGTTTCCGCCGCAGTGAGGAGCATGAGTACATAATGAAGCGGCGTTTGGAGGATCAGGACACAGTGATCGGCTCTCAGCGGCGGCTCCCCGGGGGTGTGGACAGCTTTCAGCACCGCGTCCTCAACCCTGCCTCCCAGTCCTCCCTCTACGTGACTGCACCAGATAACATGCAGCCATCGTCCAGCATGCAGTACTCTGTCTCACAGACCTATCAGGTACTAAAAAGTCATCAGCACACTTGCAAAATTTCAGTGCATATGTCAATATGTGTTTTTTTTATATAAATGTATTAAATATAATACATACATATTAAATATGAATATAATCTGGAAACATCAGGGATTTTAAAATAGTGAAAATGGCTAATAAAATGTATATATACTTTATAAACCAAAAACTGTATGAATACACACACACATTTTTTTGCACGGTTTAAAAAAAATTCCTTTTAGATTTTTTACTTGTTTTCTATATGTATATTTAGAGTTACACTGTACTATTTAAATGTTTAATTGGCTAGAAATTGAGTGCTACGTCTATAAATTAAATAAAAATAATGAATCCAGTAATCATGATTGACTGGATAATTCATGGAAATTCATTGGTCAAAATGTGCAGGAGATGACAAACTATGACAGATTAAACACTGTGTGCATTTAATTTATTTAAAGCACTTCTGGGCTATGTAAAACTTTACAAATGAGAATTCATTGCATAGTTTCAAAAGGAAATGACATTTTATTCACTTAAGGAGCCCTGATGGTTAACCATTTCTCCTTCTGCTCTAACAGTTGTCAATGGCCCAGAGTTCTGGGGGACATGGTCACACCAGCAGTTCAGCTGTGCACAGTGGGCCTCATCACCATGGACCGGCTGTCCAGCCTGTGGGCCAGGGTCACTCTCATGCTACCCCTGCCCCTGCCCCAACACTGGGCCAACAGCAGTTTCAAAGGCTTAAGGTAAGAGATCTGTCTAGTAGAGTATGGAAATTATCTGCTTTAGTTTAGATGTAGTGCTGGAGAGCTGAGATTTTTGTGATTTCAGGTTGAAGATGCTCTTTCCTATCTGGATCAAGTTAAACTTCAGTTTGGCAATCAGCCGCAGGTCTACAATGACTTCCTGGATATCATGAAGGAGTTCAAGTCTCAAAGGTCAGCGTGAGTTATGTTTTTGTTAGATTTTTTTTCTTCTTCTTTGGGCTTGTTGTGTTTCTGTCCCTTCTAGTTAAGTCTAGCTCCTCACGATGAATGGAATGATCTAGTTTTGTAGCGTGACTTGGGGACTTTATCTTCGGTCAGGATTGCTGGGAAAAACACTTAGAGGGCGTTCACACAGAAATCGCTTTTCCACTCCAGTGTGCTACTTTTCCATTGTTTTTCTATGTAAACGCGCTAGACGGACGCGTATGACCGTTGTGCTCACGTCTTTTGCAGCGTCTCGCACACGAGTACATTTTGAAGACGCCATGTCAAGTTAAAAGAATTTCAACTTTTACACGCCGCTCATCAATGTCAGTTCCAAAACAGTGGACTATTCAAAAGAACTCGGAGGCAGGGCAAGCATTTCGTGCTTCTGTTTACAGTAGCAAGTTTGCGTGGCAACTGTTTTATTTGTTCGTTATTGCAGTTATTGCATCACGTCTCAAAAGCGTGTCGCGAGACCCTCGCGTTCTGCGCTGCGCTTTTTTAAAACCATTCCTGAGCACTGCGTTTTTAGACGCAAAGACACGTTCTGTGTGAACGAGGCATTAACCTGTCTTTGTACTTTCTTGTTGCTGCACTTGTGCTCTGACCCCCCTTTCTTTGTCATTGAAAGAGGAATTGCTGGCACCAGTAGGCCAAGCAGTGAAGACAGTAATTGTTGATTAATTTTGTATGAACAGTGATCATACCTGTGTATTGTATGTTATTTTCTTCTGAAGTTTGCACATTTATCTCTAAAATTCATTTTTGAATTACTGATTAATTATTTTCATATTTCCATATGTTCTGTTCATAGATTTTAGGGGTCTAACGGATCGTAGTTTATCCATGATCTGTACGGACCAGACCCCACGGTTCAGCACCCATGTGGCCTACAGATTAATTGCAAACTTGAGCATCATACAGTGAAAGTTAATTATTTGCACATGTTTCTATGTCTTGCGATTTTAATCCATTCAAGCGCAAGAAAATGCAAAAGAGAACTCAATTTTGTACTTGTGCCCAGTTTTCTGTGTGCAAACACTCAAAGTATGCACTCAGAGAGCCGCATTTCTGTGCAAATACAGAATTGAGTTCTCTTTCACATTCCCTTGTGCTTGACTGACAAATACACACAAACGTATCTCAAAATACTCGTCTCGGCAAGTATTCTTGTAAACGTAGTCAGTTATGTCTAAAGTGAAAGGAACGTAAAAAGAAAGAAATTGGATGTGTATCATTATATTGGATCCGTGCCTTATGTCTTAAAATTACAGCAGACTATGCACCTGCTGCTGTCTGTGTCATTAATGTTAATCAAAAAAACTAAAGGCGTCTTTAACCTATATTTATTTTTCGGGCACTTTTAGGGCTCTGTGGCTCACTCTTTTCACCTACTTTAACCAAACTTCATACACTTTTATAGACCTCATTGGGCCAAACAACTTTCGCACTCTAAGGGCGTACTCACACTACCGTGCCTTACCATGCCCTGACGCGATTCTCCCTCCTCCCCACTTCCCCGGTGGCCTGCACTTACATTGCACTTAACGTTCCGGACCGGAGCACGCTTTTGCAATGCAACTTTTTGTTTTGAAAAAAACAGGAAGAAAAGCACTTTCACCTTACAGACTGCCTAATAGATTTATGATTTATGCTGCGCAGCGATTTTCATTTGATTGTGCTGCACATATCAGAAGAGGCAGCTGACATTAATGGAGGAAATTGAAGCTTTACTCGCAAACTACAATTCCTGATCATCAATAAGGTGAGAACCAGACCCATTATGAACCTTAATATACTAAAATTAATTAAATTAATTTGAGAAGAGTACTGTTCAAGTAGTAATAGAAGATGTTTGCTGTCGTAATGTTGACAGTAGCACACACAAAAGTAGTAGCTGTTCTGTGCTCCCGAGCCCACCTCTTCAAGGGGGTACAGAGTGATCACACTAGTCAAACGAACCAGACTTTGGGGATCAAACATGCTTGGGCATGGTTCAGATCGTCTAGTGTGAGTACACCCAAAGTCATGCGCCAGTCCATCAGAAAGCTCTGGAACACATGCTCTGGAATTTGATTTATTCTTCTTAGGGGATTCATCTGATTGCCATCAAACTCAGTCATTATGAAGCCAACACATTGTGGATGCTAAATTGCGAAGGGGTATTGGATATCTTGAATGGTGTTGCCATGGTGTAGCAAATTAGCTCAAAAGAAATATAATAATTAATTATAAATATTTGGATCAGTTAATAAAATTAACTTTATGTAATATAATTTATATTACAATCAGTTAACCTGTTTGGCCAATGAACACTCAGTGTTAATTGTTTATTCTAAGAAATGTTAATTTCCAGGTTATGGGAAATAACATTCTTATTACACAGTACTACTCAGAGCATGTGGTCAGGATCTGCATGATTAGGGACTCTAGTATATGAGCATGAATCACGGACAACTTTACGTGTGACATGAACAAGACTTTATTAACTAGACTAAACACTCTAACATTCACACACATTCATGCATACAGTTTACCAAGGGAAAGAGAGAGCTGAAGCAGAATACAGGAAAGCAAGAAGTTATTGCATTGTTTGAAATTCAGCAGATCAACAGCCTTCAGCAAACCATCAGTTTAGTTCTAACAAACCTTTTTTTTTTTTAAGGGGAGTAAGGATATTTAATGTATCAAATAATGAGACTAAGTTTGATACTTGCATGTCTCTTCCATTTAAATTGAACTGTCTTGATGCAATTTGTTGAGGCCCCACTTGATCTTTGCTGATGTTGTCTTGATAAGAGAGAACCAGTTGGATTCAGAGGATCTTTGGTGAATGAAAAGTCTAGGATGGAGCCTGGCACAAGCTTGGGGTTCCTTTAGAAGCTTCTAGTACAGCATCATCTTCACATCAGAGTTTTCTCAGTAAAAAAGAGAGAGGAGGGGAAGAGGAAGACAGCGTGGTCTTGTGATCAGTGATTTTAAAGGGTTAGTTCACCCAAAAATTTAAATTCTGTCATTTATTAGTACTTCTGTCATTTATTACTACTTCTGTCATGCCGTTCCACATCCGTAAGACCTTCGTTAATCTTCGGAACGCAAATTAAGATATTTTTGTTGAAATCTGATGGCTCCGTGAGGCCTGCGTAGGGAGCAATGACATTTCCTCTCTCAAGATCCATTAATGTACTAAAAACATATTTAAATCAGTTCATGTGAGTACAGTGGTTCAATATTAATATTATAAAGCGACGAGAATATTTTTGGTGTGCCAAAAAAAACAAAATAATGACTTGTATAGGGATGGCCGATTTCAAAACACTGCTTCAGGAACCTTCGGAGCATTATGAATCAGCGTGTCGAATCAGCGGTTCGGAGCGCCAAAGAACGGCATGAGGGTGAGTAATAAATGACATTATTTTCATTTTTGGGTGAACTTACCCTTTAAGGGGTGAAGATGCCACACCCTCTTGAGGTGTCTGAGCCAATAAGGAGTTGTCCCCTCGGAGGGAACTTTACGACTCTTTGTCCCTTTGGCAGGATATTAGCATAAGACATTGGATTGGATGAATGAGAGAAGAACCTTCTAGATTATTATAATACTATTGTGTCACAGAGTTAGCAACATGTAACATTAATTACCAAATAGGAAATGGAAGTTGGAGTCCATTGATGGGATTTTAGTTAACCATAATATGCAACTCAGGAACAATAATACCAAAAGAGTTCAAAAGAGAGAATTAATACATAGGCCAAAGCCTATAAAAGGAAAATCATGAGATGGGAAAATTGGATACATGTTTATACATTTCTCAAGTGGTTATACATAGAATATATAGGATTAAAAGGGTTTATTTGTCCTTCTCAATAAGAGTTAAGTCGGAGTCACAAGTCTTCTGCAAATTCCTGAAGGTAATAAAACACCTTTTCTGCCTGTGTGTTGCAGTTGTGGGGAATGGGTTAACAGAACTTGGGAGGGAGAGTTTCTGGATTATTCATTAAATAAAATGAATAATTGTGTGTCAGATCCAGATGTTAAAATGGTGAGGGATTAAATTAATGACAAAAAGGGAAACTAGAAGTTTCTCATATCTTCTAAATAATAAATTATAGACATTTTATTTCTATATAAAACACAAATAAAAAACAAACAAAAAAAATATTTTTTATAAATAATGCATTATGTGCAAGTTAAAAATATGCAGATCTTGTTGAAAGAAATAAAATCAAATGTAAAACATAGTATAACCACTTGATGGCAGTATAAGTGTGTGTGTGTGTGTATGTATATATGTATGTAATATATGTATTAGGCTGCTGTCACTTTAAGACGTGATGCCCTGATCCATTATACTGTTACACATGTGTTTTCTTTCTCAACTCTTTACGTTTACTTAAAACATAACTGGCTGTGTTTATGTGAATACTTGTCAAGACTGGAATTTTGACATTATTTTGTGTGTATTTGACTGTTTAAGCACAATAAGCAGTAAAGAGTTCTTTCTTTACTGCTTATGAAGTGACGAAGTGACGTGACATGTGGCCAAGTATGGTGACCCATACTTGGAATTTGTGCTCTGCATTTAACCCATCCAAGTGCACACACACAGCAGTGAACACACACACCGTGAACACACACCCGGAGCAGTGGGCAGCCATTGCTGCGGCGCCCGGGGAGCAGTTAGGGGTACGGTGCCTTGCTCAAGGGTCTCACCTCAGTCGTGGTATTGAGGGTGGGGAGAGCGCTGGACATTCACTCCCCTCACCGACAATCCCTGCCGGACCTGAGACTCGAACCCATGACCTTTGGGTTACAAGTCCGACTCTCTATCCATTAGGCCACGACTGCCCCAGTCGTTGTGCTTAAACAGTCAATTTAGTACTGAGAGGTGGCTTTGTGTGCGTGCACTTTGGTGTGAGCACAAAACCTGTGGCAGTGAGTAAAATTATGCGCAGTACGCGCAATCCCGCGCTGAAATTTTAACCCTGGTAACACTAACAATATTCATCTGGAGCAAATGAAACGAGTGAGTGAGTGAGTGAGGGGAGGGGAGGCGGGTTTGTGTGTCAACTCGCTGTCACATGCTGAAAGCACAGCTGGTATCTATTCTGCGGAAAATTAGTATTGGAAGCGTTTCAGATATTTCAGTATTGATATGTATTGAAAAATAGATATTTTTGACAACACTACATTGTACTTAGTTTATTATTTCAGATGCTTTTTTAAAAGACTACAATTGAAAAATTCAGCCCGCCAAAGTGTATAGTAGGAGTGACTGCGTTACATGCCACTGCTGAAATCCACCCGCATTTGGTGGGTTGGCAGGTGTTAATGTCAAGCCCTGTGTGTGTGTGTGCGCATATAATATTTTAGGGGCGGCTGTAGCCTAATGGTTATGTATATCTTATTTTTTTTTTTTTGCTCATCCAAAGACTGATCTGTTTTGAACTGTGAGTTTTGTGATCTGCTGCACCCCTAAAAGATTTGTATTACCAGAAGGAAATACCAGTGCTTTTATGGCAGCAGAAGTATAATATTTTAAGCTTAGGTGTCAGGCTTTAGATCTAAGTATATGAATGCTAAATTAGAGCTGCTCATCACACTTATATATTTGTATCTGTCAGTATTTGTATCTATCAGTATTTGTCTTGTGTACGAAAACCAATTCTATTAAAAAGGAAGATTCCTTTGAAAATGATAGTTAATGTGACCACACCTTTAACTAAGGTAGCTATAGATGGTTAAATAGTCAATGAAACAGGTTTTTTTTTAATTTATGCATTTTATGCATCATTGATTTAGATTTTGAGATTCTAAAGTAGAAGCAGATGAACACAAGCTTGCAGGGGCAGTGTTTAACCTGACTAAATGATAGTGGAGAAGTCCTGGATATGTCACCTGTACCAGGGCTCCAGACTGAGACCAAATGGATGTATTTTGCAACACTGGTGCCACCACCACGTTGCCTAAATGATAAGAGCTGCCATTTCTGCTGCATACAGTATAAGAAACATATATTCGCCACAGAATTAATAAAGTTCACACTTTTTGATGTTACACTTTTCTTTTTGTTAGTTTTAATGTGATGATTTGTAAAACTAAAAGTTTAAAGATGTAGGAAAACTAACACTTTTTGGCAAACAAACATTTTTATTTTAAAAAGAGACATGAAATTACCACTATAAACCAGTAAAAAAAGTGACAGAGGAGCCCTTATTGACTTTTCATTTCCCTAATATATGAAAAGGTAGCAAGTAACCAAGTCTCATGAAAAACAAAAACGTTTCTTCAAATTGCAACTGAACACA
Organism: Anabarilius grahami; assembly: GCA_003731715.1. Classification (NCBI taxonomy): domain Eukaryota; kingdom Metazoa; phylum Chordata; class Actinopteri; order Cypriniformes; family Xenocyprididae; genus Anabarilius; species Anabarilius grahami. The sequence continues at coordinate 2,811,617 of RJVU01047928.1, read as the reverse complement.
GAAAGTAAGTAAAGATAGCTCCTTTTATAATCACTGGAGCTCTCAGTCAGTTCAGTATTCTACTATAGAAGAACAATGGTACATTTAATAATATTTATATTTTCCCAATAAAAATTAGGTTTTTGCACGTTACTGTTGTTAATACAAGTAAATTTTATCTGCATCTCAGTTCAAGTTCAGTGCTTTACTGTCAAATTTCCAATAAGCAAACATGTAATATTATTAGTAACCGCACTTATTAATGCAAAACAATAGTAATTTTATGATTAACAATCCCCCCCAGCGCTACCAAATCACATGCTGGCACCACCATCTGTATAACTTAGTGGCACCTGTGCTACTGATCTCAAATGTCTGGAGTCCTGTGTACCCAATTACAATTCACTATACTTATGCAATCATACTGGGTGCATTCACACCGGGAGAAGGAGAAACGCGTGAGCAGCATTGAAGCAAGGTTTTCTGTGCTGAGTCTATTTTTGCTGCGAGTGCTCAACATGCACAGAATAAGCATGTCTAGTGTGTTTTAACAAAAATTGTATGTCAGGAAAGAAAGTAAAGAATCAAAAATATTTATTGAAGATTTACCCATTTACTCAATGTTGTACACTTCTGCATGTTAACAAACTTACAAGACTATCAAGTTCATAAATGAACAACTTTTAAAAACAAATGTATAGTTGTCTTTGTAAAATGCTCACCTTTATATGTAGCTTTGGAGCCACTGCTATGATGCTGTACAAATGCTTCCAGTGTGTTTTTGAAGTTTAATACTTGGTATTACAAGTTTAGAAAAAATTAATTCTTGGGACATTGCAAATCAAATACCATAAGTGTATTGTCCTTGTGTTATCAGCATTGATACACCAGGTGTGATCAGCAGAGTCTCCCAGCTCTTCAAAGGCCATCCAGACCTCATCATGGGCTTCAACACCTTCCTGCCTCCTGGCTACAAGATTGAGGTTCAGACCAATGATCTGGTTAATGTGACCACTCCTGGCCAGATCCACCACATCACCCCACATGGAATCTCTGTCCAGGACCTCCCCATAACACAGCCAGCACAGCGCCAGACCCAACCAGCAGCTCCAACCAGCACTGCTGCCTTGGTCATCCCTAGCCAGCCAACCCCTGCCAAGATCAGCAAGGTAAAACTGAATTGTTTTACCTTCTGTACAGATTTGGGTTGTATATTTGCAAAGTTGTCTAAATTAGTTTTATGTTCCGCAGCCAATGCAGTCTCCCGCACTTACCCCAACAAGCCAGCCTAATCCGTCCATTCCCTCATACGCCTCCCCGCGCTCACCCTCGGTCCAGTCCCACACTCCCATCAGCAGCAGCACTGCCGGTTCAACCCCGCTACAGAACAACCAGCCTGTAGAGTTCAACCACGCTATCAGCTACGTGAACAAAATCAAGAACCGATTTCAGGGCCAGCCAGAGGTCTACAAATCCTTCTTGGAAATTCTGCACACATACCAGGTGAGAACTGAGGCACTGAGGTCAATATCCATGTCAAAACGCTCTGTACAGCTGTGTAGTACAACCAACCTTTTTATTCGGCTAAGTACGCTCCTGTTCAAAAGTAAGATTTTTCTTTTTCTATTTTTTGTGAAAGAAATTAATTTAAATTCAGCAAGGATGCATTAAATTGATCAAACAGGACAGCAAAGACATATAATGTTATAATGTTAGAAAAGATTTCTATTTCAAATGGAGTAATGGCTGCTGAAAATTCAGCATTGCTATCACAGGAATGAATTGCATTTTAAAATATATTAAAATAGAAAATTTATTTTAAATTGTAATATTTTACAATATTACCTTTTTTTTTCTTCTTTTTTTTAACTGTATTTTTGAGCAAATATTTGATCAAATAAAATACAAAAATGACCATAAGAGACTTCTTTCAAAACATTAAAAAGTCTTACTGACCCCAAACTTTTTAACAGTAAGGTATATTTAAAGCATGCTGCATGCTTACTTTAAACTTTCTGTTCTGTTTGTTGTATAGAAGGAGCAGCGTAATGCTAAGGAGGCAGGAGGAAACTACACACCCACTCTCACAGAGCAGCAGGTGTATGCTCAGGTGGCCCAGCTCTTCAAGAACCAGGAGGACCTCCTTTCAGAATTTGGCCAGTTCCTGCCAGATGCTAACAGTTCAGCGGTAGGTATTTATGGCAACCATCTAAAAAGCAAGTAAATCACTCGCATATGCAACTGAATGTTCATGCTTGGCACCTAAATGATGTTTCATTAGCCATTAGGCAGCGTTTGAGTTAGAGGCTAAGTATGAGTTTAGCACAGATATATTTTCACTCGCCTTCACTCATCTTGAACACTTTGACTGAGCACTTGAGAGTTCGTTCTCCTTCTTTAAAGTGCACTGTTGCAATTAATCTCAGTGGATGCACAGCGTATTTGACGAACTGTAAACTGTTGATGGCACCCAACTTGTTGTCACTTAGCTGAGAGCGCTCAGTGTTTCTCTCACACACACAAAGAGAGAGAGCAAGAGAGTCTTAAATACAAAGTAGAATTGATGTGCTACATGTAAATGATATTCTTTGTTGTTTTTTCCTGTCAACGCAGAGTTCATTTGGAATTATTCAGCCTTTAAGAACAAACAGAACTAATGGGCAAGCGCTCACCTACTACTGTCCCTATTTTAAAGGATTAGTTCACTTTCAAATGAAAATTACCCCACGCTTTACTCACCCTTAAGCCATACTAGGTGTATATGACTTTCTTCTTTCTGATGAACACAATTGGAGATATTTAATAAATATCCTGATGCATCTGAGCTTTATAATGGCAGTGAACAGGGGTCACGAGTATGATCTGAAGAAAGTGCTTCCATCCACATCCATCCATCATAAACTTATTCCACACGGCTTTGGGGGGTTAATAAAGGCCTTCTGAAGCGAAGCGATGCATTTGTGTAAAAAAAATCCATATTTAACACGTTAGGAAGTAAAATATCTAGCTTTCGCCAGACCACCTTCCGTATTCAACGTACGTAGAAAGCGTAAAATCTTGCAGATCAAAAAGCTTATGCTACGTCCCACGCCTTCCCTATTCAACTATAAAAGTGTAACTGACATGACGCCACTTTGTGTG